>CM076660.1:13273860-13325130 GCA_038496675.1 Rachycentron canadum | reverse complement strand
CCCCCTCCCTCCCCATCTTCTGTTTCTCCAAGAAGGTGATGCTTCCTACAGGAGCGGCGTTCCGGTGGTTCCAGTAGGATTCCTCCTCCACTCCCTACCCAAAGCTCTGCCATCAAGTGCAATGCCAACTCCTGGATTGTCTCCGGAACAGACACTGGCTAATAAACAAACAAGCAACAAATAAAATTATAGGAAAAAAAAACAAAACAACAACAACAACAAAAAAACAACAAAACAAAATAAAAACAAAGCAGAAAAAAAAATCAATCGGGTAATGGATGCACCTACTTATTCCTTGAACCAAAAATGAAGCGTAAAGAAAAGCATCTATGGCAACTTTCATTCCCTTTTCTATGTTTCCATTTTGGTACCTTTGTCCTTTTTCCAGCAGGTTTTTTTTTCTGTTGCTTAAACATGGAACTGTTCATTACCAGAAACAGAAATGACGGACTGAGTGTGGACAATCAACTAATTTCTGTGTTTGGTGTTAATGTTGTTCATGTGTGGAAAGATACAGTACTTGTGTAGAGAATGTAAATTTACAGCTATATTTTAAAACTAGTGGCTAATGGCAAACATTATTGTAATTCTTCACCATTATGTTACTTAAACCCTTGTCTGTTTCATTCATTGAGTTCATGATTCATTTCGTTGAGCAGTTTTCACACAGATCAGTGGTAAAAGGCAAAGAAAATGTTTCAAATTGCGACGCTGTTGATTTCAGACCGAAATGAGACTGAAAAAAGTCTATGCTATTGGGCAGATCTCCAGAGACTCACTTCACTGGGTTGAAGACGCTGTTTGCCAGAGCCGTCACTACTGTAATCTCCTCAATCAGCCCTCCTCTGCATTTCCAAACTTTTCCTTTAGTGAAACTGGCAGCCTTACGTTACTGTGGCCCTACTGAGCATGTGCCAATACTGCTCAGGGCAATAGCACTAAAGAGACAGCACTTGCTCTGAGTCAACCCTACTGAACGCACTGAGACAAGATTACATTTTTTTTTTTTTTTTGTTTGTTTGTTTATTTGTTACATTTTGTCATGATTTTGTTATGTTGCTGGGTAGCTACAGCTTTTAAAAATAACCAATCTTTGTATTCGTTTAGAAAATTGGACTGGTTTTGTGAATAAAAAGGAATGCATGTATTCGTGTCAAAATTTACAGTTCTGATGTTTGTCTACTTGTCTATTTGCATGTCTTTTTTTGTTTGTTTTTTGTTTTTTAAAAAAACAGCTGGTTTGGCAAAAAGAAATATTGAGTATACATTTTCCATAAATTGGTGAATCTGTTTCCATTTCTTTTATAATTGGATGTTACAAAAAAAAGAAGAAATTCTGACAGAAGAACTCATTAAAAGTTAATCAGGCGGTGGTGTGGATCACCGTGATGTCCTTGGTTTGACTGAGATATTTTTCTCACTGCCTATGTAATAACTTCCTATATAGTGGAATGACTGATGGAGCCTTGCTTTGCTAAAATGTAACCAAAATTATTTAAAAGATGTCTGGATAAGAACAATTTTGATTGCAGTGTTTCTTCGAAATGCATGAAACCTCCTGAAAATCCTTCTAAATGTCATTTTTTTTCCTCAATGATTTTTACTCCTCTCCAAGATCTTTGTGACATTCACCCTGCTGCATGACATTTACGGCCAGAAAACACAAGCAGAAAATCATTTCCAGTCATGGATTACTAATGGGACATTTTGTCGTCAGAGCTATAAAGCTTATCATAAAGAACCCTGGATGATGTGTGTGTGCGTGTGTGTGTGTGTTAAGAGCTGAGTGTGTTACACATATAGTCAGGAGACGGGAAGTGAAGTTTGGATAAAGACTTGGATAAGTGGAAGCTGTGCTGATTTAAAAACCCTCCCAAAAAATGTGGTCAGTCTCACATGGCTCTTAATGTAATTACTGATTCTAATGCCTCAGGTCTGTGACACTAGAATGAATTTCCATTTCCTGCAAAGTGATGATTTTCAGTGATTTTTTTTTTTTTTTTTTTTTTTCCCCCAGCTCCATAGTCACTCTTTCATATCCAGGTGGGGAAGTAGATGCAGATTTCTGCCGCAGCCGTAGTACTGAGTGTTTTTAATTAGTGAATATCCACAGTGGAAGGCCCAGTGTGGTGGGCTTGTGTACGAGCTCGTGATCAGCTTGGCGAGCGGAGGGTAGGAGAGTGTAGCTATATTCCCAGCTTCCCCCCCGGTGACAGTGCTGGGCTAGTGCCATCGCCATGGCGATGGGGGGAGTGTGTGTGTGTGTGTGTGTCTGGGGGGGGCGGCTGAGGCCTTTCATTATTAATGTGCACCGCGGCGTCCTTACCTCCTCTGAGCCCGCACAGCTCACTGCCTGACCTGCCATCCAAGGGAGAGGGAGTGGGGAGGGGGGACTGAGGAGGCAGAGATAAAGAAAGAGAAGTGAGCCAGAGAGAAAGAAAGAGACAGCACCACCAGCATATAGTGTGGAGGCATATGACTGTAAAGTAGAAATTCATTTGTGGACTTTTATTTTACATTTGCTCCTGAAAGAAAAGAAAACAAACAAACAAAAAAAATAAGATAACATGTCAGATTAAGATTTTCAGTTTGAGCATGGAGGTTTTGGGTGTGGTTAAAGGTGAGTGTGGCTCCTATCCACTGAGGTGTAGCAGCCCAGGAGAGGAGGAGGTCAGGTGGTAGTGGTGGCTGTGGTTGTCTCTGTGCAGAGGGGTGCACGGCTTGGTGAGCAGGCCTGTCACACTGGGAAAATCCTGGAATCTTATCACCGCCTCACAGACACTGAGCCGCACTGATCTACTCACCCTCGTTGCCAGCAGATATGCCCTTCCCCCCATCCAAATGCCCCTGCACAGGCTGGCCCCTTCGCAACACAGTTGCCACCTTCTTCGAACGGGGAGATAGAGGCAACTGATGCAGTCCACTTTGTTGAGGAGGGAGGAACGCTGTGTGTAAAATGTGACTAACAGGAAGAAAAACAAGTGAGTGTACAGGCCAGAGAGCAGGGGAGTCAGCAGCTGTGACCCTAGTTTTACTGGCTGACCAAGAGAGAGGACCATATTGTGCTACTTGGGATTATTAAAGAAACATATTTTCTTTAGCATAATGTTACCAAACAAATTGCTATAGGAGTAAATATACACTTCATTCAAATTGTGTCGGACTACACAACATGATTCCCCATCAATATAAATATAATCTGAGAGACTTTTAGATTTTGAATTCATTATAACTATACTCTAGTTACATATTTTTCTGTGAAAATCAGGAAAATGGCTGGAAAAGTTTGTCTCATCAGGGTTCACTTCATCTCTCCGTCCTGCTACATGCTCCACAAAGACGTTGCAACAGCAAATTCAAAGGTCATCTATGATGTCACGGTGTCTTCATCTCACATTATATCAGCTAATTTTGGACTAAACTTGTTTAAAATGCATTCTGTTGATTGTAGAGAAAAGAATAACACTGATTTCAGATTAGACACGTTTAACAGACAGACCATACCATTTAAATATACCATGTCATTACTATGGAGGGAGATACAGGTGATGTCTAACAGTTGTGAACTTGTTCTGTTCCCTGTTTGTGTGAACACAGGCTGAAACACTGGACCACAGAAATCAGTGCAGCTGATATCCCTGTTGAGTATTGATTCTTTGGAATTGATGCATTCTCTGTTCAGCTGATTTGATAACTATAAGCATAAAAGATGATGTGATGTGAACTGTGATGACACAGATGAATTCAGCTTTGAATTTTACCCACATTCTGCTTCACGGACAAATCGTCTAACAACAGCAACAGCTGTAGTGATAATAAAGACAGATAAAAGAAACCAACACTAGAAAGGAGGATGTCGCACAACTATGGCTTCAGTGCTACTTAGATACCTTTATGTTTTCCTGTGCTCTATCTCACAAATCCTGTTTTGTTGTTGCAGGATTATTTGGAAGAGAAGCCTATCCCCCTTCCACTACACTTACCAGGCTTCTATTAAAGCTCAGAAACAGCAGACATACAGACATGATGGATGCTGGGCCACTTACAGTATTAATGGTGTGTTATGAGGAAGCTGGCGACTAAAGAAACTGCAGCAGGTATTTTCTGCCATGACAGATGTTATAATAGGTATTTTTTTCCACACAGCCTGGCATCAACTACCAAACTATTCAACTATTGAAATCGTGCATGGTACAAATAGAGTTTGTATTCCTGTCTTTTATAAATGTTTCAAAAGGGTGAGTTTGTGAGCAGGGATTCCTTAACCACTGCTGTTGAGTGGGGTCATTTAAAACACATTTTCCTGCATATCTATTAAAGAAGCACATGAGATGAGATTTCATTAGACTAAATATGACTTTCCCAGAGAGATTAGAGTTCATATTCATGGGAATGTGCTAAATAGCAAAGGATAAATCTCACTTTGGGTATGAATGAATAAAATGTTTACTCTTCCAGCCACCGCCACCACCACAGCCCACCCACACACCCCTCCACACATGTATGTTTGGTTGAGACAAAATTACTTTAAGCTCTTAGTGTGTTAGTACAAATGTGTTGAACTCACTCATTTGTGATAAAAAAAAAAAAAAAATCACAAAACTATCACCTGTGCAAATCTGCTGTGTTCATCATTCTTTTAAATTGTAGCATGTATCTGACACATGCTGTCGCTAATGTGTAAAGACTTACAGTACCGGCTGCTACTTTGTAGCTGAGTAATATAAATGTCAAACATCATGTCTAAATGCTGCCTTAATGAATACACAATCCGTCTAAAACCACAGTGGAGTAGCAAGTGTCTCAGCGGTTAGACTCACACTCAGCCCTCAGTTGAAGATCTGTTGTACCTTTTTAACCTGGAGCACTAAACAGATGGAGTCAGGGAGGAGCGTTCTGTGGCTGTTTTTGCTAAAATGCCATTAAAAATATGACAATCTGTGACAATCTGTATTTAGTGGAGAGCTGTTCAGTTTCAGTATTTTTAACTTCTTGTTCTAAGTGCTGACTATTAGCTCTCATTGCAGCATGTGACATTGAAATAATTACAATAAAAGCTGTTGCTGTGCGACACTGTGAGACTCACAGCAACAGCAGCTACTACTTCCTGTTCAAACCTTTCGTGCTCATGCCACATAGACCACATAATGGACTTTCATTCATACAATCTGGCTTTAGAGGAACAAATAATTTATTCTGTAATATGGCTCTAATAATGAAATACATGCAAAGTAACAAAAAAAAAAAAAAAAAAAAAAAATTAAATTAAAACACAATCCAGTACCAACAGGAAACTATCCAAAGTTTGGCTATGAGATTTTCTGGAAAAGTTTTTTTTAATTATCAGATTTGTGCTTTAATTTGAATATTGAACAGATTATTGCACAGCAACGATTAATACTTGCGCTCATGCCATCCCTTAGTAACACAATGTGGATGGGTTCACAGCAATAAAAAAGTTAAGAGCAGGTCACTGCTCGTACACACTAAAAACAGATAAGTAAAATAAAAGTGATATCTGGTAGATTTCTCTCACCATCAGTTTCTGCCATTTGAATAGATTATTGGTAACCAGCAGTGCTTTAGGGATGTCCCAGGGCATGTTCTTTAGAAAGAAGTGACCTTGCTCAGGGGGAACCTTTAAGCCATTTAGAGCTTTTTTCCTTACCTGTGTCACAAAACATAATCTAGACACTATTTAAATTACTGTAAAAAGCAACAGTGTGAAGACTTTGTCATTACTTTAGCATTTTAATAAATACAACCCATTACAATTTATATCTTAACTCATAAAAATGCAATGAAATCACTCAATAATGAAAATGACTTGCAAGCAGGTACACCAAGGTCCCAGCACCTGACTCTAAACTAATGGTGCACTGCCTTGGGGCAACCAGTAAGAGGAGGCCATCACTGAACAGGGCTCACATTGCTAATATGATTTCCATTTGTTTGTATGCTTGGACAGGCTGAAGCGCCCACCTGCAAAGCACAGCACCAAAATCTGCTCCAACTTCAAACTAGAAGAGTCATGGAGTCTGGGTCTGTACTAAAATGAATAAATCTCTGTAACTGCTTTGAAGTCCTCTTTGTTAATAGACTTTAAGCACAAAAAAGTCAAATGTACATAAGGTTTTTGCCCATTGACTAATTTTCTATTGACTCCTGGAAAGAAACTCATGACCCAACCACAGGATGATGTGTTATAAAAATAATAAACCTGTCATTCAACTGTAAAGCAGAGGTTTGTGTGTGCAGAGGGGTGTTTAAGTGCAGCAAACACCAGATTAATGCACACACACACACACACACACACACACACATAATGAACTAAATAAGGAACAAGGTTTGAAATTCAGTAATGCACCAAATCACGCACAAACATAAACACATACACTTCCAAACAGACAAAGAAATGGGTACCCCCACAACCCCCAACCTCTCTCTCTCTCTCTCTCTCTTTCTCTCTCTATCTCTCTCTCTCTCCCACACACACACACACACACACACAAACAAACACACACACGAGGACACGTAGGAACAGATTAAGTCCAAATCAATGGCTGTGGCTGGACTGGGAGAGAGATTTCACCCAGGGTTCTCGTTAAGGTCTGACACATGCGGCAAAGGCTCGAGGGAGTGTTATTACCAGGGTGATGGTTGATAAGACGCTCGTTTCTCCACGGTGCGTCCCGCGGGAAAATGCATCGTGCAGCCATGGAAACCATAAGGCTAGGTGTTATGCTATAATTGGGCCAGCTTTTTTAACGGTGCAGCTGCACTGCCAGGTATGCCACTGTCTTCAAATGAGAAATTATAGTGGAGCCACAGCAGGGAAGATGTGACCGATTTTCTTGAACGTTTTTTCTTCCGGTGTGATTCCTTTCTGATTTGTTTGATCAAACAGACTTATACAAAGAGGATTTGACAAAAGATAATTATATCACATGACCCTAAAATGCTGCAGAATACCTCCACAAAATGAATTAACACAGCAAAAAGAACTATCAACTTAAGAAGACTCGCTTGTGTGACTGGAGGAGCAAAGCATACACACCTGTCACTATATGTTTTTGAGGTATTTACATCTCACAAAGTCTGTTCTTAATTGCTTGCTAACATTTTTTTCTCCAGCCTGGATCAGAAAGCATAGTATAAGATGGAGGATGAAGACAAGGGAAGAGAAAGAGGAGGAGGCAGGAGGAGGAGGTGGAGGAGGACAAGCGGGGAAAGAAGGTCGTTGGCCAATCCCTGCTCAGTCTCTGTAACTTGGTTGATTACGATCAATTTCCCTGGTATCGATGGCCTCCCTGGCCCTGAGCTACACTCCCTCCTGCACTTTGCATGGTACGTGCTTTGTGTACCATGACATGATTCACACTCCACCACACCTTCCCCAACCCCTGGCTCTCCCACCTGCAGTCCCTCAATCTTGGCCTTGAGAAACATCAACAGCTGGGAAACTGCCTTTTAGAACAAGCTTCTGACAGACACAAAAGTTTCCACGTCCATGTCCTTAGAGTCAGTTTGACGTCCGGGTTAATGCAGTATTTGTGAGTGTGGTAGGTGTAAAAAGTTTGGGTGGTGTTACTGCAGCAGTGCAGGAGGAAGGGAGATTTTTTCTCTGTCAGCGCTGCTAAAGGATTGAGCCCTCACCGAAAAACTCTGAGAGACAAGGTGGAAATGATGAGATGAGGTTTGGTCACGATGTGCTGGACCGAAAGCCCCAAATCTGTATTTGTTCTGGGGAATGCAAAACTGTCCTCCCTCCAGCATGTGCGAGGGCGCACCCCACTCGCTCTATCTCTGCACACTTGGCACGCTCTATCCGAATTAATTGCATCTCTGCAAGGGAGAGAGAGAGATGGATAGAGAGAGAGGGAGAGAGGTTTAGCCCTTCTGTTGGGCTGGTCTTGCTAGAAGGGGAGTCATTTAAAATTCTGCCTCCCATGTGGCTCCTGGTTTTCACTTTAATGACCCCCCTCCTCTCCCCCTGCTTTTTACCCCATGACTTCCTTGGATTTGGAGCTGCACGCGTTTCCTATGTCTGCACGGTGCCGACACACACCTTATTTATGCATGTAAACAAGATAAATAATGCTTGTTTATTGACCGGCATCAAGGCCATTAGTGACCAAATACCATATGCACCTTCTCCCTATTTATGCCTTTTCCTTGCTTCCTCTTTGTCACCAGACAACAATCCCCTTCACTTCCATGGTCAACCATGCTGCCATCAACGATCCAACTCTGCTGCCTATGTGTGCTTGCCAATTACTACATGAGCTGTAGTACCTGTTGTCAAGCTGCAGGGTCTTTGAATTAGCCTTTGCTTGGGCCTATACTATGAAAAAAAGTGATGCTTCATTTTGGAAAATATTAAAATCTTTTATTTGTAGTGTGAAAACACATGTCTACGAGGTAATAATTTAGAAAGTCTGGATTTTAAAGGGCCAGCTCACCATAAGGAAGTGTCTGGGACTCTCTCTCTCTCTGTGTGTGTGTGTGTGTGTGTGTGTGGGTGTGTGTAGCAGAGGCAACAGAAGGCCCTGTGGATGGTTAACTGCCGCAGTGTTTACCGGTGCTACAGTGAGGTACGATAGGAAATGGCCACAGTAAGATAAAGCTGAGCTTTCTGCATGGTTCTCCGCAGAGGTCTCTCTCTCTCTCTCTCTCTCTCTCTCTTTCTCACACACACACACACACACACACACACACACACTCACACACACATCTGCGTGTGAGGTGGGGGTTGAGTGGTGTGGGCTGTAGGACAGCGACGGCCCACAAGGTCAGAGTAGGCAGTGTATATGGTTGTTTTTCTGTGTTTTTTCTCTTTCTCAGTGGTGGAGCTGTGTGCTGCCTCCCCGGGTCTCTCATCTGGTCAATACCACCACGCAGCTTCTGACGATCAATGGAGGGTCAATACCTCTCAGACGCCTGCCTCTTTGTGCTCTCACTGATTTAGCTACCACCTACCCAGGCCATCTTTTTTTTTTACTTTTTCTTTCTCCCTCCCTGTTTTTTTATGACCCAAGCTCTCACTTAAACATGTGAACCTGCTGAAATTAGAGACACAGCAATAAATCTGATGTTCACAGCGCACGTTTTCTGCCAAATGGCTTAAACCTTAGCCTCTTCTTAGGTATTCTGTATTAGGTACTGTCAGTGCTTTGTCAGACATTGCAGAAATGTGTTTTCATGTTTTTCACAGGCTAAAAGAAAAACAAAAGTAATTCTACAAGTCATTCTTTCCAGAGCAAAACAATGATCTTTGCTGGTCTTTGCTCACTATAGTAATGCAGGCTGTCTCAGTCACAACGTTATTCTAATTAATGGCTTGTCAGGTCCAGGGTGACATTAAGGGCTCTCTCTACAGAAAGAAGTCTGATTCACCTGTAGATGGGGCTGGGTTAAGTCCAAAGAGTCCAGACCCTGATATAATGGAGCTTGCAGCAGCTCATACGGGACAATCAGTCATGCATGCTATCAGCTGACCCATGAGCACACAAGTTACAATCAGACTGACAATAAGTCGGTCTGTTCAGGCCAGAGTGGCTCACACTCATTCCTGCAGCACATTCACAGAGCTGCTGGTGATAATGATGATGATGATGATGATGATTGGTGTTTGTGAAGCTTTTCCTGCACCACTCCTCCTTCTGTCCGTACTGCTTCTGCTTCTAATGCACAGAAAACAAGAAAAAACTCTCCCCTGAACATGTCCTGGTGGACAAATATGGTAATATTATGTCACCAGGTAAATCTCCATCTTTACTCTGTGTAATTTGTTAGGGTTTCAAGCTGTTTTCTATCTCTTTAGGGACTGTATGAAAATGACTGTGATGTAGATGGGGGCTTAAATCTTATTTCATTCAACAAGAAGCCAAAGCCCTCCACAAAATTATAAAATTTTTCTTTGGACCCTTTATTTGACGAAAACCTCATCGTACTCTCTCAGAATAATAGCTATGAAAAATAAAAAGATAGCCATTCTATGTTTGAATAAAGAGCAACTGCCTCTCTGGTATGAGAAAAAAGTTGCAACACCCTAACTACAGACCACCCTTCCTTGAATAAAAATTAAAAACACATAACATCCATCAGTAGGTTTTGTACATCCCCTTAGCAAACATGAGCTTCAATCTGACCTCACTGCTACATGGCCCTTTATAACTCTATCAGCACTTGTTGCATTAAATGGGCTTCTTCATGAAAAGGGTGTCCCCCACCCCTTCTCACCTACTGTTCAATCTCTGGTTTGCTGTTACACATAGAATAGAAACATATGGACTGAAAGATTAGACTATCATCGTTTCGGTCACTGGGGTCATTTTCAAAAAGAACCCTGTCATAAAGATAACTCAGGCACAATACGGGCCAAAGTCTGTAACTGAAGTAAAAAAATATTATGTCTCCCTGCTGTCAAATGCAGTCTGGCACTCCAACAATGAAACAAATCCTTGAAATGGTTATACCACTGCTAGGCAATGCTTTGAAAAAAAAAAATCTACTGGCTTAATTTAGATAGACCACCCTGCCTGAGAAAGTTAATAAATTATCACTGCTTTGGGTCAGTGTGTGTCTTGAAATTACTATAGCCATTAAATAATACTGCGTGTCAGCATGTGAAGGAGAATTCATGTCACTACAGAGAGACCAAAGGTAGAGGAGGACAAAATGTTTGCTTGCCTACTAATATTCAGTCCTCGCTATGGTCTTAATACTTTGGTCACGTTATTTTAAGAAATTTGTCAGAGAATTTCTTGAAAGAAATCATTAGCACTAGTGGTGCAGCTGTTATTAGAGTAAAATTGCTGCAGAAGAATGGCAGCGTGACATCTGTTGTTATTCCATTGTTAGGGTACCAGTTTCCTGCACTGATCAACAAAACAACTCACACTCTTCACACTCCACCAAAAAAAAAAAATAGAGAAATTGTGGTAAGATCAAGAAGCTCATTGTTCCCCAGCAACTAAAACATAAAGACCAACACAGGCTTAACACTTATAGCTTTTATTTCAAGTTTTAACTGCATTTATTCGAGATCTAATTTTCTTCATTTCTTATTAAAGCAATCTGAGTGAGTGTGATATATTGGTAAGAAAGAAACATTGATTTTTCAACACTAACTAAATCTCAAACACAAGCCAAACACAGTGGGCCATTAAAAACACCCACAGAGCCATTTGGCATTGTTCTACTGGAAACTCAGTATTCTTTACTAAAAAATTAGGTGGGAAAAAACCAACAAACAAACAAACAAACTGTATGAAAAAAATTCTTACCAAATGTTGCAACTATCTATAGCTCCAAAATTCATTCACTGGCTTTAATTAGCAGAACAATATTAAGACTAATTGAAACAAAATAGCAGCAGTAGATGAACAACAGAGGTGCCACGCTATCGTAAATAAAGTGTGATATTCATCACGTGATTGTAAAAATGTGTCATGTGTGACAGTCACACTTAATAACTTCAGATCTACTAACCTTTTAGGACAATCACCTCCTCGTCTGACACATGCAGCGTCACACACTCGAGCTGCCAGTGTAAATATGTCGAAATGACATGACTTCCTCTCTGATCTAGACCGTCACCGCCTCTACACAGTCCTCTCAAGTCAGACAAGACACTGGAAACAACTACTGCTCAAATCCCCGCGCAATCATCTATCATCAATCATCACGTAGTGTCAGTGAGACCTGCAATTACACAATATGTTGCATCAACGTGTCAAATCTAATCTGTCAAAGTCAAACGTGCCTTAAAGAATAATGGCAAGATTATTTTTTTCTTGACTAAAGAAAAAAAAAACTTAAAAGAGAAAAAATGGTCACAGTAGTAATGAAGGCAGCATCAGCTCTCTGCACCTTTATTCAGGAACTAGCTAAATCTGCAGTTTTATCCCCTCCAAAAAAATCACCTTTTTTTTTCGAAACAGTGACTCAATAAGTTTCACTTTTGTGTCAGGAACATGGATCTGACAGCTGAGGCTTCTTCTTGACATAGGTAATTGTACCTTGAGCCCTTTTCCACTAGTCAAAAAACCCACTTATACCTGCAAACATTGGGCTTTTGTCGGCATTGGGAAAGGCTACAATCAGCTTTCAGATCCAGGTCAAATGACTCTGCAGTAGACGCAGGTATTTATCAGTTCCAGCTCTTTTTTTTTTAGGTAGAGGAATTTATGTATTGATTTAGTGTCATCATATGGGTTTGAGTGTGAGGTTGCCACATGGGACATTGAAAAGGTATGATTACACCTGAACGTATGATTGACTGAGCCGATCCTGTTCTTCTTTTTGACTGACAGTGTACAAAGCAGGGCATCCTGAAAGTCTTATGTTAGGGTATTCTCTCCATGCTGGATGAATTAAAAGGATTTGATTCATCACAGTGCATCTGTAATTCTTCTCTCAACTCTCAACATTAAAGAATTTCTTTCACACTACATACATGATAAAAGTGAGGCTAAAGCCGCAATACATGTTAATACAGACTCAACACCTGAAACCTGAAACTATTTCAAATTTAGAGCCCTCCAGCATTTCAGTGGACAGAAACTTTTATTGCTGTGCTGCTCTAAGTGTATCGTCTCATTGCTGGTTGCTGATGTTTCTGCTGTTTACATGCTATTTAGATCTGCTAGTTTCTTTAGCAGTTAGTAATGGCTCCCCCCCACACTCTCCATCTTTTCTCTTGTTTGGGGTCTTATGTTTACTTGGTCTCCTTTAGTAATAATGATACATGTAATGAAAGTTGTTAATTTGCCGTAATGGAGGCAAGGCTCAGTGTATACAAAGCGTTCCTTTGCTTCCCAGCAGTTCCCAGGCAACTGGGAAACCAAAGTGGCTGCCTGTAACAAGAGGTGTAGCCCCAAGCCACCAGCTGGCATCTATACACTGTCCAGACATGTTGCTGGTTATTATTAAACTCTTTGTACTATATGATACACAGGAATCAATAAATCTATGAAAATATAAAATAAAATTCAAAATAACTGGATGATTTCTCATGAATAGGCTAAAACCTGCAGGATTACTGTTGTGGTCCTTTAGCTGGTAGTACAGAAACATGGCACTTACAGTCTTTCTCCTTGGCTTTTTTCTCTCACAGCCAACAGAAACTGATCCATTTAAAGGAATCATTATCACATCAGCCTTATATCCACCCCCCAACCCACTCTTGACCTCACGTTTGTCAGATGCTGCAGCTTTACTCAGCATGGTGGTAAAATACAGATGTCAGAACTGCTGCGGCAACTTGCCAGAAGAGCATCACATTGCACACATTAGTTTACACTCCCAGTCAATGTGAAGACCACCGACAACCTTCTATCTTTGTTTTTTATGTTGTGGGCTACAGTTTTCACAATTAAGTTATTTAGGCCTTAATTTCAATGTTATCTAAATGACTTTTGTTTGAAATGAATAGACAAACAACCTAAAGAGGTGTTAATGCTTCACCAGTCACTAGAACTAATGCAGCCTTGAGTCAAATAGCAAATCCACTCATCTGACCTTTGACCTTACTGCTTGAGCTTGTTCACAGATGTTATTAGTGGGATTTCTCCATTAATAGTCCAGTTATTGTGGGAAAATGGAAAAGAATTCAAAAGTAACATCATGACAGATCACAAATCTAAAAGAAAGATAAGTGAGACGCAAACCAAAGATAAAATATAAAAAGAAATAAACTAATAGAAACAAAATTTGAAGTGGAATGTTTAAATAATTGAATATCCCATACAGAAAACACCTTGGTGTTAAAGGTGATGTGTAGGGTTAAAAATGAAATCTGTTGCAACGTGGTGGTTAAATAAAAAACAGGTTTCAGCATGAGATCATGTCATAATCAAATATGGTGGTGCAGGCTTTGAATCTCCCTCAGCAGTTGACTAACATCGCCTCTCCCAAAGTGACGGATGATTGGAAGGCCCCTGTGGAGCCTAGTGACATTATGGTAATTGTCATTACTGGGGTTGGAGTGCGTGCGTGACTGACGCCATTAGAGAAAGTGCAATTACAGTAGGCTTTGGTGACCTTGCTGACTAGTGGAGGTCAGGGCTTCTCATTAGAGTGTGGTGGAAGGCAGCCCAGTGTCTCCACTGTGCCAATCAATAAGAGCGTAGCTTGGTCGGCGCTAATCATAGCTTTGACGCAGCCTCACGCCCTGCCACCCCCCATCACCACACATCCCCACCTCTCTTCCTCTGTTCCACTTTCTGCTTCCCTTATTACCAGAGCACTAGCACCTTTTCACTCTAATATGTAATGGCAAAATTAGCTTAAATGTGGAGAAAAATGTATATATATATATATGGATGCACATACAGGGGAAATATAGAAACCACTAAACCTTGATATAGCTGTTTAGTACTTGTAGCATTACAATACTAAAACTGCTGAAAAACTGAATTATGTCCTCTGAGGTGTGATCAGATACTACCTGTGTATTATGAAAAAAAGGCTGAACTTACCAAAGCTCAGATTTTGTAACTTCAGTGGGTCAGTTCAGTTGCAGCCCAACTTTCCCTATGCTCCTCAGGCTTTTATTCAGACCTAGACCATATAACCTGTGGGTGGTTTCAAAACTTCCTCTCAGATTAGTCTCAGTGTGCAGTTTTGAATGTTGTACGACCAACAGTTTTGAACACAAGGTACATTGATACCAGCAACTGACAGGAAAGTATAAAATTTTGGAAAATGTCTTTCTCTATTTTAGAAGGTGAGGTGATATAATCTATAGGCATCTATTCTTAACCCCCTTGATGCTGTCAAGATGTATTAGCAGAGATACCTGGTACACAGCACTAGTTTTTAGATGGGCCTTTTCTGAGCACAAGAAGGCATCTGTATTGATTTGTGGTTATTTATAAATCTCTTTTCCAACATTTACCAGCATATGTGTCCTTTTTAGACTTGAGTGTTGAGATGTATTAGGGATGCAGATCCTTGCATACCCATATTTTTGTTTCTTGTTTTGAATTAGTATGAATATCGTGTCAAATCGAATTAATTGACTCAATATAACAAACTATATCAAGCAATTTTTTTTTGTTTTGGAGGTTGAGCTGATGAGGTCTATGTGTGATCTATCATGACAAGAGTAAAATCAATCATGATATTTCTGACCAGTTTTCTCAACTGTTACCTTGAGATTGTTGAGTAGTGACTTGATTGAGCGACTTTTTTGGGGGAATTTATTATTGCCACTGCATCTCTGTCATGCTAAGCACATTGCAGAAGATGACAAAGGCAAAGCCTTGACAAATACACCGTCCATAAGTTAGCGCAATGAGACCGTGAGTACAATGTGAGTTGGCTGACTGAAAAGGAGCAGTGCAACGTACATCCAGCGCACACTTTGCAGTCAAGATGTCTTTTTAGACACATACTTTTGCACTGGATGTTGCTGCTGCACTGATCATTTGTTAAAAAAAAAAAAAAAATGCTGCCAACGCTGCTGCTTATATCACATTTCATAAGCAACACCTACACACCATTATTAACATATAGGATCTGTTTCTAAGTCAGTCAGGCCTTGTATATATAGACTGTAGACCTTAGTAGTCAGAACAGTTAACAGTGAACTGGCACAACTGTTGAAAGTGAAAAGGTAAGAAAACAACAAAAGAACAAAAAAATTAATAATTTAAAATAGATTCATGGCACATGCTTTCAGAGGTATCAGGACATGATTGACACTAAAAATGCCAGGAGAGCTTTTATTCAGCAGTTTTCCCATCTGTCATCAGACGACATGAACCCTTAATATGATATATTACATTATGTCGACTCCTATATGGTGAAGAATTGATAACATCTCTGCATTGCAAGTGTATGTGGAGGTGTGCTCTGTCCACGGTGGAGTGAGGTATGCAACCTAGCTTGGGGGCAAGCAGTCAGGCAGTCAGGCTGTGAGCCAGTCGTCTACAGAGGTGGAGGGGGAGGTGTCCCCACCTGGGTCTTGTCATTCTCTACTCTGTTTTATCTTGCTTCCACTCTTTCCTCTCTTGTTCCCTCTGACTTATTTTTCCAGGTCTCAGTCAGATGGGACAACACCGTGTTGCATCTATGGCCTCATCCTGGTGTCTGTGCAACTCTCCCTTGGTCCCTCTGAAGAATGAAGAAAGACCTATAAAGGTTTTTTGTTTAGCAGTGGCAACTGGAATTGTAGCTGAGGTGTAAAACTAGCATCCCATGGCTATTGTGGCTTTTAGTGCTTTGTTTGCTTAGAACCAGTTTGTGTCATTTTGTTAACAAGAAGAAGAGACAGTAGGATCATGATTTTTAGCCATGCTAGTGTTGGTGCTCTAGGGATCACAAAGTTGGTCTGTCGATCCACCACTTTGGTCCAAGCTGCGGTAATTAAACTGTTTGATGGGTTGTCATGCAATTTTACATTCATGGTTCCCAAAGGATAAACCCAACTGACTTTGATGACTGCTTTAACTTTTCACCACTATTTTGACCAATTTTTAAACTGTCCAATATTTGCAGAGTGAATCACGCTCCTATTCGGCTCAACACTACTCTGCATTTATGCTAAATGGAAAATGTTAGCATGCTAGTATGCTAAGCTAACACCATGGATGTGGTAAACATTACACCAGCTAAAGATCAGCGTGTTAGCAATGTTGCTGTGAGCATGATCAGATTTGATGTGCTGGTGTTACTGCCAAGCAGTTGCATTTCCAAATGCCCCCACACTTCATTTCTAAGATGGTTTGGTGTCCCAAGAATCAGTTCAGTCAGCTGGCTTCTATTTTCTCCATTTTTCATTGATTGTCTACTGATATGGACAAGGGATCTAGTGACACTGCATTTTGTGAACACACTCCAAAGTGTTTTCTGGCTATTGCTATCAGTGTCAAAGATGTGAACACACTCCAAGTATTTATGTTGGTGGTTCAAGATCGCACACTTTTTTTATGAGAGCACCTTGAGATTATCCCAAGCTTTTCTAACCTAAAACTAAAATGTTAATTTTCTTAATATTTCTGTTCTGCCATTGGTCACAAATTGTATTTCAAGCCTCTGATTCATCAAAAGAGGTTTCCTCTGACCATTATATCCTTGTCACCTCCTGTTTTTACTCCCAGCCCTGCAAGGTTCAGTGATAGTCTTACAGGATAAAGCTGGTGATATTCTGTCAACAAGTCTCTGCAAAACCAAAACCAAAGGTGCTTTAGTCTGCAGTATCTTCCTTTGTCACTGTGGCATTGTGGCTCTCAGATCAAAGCAACAAACCTTTCATTAAAAATGGACACTGGGCACTAATTCTTAGCAGACGTAGCTCAAGATGGAGTAAAGAGTGTGTTTGTTGTGGTCTATTTTCAGCCACAATTTTTGAAGATTGAATGACTGAGGGAGCTGGAAGGTGTACGTGGGATTACATCAAAATAATCTGCAGTGCCCATGTTCATGTTTATGAAGAAACATATCACCCACTGCAGTGGTTTTTTGATCTTTGGTACAAAAGAATCAGGGTTGGGCTACACGGGCAACGCACTCACTGTGGGTTTTGGATTTTCAATGTAATTAAATAAGAAAAATGTAGAGTAAGACAAGACATATCCTTTCATCATAGACTCATGAAGCCTTAATGTTGGTTGTGTGTTACATCAGAACATTTATGTTTTAGATCCTATCGCATTATTTTTATCAGCTGTGAGTGGTGCAGTGTACCTGTCATTCAGAAGTGAGACGTACATGTGTATTTGGAAGCAGCGTCAGACTCAGGCTGCCAATATCTCAAAGATGTAACACTGATTATCAGTTATATTAACATAATTACCACACTTAGATTTTAGGTTGATTTTTAGTTTAGTTGATACGGCCTCTGTCTCATGTTAAACCATGTACCAACAGAAAGACCTTTAATTAACCTGCTTTATTTGTCAAAAAGTATTTTCTAATAAATTTAATCTCCAGCGACATTTATATGTTGTCTTATGGTTTCATTAGCATAAAAAAAACAAAACAAAATGATTTCCTGATAAATCTTTTGCTCCCTGACTGAACATTGGATTTCACCGAGCAGTGAAAGCAGTGGTGGTCATGGAATTTCAGAAATGGTAAATTTTATTCTGAAAACTGTGTGGGACTATATGAGTCGTACACATGCAATCACATGCTCCTTGCTGCCATGTTTATTAAGAGGTGGAGCACTGCTGAAAAAAAAAGACATCTTCAACTCCCCTAGTGTTTTGTGTGTACTTCATTCATCTGCTAGAGTGTGGGCAGTTTAAAGCTATATATATCTATAGTTTAGCTTGTTCATAATATGACAATAGAAGAGCTTCATTCATTAAGTTTACATGATAATTAAACAAGTCACTGTGATATTTTCTACCACTGCCCAACAAAGCTAAAAACTACACTACATGCTAAGGGGCCATCACATTTCTTAGCCATAGACACATTAATGATCTTACCAGCAGAGACAAAGCAAACCACATCCTGGTTAAAACTCAGCCCAACAGGCCTTTGTGCTGGCTTTGTTGTTGATATCTATGCATCGCTTCATCCCCTGGCTGCCTGTGGTTGTTCTTAATGGATTGTAAACCCCGGTGCAAGCATACAGCGCTGCCGAGGGAGCCGCACCCCCATACCTCCAGGCGATGCTCCAGCCCTGCGCCCTGCTCTTTCTCTATACGCTCTGTTTCCCTCTCTTGCTTGGCCCTTCCTGCTCTGATCAGCTCTCCATCCAGCCCCAACTCTTCTCCCCTACCTCCCAAATGCTGGACTGACTTTCCCTACAGCCTGAACAGCAGAGTCACTACACATGTTTGGATGTTAGCATAAAATCTATCGCCTTCCCAAAAATTCACCCCACAACCCTTTTTAATACACTCTTGTCTGAAGATTTGTGTTTAATATATTCTTCTTCAAATGTCTTTTTTCTCTCTCATTGTCTTCATATAAATATAATTAATATGCTGTTACACATACTGACAGGATATTTTAAATGTAATTCTTTCACTTCCTTCCTTTAACTAATGATAAAACTCATTCTAAATATAGGTACAAACATTTACAGATAAAATCTAAGATGAATCATCATGTTTTTTTAAGAGAAATGTATCAACTCAACACCTTCAATACAAAATGTTTCATAGCCGTTACAACTACTGATACTGGGTTTCCTCTGAAGACTATTCAGCTCTAAACTAAAGGAGTGTTGGATGAATTAGCTTTTGCTGTCAATCAAGAGAATCAATAATTTGAATTAATTATGTCTGATAACAACTAATACAGTCTACAAAAGAAAACAAAAAGTGGCGACTTTCACCACTGCTGCATCACAGTATTAGTAGGGAGCTCAGAAACCCCATAAATATCATGGAGCAGGTGCTCAGGATAGTATATGGAGAGAACGCCACCAAGCCAAAAGCCTGCTCAACAAGGCAATCAGACTGGAGAGTCAGGTTGCCAACAATGACGCACACTACAGGAAAAGACTCAACACTTCTCCTTCCCCTCACTCGCCAACAACCTCAACTCCCCTTATTGTCTCATGCTGCAATAAATCTCTCCTCCTGTAGAAAAAACAGAACTATAATTTATTATTATTTTTTATTTTATTTTATACCACATACGATATTTATCTGTGTATCATGTGAAATCTGACCAATCTCATTACCAGAGTCACCGTTTTTCAGGATTTTATGTTAAAGTTTGATAAATGCCACCTCTCCTTACCACCCACTGATTCACTTCTGTGGGGAAACACTGAGCCAACCAGGTGAAGCTGAAATGATCTTTTAAAAGAAAGACAAACAGCTGTGCAGTTTTCACTGTGGGATGGCTCTGATAGCACCTGCTCATTAATATAATATAATGTATAAAGTATATCCATCTGCCTTTATAGGGTCTTTCTTACATTTTTTTAAATTTGCTAGACATATAAAATCCTAAATGTGATGCAGAAAAGCAACAACAGTCAAGACAATTTTTATTTGTATACTGCATATTCACAACAGAAGTAATCTAAGGGCACTTTTCATACTGAGCACACTGTACTCTTTATAAAATTAATCACTGAGACCCAACAATTCCCATCACAGCAAAGAAAACCTCACCCACGATCCGGCTGGACGGCCATCTGCCTTGACCTGTAGCGCTATGGGATAGGGAATAGCTTATTTAGTGTTTCACTGACTTATAACCTGAAGAGACAAATTCTAATGACAAAGTGTTTTAAACTGTTAATGGTGTTCAGAAATAGTTCTGATATATTATTATATTATTGTAAAATAGAAAGTGAAAGTACAGGGGATTAACAATGTAACTAATAGCACTTGTAAAAATGATGGTTTGATCTATCAGGTTAATTTTAAATTTAATTGTCTACTCGCTAAAACCATTCATTGTATAACTAATGCTATTGTTATCATAAAAATATAAAGTGTCACATTAATATCACTAATACAATGAATGGGCTCTAACTGAAGATATCCAGCACACACTATTTAAACAAATACACAAACCCATAATAAATTGTATATACTAACAATACACAGAAAAACTTGATAGTTTGATGATCACTTTGTGTATGTACCAAACATTGTCAAACATTATTCACCCATAACATACATGAAAAACAGTGTGACTTATTGGACTGCTGAATATTTTGAAGATGTTACTGTCGAGAATTGAAACTTGTAAAGCTTTAAGAATTAACATGTGCCTTCATTGTTAGACCTCTGCACAGTAGATCCAGGTGGAAATGAGCTAAACTTGTAATACACAGGAATAAAAGTCTCAAAAAGCCATATCCTCCTAACCATAAGGAAATCGGTGCAAATGCCAGTAAGGCCACTTTAACCACAGCATTATGTACACAATCTCATAGGTGTTTCTTTATTTTTATGGTGACCAGTTTGACCATTGGCAGCTCCGTGGCTTACGCTGTCAGTGAGGGTGAAGGGAAGAGAAATAGCTCGGTGTGAGTGGGTTCACTTTTCAGTAGGGGAGACAGATGCTTGTTTACTGGCCTCATTATGTCAGCAGCTGTCCCAAGCAGGTCACACTGTGGTCCTCTGTCCACCTACTGAGACCCATAAGTCCAGCACCTGACAATGGACACACTGTAAAGGGTTTCAAAAATGAGAAAAGCTTGAGAGCTCTTTGTTTAAATTGGTGTCACCTGGCCTGTGTGTGTCCAAGTGTAATTACAGCACAGACTAAATACTGGCCTAATGTATTCAGTCTTAAAGATGTGATTTATGCTTATAATCCTAGAATGTGCATGGAGAACTGAAATGCTGGGCTTTTTAAGATGGAAGATGTCCACTTTTGAAAACTATCATTAAAAAATTAACAATAATTAAAAAATAATCAAAAAATAAAACCCCAGCCTTCTCCTGCATGTAAAAAACAAAAAAAAACAAAAAACAACATAATACAAATACTTTGACTGACTTCTTCCTTTAAACACTGAGGTGTTAGACTTGCTTCAGCGGAGGAAATATTACATTTTACACATTTAGATAACAGATGATTAGTGATTAGCTTTTCAGGTTGTATGAAGACATTAACTATCTTCTATTGCCTTATCTTATTTATCACATTTTCTTTTAAATCAGATAAGGTAAGGACTTTTATCTTATTCCTATTAATCAAGTCTAAATTAATTATTTTCATGTACAACAAAAATAAAAGTATATAATTGAACACAATACTCATGTTGATGTGCATAGAGCATAGTTTCAGCCATGTTTTTGCCCCAAACTCATCCATGAATGTGTTGTTTTTCCTCTCTGCAGTCCCCACATCTATAATCCCTTTTATTGAAATCCGTGTCACCTGCCGCCTGCGCAGTCCAGCACCCTGAAGCATTAGACGGCTGGCATGGTGACGGGCACTGCAGTGAGAGGAGGGAGAGGCAGAAACATGACCATAATGTCTTTCATTTAGTTGTGATGGTGGGCTTTTAAGATTTAGACCAATTAGTGGTTTATTTCATGTGTAAATTTAACCAGAAGGCTACGAGCAACTTCGCAGCAGGGACTGCAACACAGATATTAAGTGGAGGAACCTTAATTTTCACTGACAGTGGTACCAAATTTCGCTGTGAGCTTGACATCCCCCTGTTGTTATGGCAGCACATTGTCACCAGGGCTGCCCACACTGTTGGTCAGGAAGATGGAGTCATGGTGGGCATCTTGGCTGGATGCGTGTTGCCTGTTTCCCTATGAGTGTATTACCATTGCTTCTTCCCCTAAAGCACATGGCAACACAAGACACAGCATTGTGTTTGGGGAAGGATTGAGATGGAGAGGGTGAGGTAGCCCACGCCACCAGGGAGGAGGAGAGAGAAGACAGAGTGAACGAGAGAGAGGAAAGCCAGAGGGAGAGAGGAAGAAGGGAGGATTGAGCAGAGGGAGTGCGAGGCAATTTTGCAAACCTGTGACACATTAATTATTAACAAACTCGGGCTAAACGCATAAACTCTCCCTCCTTGTTCATTCTCTCTTCTCCTTTCTTCACGCTCACCTCCTGCGGAAAACGGTCACATGCGCTCTGTACACAGATATAAACACACACAGGCACAAAAACCAACGAGGTGGCATGTGATGCTCATAACATGAAGTGGAGCATGTCAAAGGGACTGGGGAGGGTGTCAGGCACAGGGCCTGTAAAGAGTGGGAAACCGGAGGAGAAAGAGCCTGTGAGGATGACGCGAGGCAGACAAACAAGAAGGTATGTGGCTATAACATGAAAAAGAGGCGAGTGCAGCTATGAAGTGAGAGTAAGCTATAAACAGCAGGACAATGAGAGAGACTGTGGGGAAGGGGAGTGAAGAAAGTGCTTGTGCATGTGTTACATCTTTCTGTAGGTGGCCATTTTTGTTTTTTAAGAGCTAATGAGGCTACTAACTAAGAAATATACAAATGCGGTCTGACCTTGACACGGACACATGATGGGTGAATAAGGGAACTGCATTAAAATGTAAAAAAATATGCAGCAGCCACAGCTAAATGCAACCTTTGCTTGGAGAGCAGCATATATCTTCCACGCAGCTTGGTTAATCATTAATAGGTGGTCAGTCCATTTGGCAGTCTGCGTTCTCTAATCAATTGGCTAGATTGTTGCAAGTTGCAACGGCATAACAAGAATGTGCCTCAGTGTGCTTTTGTGTGTGTGTGTGTTTGTGTGTGTGTGTGTGTGTGTGTGTGTGTGTGTGTGTTGAGGCAGGCACTGCTTGAGCGGTCACTCTGCCCCTCAGGCGATGGTGTGTGTTTGGAAGGGAATGGATCCTCCCGCAGGAGTGCTGGGAGGAGATGTGTGTCAATGTCCCTACAATACTTTTGCTGCAGTCTGTCCTCTCACACAGGAGTCGGGTATCTGTGAGCATCTGTACTCAGACACGGCATCTGAGAAAAAAAGACAAAGGCCAAGACGTGATGAAAAAACCCAAAGATGTGATAATCAAACTGCAGTAGGGTGTGATTCTCTGTGTATACTTAAAATGATCACTCTTATTAATTCGCAAAATCTTGCCCCCCCCCAATTACCCATGATGCAACTTGACCACCGACAGTTATTTGGCTGAAGATTCAGGTGTTTAACTCTAGAAGCGGCTAATGTAGCCTCGAGGTGCTAGCCTCAAGCAGGGATGAGGGGCTGGCTACAGAGGTCTGATAAGCTCACTTCTCTCTAACTGGAGCCATAAGAGGCTTTGTACAATTTTTTCACATATGCTCTAATATACTCAGAGACCTATAAACACACTTTGATGTGTAAAATTAATTGAGTTCAGAAAATTTTTGAATTACTTTAAAATTCAGAAGCCAATAATCTAGAAACTTTTCACAATGTGAGAGTTGTCCATGTTAATGTGATGAATCAAAGCTACAGTATGTACCTCCTCTCTTTGGACCATGACAGCAATGAAGAGCAGTGCTAAAGACTTTAAATGTAAATCCTAAAGTGTCCACAATGTTTTCATCACACGTTAGAATTAAACTTCTGTCATGTAGCAAATGAATGGAGAAATTTGAGAAAATGAAACGTGCCATCAGAAGCTGCAGCAAATAACCAGGCGTCCTGAACATCACAAAAAACAAATCTTGGTTTTTGCATATTTTTGAGAATTGATTAGCTTTAGGTCTGGTATTGTTCCTTTGTGCAGGCTCCTGATCCTGATTCTGTCTGAAGACCAAAACAAATGAACAAACAAATGCACTTGTTTTTATAAATATCCAGTATGGTAATGCTCATACAAATGACCATACTATGCACCTCCATATCACAATAGGCACCTTTACATCACAATAGGCACCATTAAGTTACAATGGCTACCTTGATGCTCGCAGCAGGGTGTATGACATTTCTGTGATATCAAGGGGGACAATGTCTTCTTTGTTTCCAGTTCAGATTAACATAAAAAGTGTTCTGTGATGCTGAATTAGCACTGGGCCTCATGGTGTGCAATGCATATATTGAATCCATGGTTATAAAGTCTACTTCCTGTTTCACTCAAATCTTCATTTTTGTCAAGTTAATTATTTCTGCTCACTCTACACAATGATGTGTGATAACAGAAGTTCAGGTAAAATTTTTGCAGCTCCTTAAACGCCGGAACAAACATGAAAAATAACAAGGTCAAAGTGGTGACTTATGACGAGTGCAATGCAGATTTTCATGTGCCTGATTTAAGACACAAAATATCTCTACTTTGCCTTTGAAAGCTTTTGTCATCTGAAATGTTGATCCACAAAAGTGTAGCAGATACAGCTCCAGCTGTCACCAAAGCTCAGGAAGTGCAATCGACTGACAATGTGACCATCATCATACTTTTATATAATGGGAGTTCCTCAAGAAAGCATTGATACATGAGAAGCTTTTCATAAAACAATATTGTATAAAGTTTATTTTTCTGATATGTTACCAACTGAGATGTCTCCTAAGTAAAGAGGAGTCTGCAGCCATTACCTGTTTCCAGTCTAACTGCGCCACACTGTGTGATTTTGCCAATGGTAGCAGTAATGCCATGTTGACTTTTACGCATGAGATAAAAATTCAGACTTGGGTGCAAGCCAGTTGTTGAGGCACTTCACTTCACCTTAGAGCCTCACATCCTTTCATGTGTCACAGCTCTAGCTAAATGGATAGACAGGGCATCCTGAGCAGGAAGTGGTCATGCAAGGGGGCAGAGGTAACAAAAACACGGGTGTGGGGAGATGCATGTCACTTCAGAGTGATTAAATATGATCAACAGTATCTGTCAAAATAATTACCAAGAATTTCACACCATTCTGTTATCAAAGACAATCACAAAGGGTTACCATAGTGTTGTGTGGACAACAGAAAGGTGTGTGTGTAAATAGATAAACATTTTCTTTTCTGCTGTCACCAACGTGATCCCTCCTGTCACTTACATGTCACTGTGCAGCCGTCCTCTCTGCATCTTGGCAATTAATACTAGTTTATATATATCTTGTGAAATCAGCACTTTTCTGTCATACAGATGAAATGTATTTATCATTACAATGCAACAAATTTACAGCATTAAAACTGTTTCCACACACATAAGGTTAAGGTAAGTCAATCAAATCTAAAAATATTTCCCCTGGTAACAAAAACTTTTCATTGACTTTAATGTAAAAAACAATCCCTTGTTGAGTTCACACAGTCTGTAATGATCTGTTGTGAAAGCATCCTCCGAGTATTTGGCAGCCCATGACCCTAAACCAAACTTGTATGTGTATGTAACCTGAAAGGTTTGACTGGTGGAGCTTGAGACAAGAAAATCAAGGAACAAATTAGCCTGAGAGGATATGAAGCCTCCTGTGCCCCGAATGAAGTAATCTAATCTGGGGAAAACAAAAAATTGTCATTAAAAGACTGATTCAATTAATAAAACAAGTAATGTGTCCCAAGAAAATGGAAAATAATGAGGCAACTCATAATTTGTAACAAAGTGGCCAGAATAGACAACTGAAAAATAAAATAAACTACATCAATGACAAATTTCCGCGTCTAAATGGAGTTATACAGTACTCAAGTCTAAAATCTCTGCAGACCATGACTCAATAAGAGACAACAATGAGTCAGCATGAGTCATATTTTGAAATCATGCCACGATGGCCAAACCTCACCTGAAATTGTGATAAAGCCTCATACTACGTGCTCAGCATCTTTGTCAAAGCATGTCTAAATCTGACACACAGGAGACCATGGTTGATTTAACAAATTCACATGCTGTTGAACTGAGGTGGGTGCCTGCTACAAACACAAGAAAGCTTGGTGAGGGTGCAGTCATTATGCTGTCACACGTCGATGCTGCACCTACACTTTCGCTTATGCTCAGACTGCAACATCTCAAATAATTTCCATACTCAATATCAATCTTAATAACACTCAGTGACAAAAGGTCACCAGGCACTGCTGACTAGAAACAATCCACAATGCAGTTCACAAACATAAGGTGATGACAACTGAGCCAGCTCCACCTGAGTGATAAAGGTTGCAAGTTGCGGTTGATTACTGCTGTAGTACTGAGATTATTTTGTCAAAGTTCAAAAGTACTTTTTTTCTGTCTGAGCTACAGTACATGCTGCCATTTTATTCATTTTTTTTATGCTGCCTTATTTAAGTGCTTTTCTCAAACCCATAAAACACTGGGCTCACCAGAGGTAGATATGCTCACAAATTCTTCATCACCAAACTTCCACCGGGCACAGTCTGGTCCATTGGCTTGGCTGCTGAGAGCCAGTCTTGTTTTCTTTCATGCTGTTTATTTCATCCTCTGCGTCTATGCACGGCCAGAGCGTTTCAAGAAAACGGCATGCAGAGAAACACTTGTGTGTTTTACATCTTGTAGCTGTGGTTATAGGTTGCAAGCTCACATTATTTTTAAAATACCCTCTGTTCATTAGCATTAATGAGACACTTTTTCCTGTTTTACTTTTTGCTCCTTTTTTCAACAAAACAAGGCTGCTGTGAAGACATATGACAACTTTTATGGTGATAGCTGCTACCATATGTAGATAGAAATCCAAGTTTTGTTTCATGTCAAATGTGGGAGGAGACAATGAAACAGTTAATCAGGAACACCAATCCAACACCACATGAGGGTGTCGCTCAAACAATGAATGCTGATAGGAAATCAATCGCAATAGAAAGTTATAGTTATATATAACAAATGATGAATAAATAAAGACCACGATAGCCAGGGGTGTTGCTTTGTCAGTGACAAAACACTCAGGTATAATTTCAAGTAATAATTTCCAGATGTGCATTTTCATCAAGGAATAATCTCAGGACCACAGCAGGGGCAGTCTTCATTTAATTGTTGTGTTTTCTTTTCCAGCTGATAAAAATTGCTAAACTTCTATTGATTCTAGATGATTGTACATGCTTTTATTTCATCCCACCTATACTAGATCCCCTTTCATGTGTTTTAGCAAGACAGCTCATTTAAAGGTGGTCCACAATGTTTACTCAAATCTAGGTTTCAGTTAAAATAACAATTTCATGGCCACAGTAATAAACAGTCATGGTTGTTGTCATAATTACTATAGCCACTAGAATTTGCCTAATAACACAACATAAATATGAGTTGTAATAAGCTGCTTACACAGATGACCTTTGGGGTTGGCAGTCTCAGCACAAATACTGTGCTGGTAGCTCAGTTTTGTTACTTTTGGTCCGAGGCTGGTTAGTTCCCCCTCTTTTCAGTCTTTTTGCTAAGCTACACTAACACACTAGTAGATTCAGAAAGCTAGGGCCCTACCTTACACCAACTGCACAAAGATAGTTGTCCTGCTAGTTTTCCTGTCCAGTGCCTATGTTGTTTAAATAGCAAATACACTTGTACCCATCTGAGCTCCCATGGGTGTGTTGGATGTAAAATGAGGCGTGGTTAGGCAAATTGCAAAATTGAATTAGTGGAAAGCAATTGATGAGCAAAAACTCGAGGAAAAAGAAGTCAGTGGTGCAGTATTTAACAGTTATTTTAAAGACGTATCAATGGAATAATATACGTCTACATTGGTGGCTGCACAACACACATACACTCTACCACTGTGTGCCACAGTGTTCCCCATTCATCACCTGGACTAATTTAGTCCCACTACAGTTTCATAATGAACACATAATGTATACACTTCTCATAATCTAAGATGAAAGATGTCTAACATGATTTGTGCCGTTGCTTCTTTGTAGACCTGTGTGCAGTGCATTGATTCGCTCAACCCCTCTTTGCCCCTCGAGATGCACAGAGCTGCTGCTTGCTTGTGCTGGGACTGGGCTCAGTGGTCAGTCACAATATGTGATCAATTCACCACCATTAGAATCTAATTTTGTGTGAAACACTGCACCATTATAATAACAACCTGCCATGGCGCAGGCTCACCTGGATTTTAAAAGGAATGTTAAAAGGCTCTCTGATTGCTTTATTACATGTCACACCAAAAACACTCCCATGATTAATTAAGAGACTTACCCTTTTGAACCACATGCTCAGCAACTGTTTTTCCCCTTATTAAACTAGCAAAAGTGATATAGACACACCCTAAATGCATTTGTGCCAAACTCTTTAGACCATGCACTTTGGACTGTTAAAATAGAGACCAGAGCAATGAGAGTGGTATCTATCTTCTCAAATAACTCTCAGCAAGCCAGCCAATAGGTGTATTTCCCAAAATGTCAAACTATTTCTTTAAGTATTTGAACATATTTGCCCGCCACTACTTTCTTTGACGTCCCTCTGAGAAACAAACACCTTGTAAGATCCTCCCTCTTAAGCTCGTCACACATGGATGACTATAACAGACACATTGTACTTGGACAGTGTCACTGCGGCTCTCTGTGGGCTCTGCTTCTGTGGTACTGGTCCCTGAGGACATGATCTCTAAGGACGTCTTACTCAGTCAGTGGCTGTGTCTGAGGAAAAGGGTGAAGGAGGTGAGTTTGTGCATTATTGCTACAGCAGTTGCTTTGTTGTTTTGTTTTTTAAACCATAATTTTTAATGAGCTATTTTTATTGTTGTATAGTTACTATTTCGTACTTGTTCACAATGATGCACCAACACAAACATACGTGCACCGATACTTAAGATGCACATTGCAAAGATATCTGTTCTGTCCATGTGGCCTGGGAGGATGGTCTCTCTGGCCCCAACAGCCTGGCTCACCATGGCAACACTTACCACTGTGCTGGCCCTGCAGCTGCATTTGTCTTCTGCACACTGCATGCAAACCAGGCTTCTAGCATCCCTAACACATACACACCGCATAAAGAGTACATATAAACACATCCTTACATAGGCACATATGCACAATCACACCAAAACAGCTGTACCCTATAACCTTCAGTTAAAGTCAAAGAAGGAGACCCCACGTGCAACAGTCCTCAGTAATTGTTTCTTTGGAATAATGTCATGGAAGTACAACAACAATTTTCGACAAACAACAATACTCTTCAAGGTATTTAGTTTCGTAGGCATCTCAGTCCTTCTCACAAAACTCCTGAATCTATTTTTATCAAAGATGAAAGATAAAGAGTTGAATCAATGCTTTGTAATTTGTTCAAAGTGCTTGGGGTCTTTGCTTGGTGACACTGAGCAAGCAGCTGTCTACGAGCTGTGCTACACCCACCACAGTTCAGACCAGAGGGGCCACCTGCTGCTCTGTGGCTACAAAATCATTAAAATCTGTCTACTCTTCTACACCTATTTGAACAACTCAGGCACACCTAAAGGTACTGCTTACACTATGCTCATAATATTTTACCAATAGCAACTATCCTCTGTGGCTATAGATCTGTGTGCAGCAGCTTTTCACAGGTTCATCCTGCCTGTCCACCCTCAAGCAACTGCTACCTTGGTAAATGGAGACAGGACAGATTACAGTGGATATGTGCAGAGGTAAAAGGCAATGCAGAACAATGTGGGACAGTGCACAAGATTGTGTGTGTCTGTCAAGGCCAACTCCCTGACCCCACAACACCCAAAAACAATGCATCAGTACAGTGTCTGCGTCAAGGCCCAAACCCTGATCATGTGACACCAACAAAATGGGAAGGCAACCAACCTGCACCATTAAACAATGATCAACCCAGAATCCCAATATGCACCAACAAAATCAAAATGCATCCTACACAAACAACCTGGAGAGTCTCCCAAACCTAAACTTATTAATGTAGAAGTAGTCATAAGTTTCATGAGGCAGCTACTGATGGTGGGGTGGAAGGGTAGTTGGTCACTAAAAACCATTGGGTCCAGATGCAGTGTCTCATGTCTCTGCTATGCAGTTAACCCCTAGAAAGACACAGATGTGATCCTGGGCATATAACCCAATTTCACTTCAAGTAGCAATAAACTCACTTCAAGACCAAAATAGAAGAAAAGTCCAGTAATCAAACAGATACTTTTAACTAAATCCACAATAGACACAATACATAACAAATTTCAACCAAATCAAGGGCAAAATGAGGCTATTTCCCACAATAGATGGTCCTCACAGATTAAATGGAAAAAATGAATATGACATGGGAGTGAAATACTGTAGAATGACCCTTTGGTTTTCACCCAGAGGGATTATAATGATGTTTCTGACTCTTCTGCTTCAATAAAATCCAGGCGTGTAAATTCTTTAAAAACTCATGAATATTCATGCCACTGTATAACTCCTCCAACCTTTCAGTTCAACACCTCAGACAGGCAGGCTATTTATGTTGTCATCCTGCCATAAATGGCTATTAATGATTGTGCTGTTTACACTCCCTGCCAGCCCATTTTTTCTTCCATATTGTTAATCAATAATGTAATTGGACGTGTATGTTTGTGGGCTTCTTGGTTGAATTTTTAAAAGATGAGAAAAGTGACAAATAGGTTTTGTTTTGTTAAGGTTGGTGTTCCCACAGACTCCCACACACGTAAACTCTGTAACATTATGTGCAGCAAATGGCTGAATATCTGCTCCTGACTGAAAGGTTCAAATGTGTGTAATTTGTATCGAAGAAATTTGACCCATTTTTGTGCGACATTTCAGCTCAATTGACTGAAATGAAGAATTTCCATGCTGAAAGTAAATTTTAGTATAATGTGAAAAAAATCATATTTGAGATTTTCATATATATTTAATGTGTTTGCCAAAGTAGAATTTTAGTTTAAATTGAATAATTAGAAAAACTCCTTACTTACATTGAGTACATTAATCTGATACAAATTATACCTGTACTCTCTGTTTTAAGTCATTGTATATTTCTATATTCCATGTCACATCACAGTAGCCTGTATTTTTGACAAGTATAATAGAACTTTTATTCATTACTGGTTCTTTTGTAATAAACGCTGTAGGCTTGTGAAGCTTGTTAGCTTGTTAGCTTGTTAGAGCAACTTGATTTCATGTTGATCATGTCAGTTGCTATCATAGTGGGTAAAAAGTGTCAAAATGTCCACAGAAACTTTTCAAACCGCTCCTGAAGCATCCAGCCTCCTCTGTCCATCTGTAGCCTCAATATGTTTCAAGCAGCCATATTTTTGCCAAAATATGGATAAATACACAGATGGACCTACGTCAAGTGTTTGGCTCATATGTTGCATTACTGCATGAGTTTTGTGCTAAAGCAACACTTTTATCAGAACATACAGTACCACTCCTGGAGTTACTGATCAGACGATGATGCTTCTGTTTATCGCTCATATTAATCACACCACCACTGTCGTCAAACAAGATTGTCTGAGAGAGGCTGGTGAATGACAAACAATGGAGGAGTGACTGATGTGTCTACTCAGAGGATCACTGAAGCTAACACATTACAATTGCATGGAAAATGACACACAACAATCATAGTTTCATTGAGAAGGAAGAGTCCGTATACTGAACACTTTCAACAGTCATACTTCAGTTGTGTCAGTTGCCCAGCTAACTTCTTCTCTGCCTGGAGACAACAAAAGAAAATAACTCTGATTGGTCGTCTGACAGTCTCTGCTACCTGTCATTCATTGTGAGGTCAGGATCAAACTTTATTCCTTTACTCACCAAGAGCCACATCCAGCAATGGAAAGAAACACTAATATTAACTTGTTTTGCTTGTACAGTATTTCTACCACTTCTTTTCTTTGGTCCGTCTCATCAGTTTTCCATACCAAGTCACCGTTGTGTCCGGTCTGCCCTGAAGAAGCTGCGCAGAGGGTGTATTATAACCTCTTGTTGGCTGAAGCTCTTGGCAACAGTGGCGAGTAGCTATTCTAGCGATTTCTAGCAAAACTTACAAATAGAAAATAAGCAAAAGGATGGTCAACCTAGTGGCCTTGGCCTCTGATTCTCCTGTAAACATGCTAGTTGGCTTAATATGGCTTTAAAAGTAATAACACTATTTAACATCTTAATGTTCGGTTATGTCAGTTTCCGTGTGGTGATCTTTCGGGTCTCACTTAAGAGCTGTGGTTTTCTTCCCAGTAGCTTTGTAGCCGCAGGGCTTCTCTCCTGACAATTCTACACTCTCACCTTTTCTCTTGGCAGCATTATATTTGAAGTGGGTCCAAGCTGCAACATTTTTTTATCACCAAGCCTAACTATGTTGACCAAGCTGCTACAGCCATAGCCTTAAACTGCATACAGTGGGGTAACACTGTTCATAATGCACTCACAAATACACTGTCAGTGTGCAAGGTAAGTGCGAGGATGATTTGGGCAGAGGAGAAAAATAAAATCCAAAGAAAGAAGGACTTTTGGATGTGTCAGTGTTTTCATATATATATATAGAGAGAGATTATCTCTCCACATAGTTTAATTAAGTCAGTTTTTTTCATCTCATCTCATATTTGTCGTGGGAAAAAAAAAGTTGTTTTCGTACTAATTAATTTGTATATATGTCAGAATATGGAAAAAGTTGAAACAATGGACCGAATGTAAAATAATATGTATATGCCAGAGGTAATTCAAGAATTACAATCAAGAACCACTGCTGTAAGGGCCAAATATGAACACTGTGCTGGTGTAGTGGCTAGTAGACAGACTACAGATCAGACCATGGTGCATTTTTTATGTCTTTCCAAAGAAGATATGATCTAACACCACCCATCACAGTGGTGTGATGCACATTACAAGACTGTGGTTTCAAATCTGTGGCTGACTGTACGCTACATACAGTAAGTGTTGAAATGTCACTTTGAGCTCATTCAGGTATTTATGGACGTGTTGCAGTAGGATGGTCTTGTGGGCATTATTTACATTACCTAAAAAATACCCAACTCTGCATACATGCTAACCATTTCCAAAACATCAATCTTAATCCAGCAAGGGAAACTCAAATCACTTCAATCTTGAATCACCAAACAATAAAGCCCATCTTTTCTCAACTTCCAGTTTCACACAAGCTCACTGCTCATATAAATTAATAGCCTTTCTCACTCTACTTATATCTTGTTGGTGTACACTTCTGAAGCATAATTCTCTGTATGGCTTTGAATCTATTGTTCCTACACATGATCAGAGTAGGCTGGACTAATATGCGCACAGCATGGAGTATGTGTCCTGTCATTGGACTTACATACTGTATATATTCTGCTCTGAGTGTGTTCATCATACATAAATACAGTGTATGTATGTGACCAATTGCCAATGTCCTCTTAAAGTAGATCAGACTCATACACACAGACACACACACACTGAGCCCCTGGTTTGTCCCCCTGCCCACTTCCTCTGCAGCCTATGGTGTTTCCGCTGGGGTGAGACAGTGCCAGCTCCCTCCCTCTGCTTCCCAGTGGGGTCCTGCCTCCCGGCATCTGTCAGGGCAGCTGTCTCTCCTCTCCACTCTGCACTGCACCACACTATGCCAGGCCTCCACACAGGATCCTGAGCTACTCACACATTTCATTAATACGTGCCAAGGCAGGATAAGACATGTCTTCATAGTTTTATTGTGTAAAGTCAGATCGAAAAGCCAGATTTAATCAATTGATTTAGAGCACTGAACTACCCAAACTGCAGAAAAGACTGCGGTCAAATTAAATACACTTGTCAAATCCAGGGCTTATTAAATCTTACTCATGTGTGTTTGGTGTATCTTTAAACCATAAACCATAAACACCTCACACAGCGAGATGTGCTCATACCTCATAACAGCATCCTGTCAATTATGCCTCTTTTAAGCCATAACACACCATATTGGGCTCTGTGTCTGAAGAAAGATTCAGACACAGAGGGTTATATTACAGATATTTAGAATAAAGATTTATTATGAAAAAAAAATGTTTTTGCCATACACCCAGTCTCTACAAAGAATACGTGAAACCAGCAAAAGCTGCTGTTTTCCTGTTTTCTCTGTGGAAACATGCACACTGACTGCCCTCATATTATTCAATTTCATTTGTTATTCATATGAATAGACCTGGAAAGAGTCTGGAGATATAACAGCCAAACAGGGGAGAAGAAAAAAAACTGGAGAGCAGAGATGAAAGAAGGAGGGGTAGCTCAGGTCCAGGTGTGCCAAAAGCTTCAGGAAGTAAACATACAGACACAGAGCTACACAGGTGCTGAAAAATTATCCTTTTCCTATCAAGGCCCAGCAAAGCAGAGAGGGATGTGTGTATGTGTGCATGTGTTAGGGGGATAGGGAGCAAAAGGGGGGATGGGGGGGCTGGTACTGAAACCAGGAGATTAATATGTGGGGGGGGCTGGTACTGAAACCAGGAGATTAATATGAACAAGGAGGAGGACATTGGAGCAGAGAAAGTTGTCCATGACTATAGTTTTGGCTGCAAGGCTGGAATAAGCCCAGCATCAGCAACCTCCTCTCATCTCTGCCTGCAAATACTCACAAAACACACAAATCCCCTTCACTCCCTCCCCTTCCTCGTACAAGGCATAGTGTGCACTCTCACAGGTAGCATGCACATTCACACTCATGCTCACATGCATGGAAGTACAAGATGTGTGTGCATACACAGACAAAAACACAAACGTCTCTGCTCCACCCCCTCCCCTTAGGGTAGAGGTCCATCCAACACAGATGTAGCCCTGATTAATTGGGCGCAACACAGGGAAGTGGGTCTGGAAACTACCTGGCAATTTCCTGCAGCCTATCCTCCCCCTACTGCCTTCTTTCCACCTAAACACCCCCTCCTCCTCACATTTGGATCACGTAAGTCAGCAGGTGGGCTGCTGGGAGGAGTGTCTGCCGTGTGGCGTTGATATTCTGCCTGCGTCCAGCTTGCTGGGCGCCCTACATTGCAGGCACTCCCTCTGGCAATGCTTGCCTTGGCTCTGGGCTGAGTGCTGGAAATACTGAGAGTCTGACAGACTCCATGGGCGCACATACAGGTACACACACACACACGCATACACACAAACACACACACACATAGACACACACATGCAGAGAATGGACTGCTCTCTACTGCCCAGCAGAGCACATCATAGAAGGAGAGAAAGAAGGGGTAACGAAAGGAAAGAGATGGAAAAATAGAGATGGTTGAGGCAGAGAAATGGATGGACATACTGTATTTACCGCACACTTTTTCAGTAAAGCATGTGGATTACCCAGCGGAGCACAGGGAGGCTTTTTAATGAAAGCACAGGAAGGGGGCAGCAGCTGGTGGCATGTGTTTGAGCCGGGAGGATAAGACCCCTTGCGCTAGGCTCGCCAGCCCTCCTCCCTCTCACGCTTTCCTCATCTCCTAACGCCCCCTTCATCCTACCATCCCTCCCCTCCTCCTCCCCCCATAGAGAATGAAGTCCTTTGTCCGTTCCACTACTGCCTGTCCTGGAGTTGGGCCTGAGCCGCGGGGGCCTGCTGGTCAGCCAGCACCAGAACCAGAGCAGAACCAAGTTGAGCTCCTCACAGCCCTGGCTACAGCCTTCCTCCACAGACCAACATAAGTCCCCAATCACCCTGTGCTGGGAGAGGAAAAAGAAAAATGAGCAAAACAGAAAGAGACATCAACAGAATGGTTGGACAATACCAACAAGAGAGACGGACAGAAGGAAAAGCACAGGAGTATGGCCAAAACTACAAAAGAACGAGGGAAAATTTCACTCTAAAGTCATGTAGTCGCAGGATGTGCGCAAAGACATGGGCCTATAAGTGAAGCAAAGGACTAAGACACTGTGCTAAAGACAAGCCATCATATTTCCCTATGTTAATAAATTGATTGATTCATTTGCAACAAGTCCTTAAACCTCACAAACATATAGATTGTTTGTCTCGACCATCTGATACCACAGGCAGCAGGTATAACAATAATGGATAACAATAATAAACATACGGTTATGTTTATGGAATGGTTAGACTTGATTTAGGTATAAAAACTTGTTTAACATTGTAGTTTATAGTAAATATGCTGTTACAGTTGCATGGTAGGTTAAAAAAAAAGTGATGACTTTTGGTTTCACATAGGTAATGAACAACAGTCAGTCCTCTGTCATAATCCTGTGTTTTGTAGACCCATCCACACTTGACACTTCTTATTCAATGTCACCTGACTTCCTCCTTTGCTCTTGTCATAATTACTATGTCTGAAAGAGGTTCACAGAACGAAAAAATGTAACTATGGGTTGTAAGAAGCTGCTGGGGCAGATGACCTATGGGCTCTTTTTTTACTGGTAGATGTCCTTGTCCAGGAGCAGCACAGCCTGTGTCGACAGCTGAACCAATGGATAAGATACAAAGCTGGATTGAAATTTCCACTGCAAAGTTAGCAAGTTATATAAATATTTATTAGATATGAGAATATAATTGTAAAATATGTAAACATATTACTGCGGTGTAATCTAATGAATTATGATCAGAATTAAAACAAAACAAAACAACACTAAAAAGCCAGCTAAAGCCAGTATATTGCAACATTACTCACCCCTTTAAACCCCCTTTACTCATTTCCAAATATTTTTAAATGTATATATAAAATTAATTTAGAAAAAGAATACAAATATTAAATAAAAAGAAAGAAAGAAAAGAAGAGCTCAACTTAGAGATCACACATCCTCAAAGAGTTTAGCAGAATTTGTAGTTTAGGGAAGTTGGTCTGAGTTGGTCTGGAGAAATAAATAAGTGATAGACAAGTGAAGAGAACTCTGGAGGTTGTGTATTGAATCAAATGAAATGAGGTGAATGTTGAGACTCAGTCCAGTGCTGCCAGCAGTATCTGTATCAGGTTGCTTCCATGGAGCTATGTGTGTTCAGTAAGAGCAGATATGAGGGCCTCCACTTATCAGGATGGCTCGGTGCACAAAAGACCTTGTGTGCATTTCAGTAAATGGATCTGCATCACCTTGTTACCCCTCAGGCCCTGAACCTTCATCCCCCTGTACCTCTGAACATTCACACATAAAAGTGCTATCATCCAGTCTTGCCAAGTGAACAATATTTCTGATTCTTGATGGATCAGCAGAGAAGAAACAAATACAAACTCTGAATAAAGGTTTGGATACTGTGCTCCTGTTCTTTGTCACCACAAAGCTTCCCCGAGCTCTTTGCTCCTAATTGGATTTAGTAAGAATATCTGCAAGTTCTTTTTTGTTGTTTCTGGGTAAGTAAAATCTTTCATGATAAGATCTAATTTCTGTGTTTCTTTAAACAGTATTCTGACATACAGATATGGATTTATATTTAGTTGTTTCTGCAGGTGACTAGTCTTTTCATTTGTTCCACCACGCTAGCTACAAGTGCTTATGCTAACTGCTGAAGTCTTCTTGTATCGATTTCAGACTCACTGCTGATGTTGCTTCTGGTAACATATCAGTTCCTGTGCACCAAAGAGGATTATTCCCTGGAATAAATATCTACCGTATACCCACGACCAGCTGTTCAGAAACAAGCAAATGCAACAATTGCTAAAACTTGTTATTATGCCAAAATAATGAATCTTTGAAAACTGCAGAACAGAAATGAATATATTTTAATCTTATGTAGCTAGCTTTTGTACAGGCATTTACAGTAATTTTATTTTATGTGCCAATTTCTTCTCTACATCTTTGTCTTAAAGAAAGAAATAAAAGTAGAATATCTGAGAGTAAAATCCTGAGGGAACTCAGTCTACAGGGTTGGCTGCAGAACGGCAGCCTGGAGCAGGTGGGTTGAACTTGGTTGCTCAGGTTGAAGCACTTGTCTCACTACTTACACTAACACAGAGACTCCCAGTTTGCAGTAATGTGCAATATAATTCATTTCCTGTGAACCTGGGTGAGTGTAGATATCATTGAAACCAATAAGCATCGTGTTGCTCAAAGAGACACAATACTCTATCTGCATTGCTATGGTATGGTGCAGTGTTTGAGTCAGATATACCAACAGTCCATCTCATGGTGTGCAAATAAGATAAACATAACTTATAGAAGCCTTACTGCCTTCAATATTCTGGGCACTGTGGTAATTATGTTGCCACTAAATATAATTTTATATAGAGTATGACAACATTGATAGGGCCCAAAAATAAATGGGGGATAACTGATTTCTTTCAGTCTCAAAAGTATTTAAAAATTCATCACCCACTGTTAGTTCCCCTGGTTCAGATTTCTCATTTAATACAAGTCCTCACAGTTTCCATTAAAGCCATATTTTGGCTGTTAAATTATAAAATGTACGTTGTTTTTATGTGCACTGAATACAATGAAATGCAGGAAAAAGCGAAGCCAAATCAAAGGAAATGTAGACCTCCTCTTTCAGACTTGCACACTCTGAGATTGTTGAGAAAAAAAAAGAAAAGATTCACCACTCATTTTTATTTCAGTAACAAAAATGTGATGGGCCATGAAGTGGAAATTAATGGCTTTACAGGAGTGCATTTTCCTTGATCTGTGGGTTTAACAACTCAAAGCTAGGAATTGATAAATCAACCTTAAAAATGAGTTTAATACACATAATTTAAAAGTAATTTCAATTCATATACAAGTGGTAGGTAAATTGTACAAATTTAAAGGGGTTCAGATTCACATGTCAAGGTTTTCACTCATCTGACTGGTTATTCTATTGAATGAACAATTCCTTTGTCTGTCACTCTGTGTTATCTTACACTGTGTGTGTACAGGTACACACAGGTATGTGTGGGAACATTTTTCGGTAATCTGGATAAGTGTGATCATTGTTCCCTGATCTCTGAACTCAGTCTTGATATTCCTATCTGTGGCTTTGTTGAGTTGCTGGAGCTATATGCTTGGTATTGAATTGAATTCAAGAATTCGTGACTTACTGTGCCTGAGTGTTTTTACTCCAAACCACACTGTGCATAATCTAAACCAGTTCTGCTAATGAGTGCTGCTGCACAAACCTTGCTAGCTTTTCCACTGTCATGCCTCAGTCTTCCACTCTCTGGCAACCAACCCCAGGAGACTTGAATGCCTTACTTCCTTTACATGTTGACACCTAGCCCTCCACCCCCCTCTGGAACCATACTCAGGGTGGACTGACCACCTTTGAGGCAGCTACAATGATCATGTGCCTGTGACATCTATTCTTGGCAACCACAAATGATGGATTGGTCACAGTTTCAAGGGAGAAAAGCTGGCACTGTTGGTCCCGTGACTCAGGTGCTAAGGGTGCCCCCTAGAGACAGGGGAAGTCATTACTAGTCCTTGATGATGATGATGAGCCACATTTTTTTTCCATGGCTCTTAAGGTCCTTTCACACATGCTTCCTGAAAGAGTATTGAATCCTTGCCCTCCTGCACATCGGAGCATGGCAAGCAACAGCATCCACGCATGGCAACACCAGCCCAACAACCATCTCCTAGCAACGCATGTCCTCTGCCCCAGGAGGAATCTGGAGGTCTCTGCTGTAGTCACACCATGCATTTCCTGGAGGGCAATCAGATTTTTTCCTCATCTCTTCTCTAACTCCCTTATTCTCACCCTACCTCTCTCTGCTTCGCCAATATTTCATTCCAACTGGCTTAGCTGTTCTGGAAGGAGTCTTTATTTTTGGGATGAAAATAACAAGCCCACAAAATTTTTGTAAATTCAATTCTTACAAACTGCGAGGCAAAGCTTAAGTAATGGTGAGACCCTGGAGAAGAATATAACTGAGGTAAAGAGCCATGCTTTGTTTTTTTGTTTTTTTTTTTCAAATTTGTTGGTGAATTTCTTGTCATTAGTTTCTCAATAGTAAACATTAATCAAATGTATAAAACAGTTTGATGTGTATAACCAAAAGTTTCCCATGACCTTGCATGACCTTTTTTTTAAAAAAAAAAAAACTTTAAGAACCAAAACAACCCAACCACAAACCAAAAAACCCAACAAAAAACAACAAAAAACTCCAATGAGCCTTCGTGTGACAGAAGGTACCTAATCAAAACAGCCTCTTCATGCAACTGCTAACATGCGTGTATGTTTCCCATTCGTGCTAGTTCCCTTCCTCCCAGCCCCATCACCACAAACCACCGTTCCCACAGTATTCCCATGACTCTCTGCTGCTCCCCCTCTCTTCCCTCGAAGGGCCCAGACTTCACCAAAAGGCAGGAGGGCTGCGTTGGCGAGCAGTGAGCTGCTCTAGCCCACCTTCCTCACATCTGAGAACCTCTGTGAAATCCTAATCCCCAGAGTAGGGTGAAGCGCAGGCCCAGCTTGCCTGACCTCTCTGGTTGCCATGGATACAGCGCACTATAAATAAAACAGAGGGGGCTTTTTTTTCAAGCAGTTTGGCAGGGCTGTGTGGCCTGCTCACTGGTGGGGCTTATTTTCTCTCTCCCTCCCTCATTCTGTCTCTTCTCACTCTCATTCTACTTCCCCTTTCACTTCTTCTCTCAATCACTGAGTGCCCGTCCTCTTTCAGTCTTGTGCTTCCTCCCTCTCCTCGTCCCTGTTGCTCATTCAATACTTCCATTCAACCCCCTCAAAACAGAGCACCTGTATTAGTACCTTACCTGTATTTCTATTTATGTATTTATTTAATTCTTGCAAAACATGACACTTGAACAGGTCTTTGTCAAAGGAAGTAAACAGAGAGGAAGCTTGTTTGGTTTGTAGCAATCTCTCAAGAAAACACACAAAGAGCCGTCTCCAAGTTCGTAAAAAGGACGATCTATTTTCTTAGTGGTGGCAGAGAGGCATTAAGAGGCGAGGGAGGTTGAGTGTGTTTGCGCGTGCTTGCGCACTGAATCAGGACTGCGTTGCAGATTTTTGTCTGGCAAGGCAAATCTCGGGAGGCTGGAAAATAATTTGGTCATGGCTGTGGGAGGTTGTTGGGAGTGGGAGGTGTATGGGTGATGTGGGGGAGAAGGTTTGAGGGGTGACTGGTTGGTGGGAGGAGGAGGGGGTAGGGTTTTGACCGTCTCGCTGTGGTGAAAACATGCTTGACACTTCATTCCTTTCCAGTTAATGTGGTGTGGACTGCAGGATGTTAACCCTCTGCCTGCCTTTTGATGCTATGTCTCTACTGTTGCACAATACCCATTCCCCACAGCACTTCCTGCTTTACAGTGGCTCAGGGCTAAAACATTCCAGGACAGTCTTATGGAAGAAATTGGTCCTGCCAGCCGTGGGAGCGACAGTTACAGTATACATTATTTTCCAGTATCATGTCTACATTAACTGAGTGTAATACAGTGAGACAATACGAGAGGCCTGCTGCGCAATCCTCAGAAGCTGTCATGGTGATTTGAAAATTTGACCATCACATGCCAGATACTCTTTGTCTGGGAGAATCTGGAAGAGTAAGCCACATTTCCTGGACCATCTGCCTCATATGAATTACACAAAAGACAAGACCAGCACCAGAAAACATCCACAATGTTGCCTGGGAGACAGAGGTCACATGAGAGGATGAGTCACAGAAACCCAGAACTACTCAAAAACCAACACTATTGAATGGCCTCATATCAAGGTGCTCTTTACAGTTTGGTGACACACAGAAGGATTGGTACCATGTCACTGCATAAATGACGGTGAGATGTTGCCATTGGCAAAATACAAGTATACAGTTAAACTTAATGGGGCCAGAGTAGGATCGCTCAATAGGAATCCAGTGCCAGCCACTATTCTTTACCATCAAAACACATACGCAGTACCAGTAGTATACATCTACCTGTGTCTGACCATGGGTCTGCTGCTAGTGTGGTAGTTTGTGTGTGTGTTCATGGAGACTGGAGAGTAGGGAGTTAATGCAGGCAGGGCTGTGGCAGTCCTTCTGCCCCTCAGCCAGATTAATCATGCAGGAGAGACACAGCAGGCCCCCGTTCATTCTGCCTGGGGGTGAAGCTGTGCCCGCATGCTCTCCGTATCACATGGCCCTGGCCCCCCTCCCTTCCCTCCTCTCTCGCTCTTTCTCTCTCTCTACTGGGGGTGCTGTGGATGGGGCTGGTGGTGGTGAACCAGGAGGAGGGCGGGAGGGGGGTGGTTATTGGTGGTGTGGTAGAACGCCACAGCACGCAGTATAGCTTTCTTTCTTTCCTCCACACTTGTTTTTTTCTCTCTTCCCTCTTCACTTCCCCTTCTGTGAGTGCGAAGTGAGTGAGGCAGAAAAAAAAAGAGAGAGGGAAACAGACGTCTATCTCTCCTGCAAGGAGACAACAACAGCCTCTTTTTTATCTCCCGTCGGAGGGCCCTGACGACAGCAGTGGCCAGGCTCGGTGGATGAAGAGGAGAAGTGTGTGGGGCAGAAGGGGTGGGGTGTGTGTGTGTGTGTGTGTGGGTGGGGTGGGNTTAAGGTCCTTTCACACATGCTTCCTGAAAGAGTATTGAATCCTTGCCCTCCTGCACATCGGAGCATGGCAAGCAACAGCATCCACGCATGGCAACACCAGCCCAACAACCATCTCCTAGCAACGCATGTCCTCTGCCCCAGGAGGAATCTGGAGGTCTCTGCTGTAGTCACACCATGCATTTCCTGGAGGGCAATCAGATTTTTTCCTCATCTCTTCTCTAACTCCCTTATTCTCACCCTACCTCTCTCTGCTTCGCCAATATTTCATTCCAACTGGCTTAGCTGTTCTGGAAGGAGTCTTTATTTTTGGGATGAAAATAACAAGCCCACAAAATTTTTGTAAATTCAATTCTTACAAACTGCGAGGCAAAGCTTAAGTAATGGTGAGACCCTGGAGAAGAATATAACTGAGGTAAAGAGCCATGCTTTGTTTTTTTGTTTTTTTTTTTCAAATTTGTTGGTGAATTTCTTGTCATTAGTTTCTCAATAGTAAACATTAATCAAATGTATAAAACAGTTTGATGTGTATAACCAAAAGTTTCCCATGACCTTGCATGACCTTTTTTTTAAAAAAAAAAAAACTTTAAGAACCAAAACAACCCAACCACAAACCAAAAAACCCAACAAAAAACAACAAAAAACTCCAATGAGCCTTCGTGTGACAGAAGGTACCTAATCAAAACAGCCTCTTCATGCAACTGCTAACATGCGTGTATGTTTCCCATTCGTGCTAGTTCCCTTCCTCCCAGCCCCATCACCACAAACCACCGTTCCCACAGTATTCCCATGACTCTCTGCTGCTCCCCCTCTCTTCCCTCGAAGGGCCCAGACTTCACCAAAAGGCAGGAGGGCTGCGTTGGCGAGCAGTGAGCTGCTCTAGCCCACCTTCCTCACATCTGAGAACCTCTGTGAAATCCTAATCCCCAGAGTAGGGTGAAGCGCAGGCCCAGCTTGCCTGACCTCTCTGGTTGCCATGGATACAGCGCACTATAAATAAAACAGAGGGGGCTTTTTTTTCAAGCAGTTTGGCAGGGCTGTGTGGCCTGCTCACTGGTGGGGCTTATTTTCTCTCTCCCTCCCTCATTCTGTCTCTTCTCACTCTCATTCTACTTCCCCTTTCACTTCTTCTCTCAATCACTGAGTGCCCGTCCTCTTTCAGTCTTGTGCTTCCTCCCTCTCCTCGTCCCTGTTGCTCATTCAATACTTCCATTCAACCCCCTCAAAACAGAGCACCTGTATTAGTACCTTACCTGTATTTCTATTTATGTATTTATTTAATTCTTGCAAAACATGACACTTGAACAGGTCTTTGTCAAAGGAAGTAAACAGAGAGGAAGCTTGTTTGGTTTGTAGCAATCTCTCAAGAAAACACACAAAGAGCCGTCTCCAAGTTCGTAAAAAGGACGATCTATTTTCTTAGTGGTGGCAGAGAGGCATTAAGAGGCGAGGGAGGTTGAGTGTGTTTGCGCGTGCTTGCGCACTGAATCAGGACTGCGTTGCAGATTTTTGTCTGGCAAGGCAAATCTCGGGAGGCTGGAAAATAATTTGGTCATGGCTGTGGGAGGTTGTTGGGAGTGGGAGGTGTATGGGTGATGTGGGGGAGAAGGTTTGAGGGGTGACTGGTTGGTGGGAGGAGGAGGGGGTAGGGTTTTGACCGTCTCGCTGTGGTGAAAACATGCTTGACACTTCATTCCTTTCCAGTTAATGTGGTGTGGACTGCAGGATGTTAACCCTCTGCCTGCCTTTTGATGCTATGTCTCTACTGTTGCACAATACCCATTCCCCACAGCACTTCCTGCTTTACAGTGGCTCAGGGCTAAAACATTCCAGGACAGTCTTATGGAAGAAATTGGTCCTGCCAGCCGTGGGAGCGACAGTTACAGTATACATTATTTTCCAGTATCATGTCTACATTAACTGAGTGTAATACAGTGAGACAATACGAGAGGCCTGCTGCGCAATCCTCAGAAGCTGTCATGGTGATTTGAAAATTTGACCATCACATGCCAGATACTCTTTGTCTGGGAGAATCTGGAAGAGTAAGCCACATTTCCTGGACCATCTGCCTCATATGAATTACACAAAAGACAAGACCAGCACCAGAAAACATCCACAATGTTGCCTGGGAGACAGAGGTCACATGAGAGGATGAGTCACAGAAACCCAGAACTACTCAAAAACCAACACTATTGAATGGCCTCATATCAAGGTGCTCTTTACAGTTTGGTGACACACAGAAGGATTGGTACCATGTCACTGCATAAATGACGGTGAGATGTTGCCATTGGCAAAATACAAGTATACAGTTAAACTTAATGGGGCCAGAGTAGGATCGCTCAATAGGAATCCAGTGCCAGCCACTATTCTTTACCATCAAAACACATACGCAGTACCAGTAGTATACATCTACCTGTGTCTGACCATGGGTCTGCTGCTAGTGTGGTAGTTTGTGTGTGTGTTCATGGAGACTGGAGAGTAGGGAGTTAATGCAGGCAGGGCTGTGGCAGTCCTTCTGCCCCTCAGCCAGATTAATCATGCAGGAGAGACACAGCAGGCCCCCGTTCATTCTGCCTGGGGGTGAAGCTGTGCCCGCATGCTCTCCGTATCACATGGCCCTGGCCCCCCTCCCTTCCCTCCTCTCTCGCTCTTTCTCTCTCTCTACTGGGGGTGCTGTGGATGGGGCTGGTGGTGGTGAACCAGGAGGAGGGCGGGAGGGGGGTGGTTATTGGTGGTGTGGTAGAACGCCACAGCACGCAGTATAGCTTTCTTTCTTTCCTCCACACTTGTTTTTTTCTCTCTTCCCTCTTCACTTCCCCTTCTGTGAGTGCGAAGTGAGTGAGGCAGAAAAAAAAAGAGAGAGGGAAACAGACGTCTATCTCTCCTGCAAGGAGACAACAACAGCCTCTTTTTTATCTCCCGTCGGAGGGCCCTGACGACAGCAGTGGCCAGGCTCGGTGGATGAAGAGGAGAAGTGTGTGGGGCAGAAGGGGTGGGGTGTGTGTGTGTGTGTGTGTGGGTGGGGTGGGGGGGCGGGGGGTGGGGGCATACCAAGGGACTCGCCACAGATATCTCCTGGAAACTGCCCGACGATGTCTCTGCGCATCAGAGAACAGCCACAGCCATTGTTGGGCTCATTGGGAGACAAAGATCCAGGCAGCATCGCACAGTTGCGTGCTTCAGCATTTTTTATTTTTCACATTGCACAAACACCAGTGCAAGTGTGCATGGAAGTAGATCCTGATATGCATCACCTTTTAATATGGTGTATATCTTCAACATGAGTAGCCCTCATTTGATTTTCTATTTCTATGTGGACTCCTTGCTCCATGTTTGTTAAAGCACCTTGTACAAGTGAACATCTGTCTAACAGTGACACTGGAGCCTACCACCATGTGGGCCTACATAGATACAACAAAATCCATGTGTATTTGGACAGCAGCGCATTGTTTTCAATGCATGCTTTGCCTCCAGAGTCTTATCAGTTTGTCTTTGAAACAACACAGAGACTGGGTCAAGTGTAGCTTTGCTGATCTTTTTCTTTCTAAAAGCCTTTGACAAGACTTTTAGAAAGAATTAAGCATTGCCTTTTGCAAATGCAATAGATACATAAGCGTTTCACTCATGAACGTAATGATTTTACAGATGTTATGGTGTTAGGAGTTTTTAAATGTAATACAAGTGAGGTTCTAGCAGTTCTCTACTAAGAGGCTATACTGAGTGCCAGCAATGTAATGGTTATACAGTAAAACCTGACTTGAAATCTGTTTCCTCAGCTGAGAAACGTGTGTACTGGGGAAATGAACAAGACACTTTTACCTCTTGTACCAACTACTATCAACGAGCTTTAGGGTTAAGCATTTAAAAAAATACTCTCAATGTAATTTTGTTAGATTTTAATACCTTAAACACATCAGACTATTGAGCTGTTGAACTGCAGGCTTTCACTATTTCCTCAGTTTGAATTAAATAGACTATCCTACTAACTTGACTCATCATCACACTGTATGCTGAAGCATGAGCATGACATTTCCTAACTTCAGTGTTCAACTGCTTTTCACACATCTTCAGTAATTGTGACGTTTTAAACAGAACACTTTAATCAGAACTTTTAATGTCTTCTTCTCAACATGCAAAAAAAAAAAAAAATCTGATATGAGCTGATGGTCAAGTGCAGGCACATCCGGTTACCCACCCATTCAACCTGAACAAAAAAAATAACCAGTAATAATGTTTGTAAAGGTTGGCTCAGAAGAAAAGCAGTGATGGTGATAGTACAAGTGTGTGTGTGTTTGTGTTTGTGAATGCAGTCTGTTGAGAAAAGGAAGAGTTGAGATAAATTCATGTCCTCTGAACACACTCACACTTACATAATTCCCCCTGTAGAGAATACATTCACTCCTGTACCCTACTGTACTGTAGGTATTACATTGCAGGTCTACTGTTGCCATCGTAGTGCAATGAAACACCAGCATACTCTGTGTTTCCATACATCTAAGTTGACGTGTGTGTGTGTGTTTTATCCCTTTTAAAATGCCATTCACAACTAGGAAATGTATGATTTCACAATTACATGTTATATTCTTCAGCTCCTGTGAGACAGGTACTCTTTCTTCAACACCCATAACCAGATTTCATGACATGGACTTTATCCTGCCAGATAAATGACAAATCAAAGCTAAAAGACTATGTGATGTGAACATTTTCTTAATGAAGATTGTGTACAGCAGCATGGGGCATTTCTCACTTGATCATAAATCATTGAGTGGTGCATCCATTTATACAACGCTGAAGTGTTGCTTTCATTTGTTACAGTGGAGATTTTCTTTAAACAGATTAGCCAGCTGCCAAACATTAACCGTCATCTGCAATGGAAATCACAGATACAAATGTGAAAATATGCCTCACAATTTTAGCATCGGCAAATATTTAAATGTCATTTATGAGCTTTGGAAGCTCTTTTGCCGGAAATTAAGCAAGAAATGTCTGAGTGCAGTAATAAGAAGCTTGGTGGGTGTGGATGTGTAGCTCTGTTAAAATTCAAGTTAGAATTCAATACAGGCTGGACATTCAAAAGATGTATATATTCTCAGTGTGCAATTCAAAAAGCGTGCAGCATGTCAGTGCTGTAGGTTTGTATGCAATTGTGCTTACAGCAGTTGAAAGAATTATAATATTGCTGAAGTTGATTTTAAAACATTCACCTATGAGGCTTCATTTCAGTGTGGAATTATAAATATCTAGAGAGACAGTGTGTGAGAGATAAAATTCACAAAAAAGTAAATTTTTCTAAGATACAAAATGTACAATTTATACAATTTTATTGTTTCTTTGATTTCACCATACAAACTTGACATCAGATAAAGATGCCATTTACAAGTGAGCATTGCAGTAGCGTTAAATATCCCATTACAAAACATCTTTCTCCCTATAGAAAATGAAAAAAAAAACCAACAACAAACAAACAAAAAAAAACAAAACAAAACAAGATGCAACCACAAATCTCTAAAATAGAACTGAAAAAAATTGGGGGAGAGTAACACAGAGCTGGGTAATTTGGCAGCTACTGTCTAACTTGCCAGGATTTGATCCACTGGGAGTGACAGATGAGGCATTTGGCACTGTCATTGGTCCACAACAGGTCGCAGTGAGGCTCCTGCCAGGTGGCAGAGGGAGACATACATTGCATTGTGACAAATAAACAACCCTACACTATTCCCAGGGAGAAGACAGCAAGATGAAGGAGGACCATACTGTACCTTATTTCACCCCATTCTACCTGCCCATGCCCATTCTTTCATTCAAGAAGACAGAAATAAAAAGAGAAAAACTGCACAAGTAAATGCAAATTGTCTCATGACAGATGAAAACAAAGGAATTTGTAAGTAAACAATATTGTGTGTACAGGCTTTGTGAATTGGACTAAAAACTGTGTATTAGACTGAGGGTGTGTTTTTCCACATTCCACAAAGTGGAGAAAAATCAGCAACAAGTGAATACAAAATGTGATAGTCATCAATTCCCTGGCAAATACATAAAAGGTAGAAGAATTGTTTGTGTTCAACAAAACAAATATTCAATTGTAATCAATTGCTTTGGAATTTCTTCTCCACAAAAAGTGTTTACAGTACTGCAAAAATAAAAGAATCATTAAATTCAAGCATTTCCACTGCTAAACTTTGGGATTGATGGCATTTGGAGCATTACCATTTCTGAGGGCCGCCTTCAGAGTTCTCCATCCCTAACCACAATACCAGGAGTCTGGTATTGTCCAGTTTGGCTTTCTCGAACAACATGGATGCGTGAAACTGGGTGGGCATCTGTGCACCGGTATGGATTACCTGACAGTAGGTGTGGTCGTTAGACGCAAGTGGCCAGGCTTGGAGGGGAGGGGAGGCTTGATGCTGCGAGACAGGGTCTGTGTGGGGGTTGTAGCACTTTCAGCACTAAAGGTTTTCATCAGCTGAGCCACCCGGCCACGCCCTGCGCAGGTTGGTGCACTCCCCGATGAACCAGTCTCCTCTGATGCTGCCCTCCGAGATACTTCTGATGCTGCAATATCTGAAAAAAGAAGAGGATGACATTTCCTTAAGAGCTCCAACAATCTGCCATATAATGTTTAGGTTTTTATTAAATCAACATCAAAAAATGTTTTTTGTGAATATTTCATTGGGTTTATTTTGTAGTAGTGTTTCACTCTGTATCTACTATATTAACAAATTTCCTGTCATATCTCTCTTCTTCTGTATTGCAGGATGACTATTGGGCTGCACCTGTCACCTGGGTTTACTGTAAACTACAGTGATCAGTACTGCATCAGGAAACATGTTGCCATTTGAGAACATATCATCACAGTGAAAAAATCAGTTTAAATTGACTTTTTTAAGCAAAGCTCAGTAAAATAATAAACAATGAGAATTATGCATTAAACTTGTGTGCTACTGTTGTAGAAACAGGAATTCGTTTTTCCTACACTACCTACTCGTTTCTTCTCTCCAAATACTGTGCCTTGATCTTTCTTTTCTACCTTTCCCCCCCTTTTCATTCGCCTTCCTTTATCCCACTCCGGCTGAGCAGAGGTCATCCTCAGTGGAAGTGGGGACACAGCTGGGTGTAGTTGGTGTGTGTGTGTGAGTGTGCGTATGCTTGCTGAGGTACTGTTTGGAAGAGGGTGTAATTGAGGGAGGAATGGAGGGAACAGGAGTAACGGAGGGGAGGGAGGGCCACAGGGACGGCAATGGAGAGCAGACAGACGCTGCTCAGACACCAGAAGGCTTGAGGAGCCACATATTTTTAGCGTCATCCCCGGGGGACAGAGATATGTGAGAGCACCCACGTGCACGACTGAAGACGCACAAACGCGCGTGCGCACACACACAGAAACAGACAGACACACAGAAAATAAAGTGAAAACAGGCACAAACGTGCACACAGTTTCCAACAGTTGAATTTCAAAAGACACACACACAATCTCACGTTTCATTCAGGTCCATACATGTTCTCTCACTCTCTCTCACACACACACACACACACACACACACACACACACACACACACACACTGGTACAGCCCTCCTGCTCATGGATTCAGTCACGCATGCAGCCATCTCTGACTAACACCACAGCATAGCACAGAGTCACACACACAGAGGTGGGGTACAGCCAAAACCACACAGGCACTCCTGGGGCCAGGAAACCTTTAGAGTTCTTGATGTCTTGCAGGCATGAAAGGGAGAGACCCAAAGTAGCCTTTAAGGTGGTGTTATTGTTTATTATTGTTTACTGTCCTTTCTATCCTCACCCTCACTCTCTCCCGCCCCTCTCTCTGTGGCTCTAACACCTACCTTCCTCCTGATCTTCCTCTCTCTCTGTCTTGCCCTGCCTTCCTCTGCCCCCTGACCCGCGGTTCCTGCGTTAATGTCCTCTTGCTGCGCTGCGTGGGCTTGCCTCTGATTGTCTCGTTGTGTTGTGTGGTCACCACGGAAACCATGGATAGGCTCCAGCAATTGAGGCTAACACACATTCAGGCACGCACGGAGTGCACACACAGACACACAGAGACGCACAAACACAGACACACACACTCATGGTCAGAGAGTTTTTTGAGCTCAGAGCCTTGGTGCAGGTCTGAGTGGAATGCTTAATAGAGAGACGGAGATAGAAAGGACATGGAGAACTGCTATTATGGGCATGGATTGTTGTAAAGAAATAATACAAATATATACACCTATACGTATTTTGAGAGTATATCTTGAAGAAAATCCCTAATACCTTCCCACAGGTAACCTGACTAACCTGTCTTAACACACCCAAAAAATGCTCAAAACCCCACCTTTCTGCCTGTAACTGTCCTCAGCAGCTGCACTCTTAGCTCCGTCAGCAGAAACAGTCATTAAAGCTACCTGCAAAAACACCTATTAAAATGAAAGAGATTCTCTGCATTAAAGCACTCGTCAGGATTGATTAATCTCCCATTTGAGCTTTCGGATGCCACTCCTCGCATCTCAGTCCAGCTCGTAAATGTACAGGGGGGACAAAGAGGAAGGGGCGGGAAGCAGTGTCACTGACCAGGCTAGCACAAAAATTAAAGACCAATCTATCTCTTTAAAGACCTCCATGTCTCTCTGGCAGAAAGAGGGGAGGAGGATGGGGGGTGCTGCTGGGGCTGT
>CM076660.1:13027413-13270866 GCA_038496675.1 Rachycentron canadum | reverse complement strand
GTGTGTGTGTGTGTGTGTGTGTGTGTGTGTATGTGTTGGGGGTGGGGGCGCTCCTGTGTGGGGGCTGGGGCCCCTGTCACTTATCAGCACTGGCTGAGCGTCGCCCAGGGCTAGAGTCGGGAAGCAGTGCTGGAATGTGTGTCCTTCCCTCTGAAGGTGAAGAGAGAGGAGAGGAAAGCCGACCGACAGACAGACAGAGAAGGGGTTTATAAACATGAACACACACAAACACACACACACACGCACACACACACACACACACACACACATACATACACACACACAAACATACACTGCCAGCTGTTGGAGTTTGATATGCTTACATGCTCATGCACTTGTACTCAGATCATGACACACACTAACACAATACACTTTTCTGCATTTCTAGGTTGAGTTGTAGACTCTTAGACCGACTCTACACACTAGCCCTATAATGTGAAACTTTTCTCCTAACAAGTGTTTCACCTTCATTTTTATGCAGATGACATACAACTTGATCATTATGTCAGAGTTATCTGTCTTCATGTTCAGTTTTTACCAAAAAAAAAAAAAAAATGCTGAATTTCTTTCCCCTCGTCCCCAAAAGGTTTATTTCCTGTTAAAAAAATGATTTTCCACTTGTTAGGTTCTCTTGACATTGTCAGCACATAAAAGCTTCAAGTAGTAGAAACTGAAGGAAAAAAAGAAAGATGGGTGATAAGTATCAGATAATTAGTACTGAGTAGCTAAACCATGCCATTCAGATGGTAATTTTTAAATTAGCTGTTTACACAGATTATTTTATTTTATATGGTGATATTTTTTTCTCAGATTTTTATCTTGGAACAAATACATTTTAGAATGAAATGTTAAGTAATACTTTGTTAGGTTAAGCTATCCTGGATCCTATATTTCACACAGCAAAAAATAAATACTGCAGATAAAACTTTACTCTTTCCCCTGCAAAGAAATCTCACATTGCTTTCCCAATTTGGAATTACTCCTCCCCGCTTGTTACTTTCAGGATATGTGACAACTACATCATTTCCACAACTTGACAGTCTGCTTGATGATAATTTTTATCTTATCCTCTCTGGTGAAACCCAAAAATATTAGTATTTGCCATGCTCTACTGTTGAATCTCATGTACAACTTCTTGAATTCTTAAGTCAGGAGGTTTAGTTTATATTCAACGGCTAAATGCCTGACAGCAGATTATTAAGTTCATCTTCTACAAGTGTTGCGTGGGCCACAGTCGCTGCTCACAGGATGCAGGAATCCTTGTCATTAACCACATTCAAAAGAAAACAGCTGAGGCTGGAGCCTTATCCTAGTCTTGCCTCCCCCTCCCCTTGGACCAAGCTTCCTGCCATTGTCAAGAACAGACACTCTGTCAGTATTTTTTGTCCAGAGTCAAGACACATTTATTCAGCACTGTGTTCAGCCCACCTCAACTCCCACCACACCAGCTGTTCCTTTCCCTTTCCTTTCCTTTCCTCTTCCCTCCATTCGCCTGTTATTTGTTGCCCTGGCATTGCCCACTGATCTCATATTCAGTCACTAATGTGGGCGCAGGCACACACATAAACACACCCGTGCAACCACAATTTATTGGAATTGTATCTTTTGGTGTCTTTTTTCTATCCAGATTTTTGGTAATTTAAAAGATCTGAGCTCACTGCAAATGCCTCCACATGCCTTTTTTTTAGTTGATGGCATTAAAGCAGAAATTCCTTTAAAACGCTGTTTGATTATGACATTCAATGTTCAGGTCAGTCCAGGCTAGTTCAGGCAATAAACTGTGAACGTGGTTTTGAAATCATTGCCACAGTTTTTGTCTCTTCATGACATAGTTAAGAGCTTCCTAGCCTTCCTGTGTCTGGCTTTTTGAGAGATTTTGCCTGCCTACAAAATCTACATGGGACTTCAGGAATGTTCAGAATGAACCAGACACTAAAGCGCAGGAGAAAAAAAACCTTCAGGTAGGCTGTCATTGTGTCATTATATGGGAGGATTGCTGTTGTGGTGTCTTTTTTGATCTACATTGTCACAATTTAACTCAGATAATTCTGCAGTAATTTCAAACAACACTAGTTACACAATGCAATGACCAAATTTTCAAAAGCTGGAGTAGAAATTTTACTTTGCTAGTAAGCCTTTCTGCTGTTTCCTAACTGAGAAAACATGTTGCAGGGTAAATTATCTGTGCATGAACGTGTTCCCTAACTTAGATGTAGGATGAGCATTTTTCCAGCAGAGGGACCATATTAAGATAAGGTTTTCTACCCAACTAGACTTTTTTCTACAGTATCACTGTTTTCCACTGGATGGTGCTAATTTCACCCATTCACTTTCCATTTTTCTGCATAACTGGGTCACTGTATGGTGAATGAGTGTAGTCAATTCATGAAATTTGGTGCTGTGTTTAGACAGGAAGTCTAGGATTCAAAATGATTATTCAAACAATTTAATCTGCAAAACATGCTGTAAGACCGAGTGACAGTCATGCCAAGGCCTAAGATATCTGTTGTGAATAAAAAAACTTCCAAGTCTGAAATATCCCTTCTGTCTACACAGTGAACATCTGCATAGACAAAGATAGACAGAGATATATGCAAGTAGCACAGACCTCAAAAGACAATAAGAGGAACAGACAGTCAGATCTCACGGTATCTCAATGGTTTGTCAAAAACAAAATAAAACATAAAAAGCAGTTTGCCTTCATGCATTACAAAGCTACCTGCTCTTACACTGCTACACTGAACAGCACAAACTCTAATCTCATCTAAGATCAAACAGTTAAAAAGGTAAACTCTCTTTGTGTGTATCATAAACAATGTGCATCATTTATTTATTATTATATACATTACTAAACTACAATTCTGGAATAATACAGATACTAAATATGTCAAATAACTAGAGATTAAATATCAACATTACCTAAAGATATGACTATTATAGACAAAGGTAATTTCAGTCTAGTATTGCTCATTTCAGCTCACATTTAAATAAAATCTTAATATTGCTCTGAAGGACCAGTGTTGCATGTTATGTTGGTCTGTTCTCTAACATCAGTTTTGATATAGTTGTATGATCATGCACAACAATCACTCTAGAGTCATTTCTAACCTCCCATGACAATAGAGATGCTACCAAACAAGCAGGTATGCTGGGGCGCTGTGGTACAACCACACAAATCCCAGTCACATAAGCTTTTTCCCCTGTAGGCTGGCCTCTTTTTACTCTACCAGTCCATAAAGATTCCCGCGGGCTGAGGCAGTATTTGGCGAGCACATTAGATTTGGGGAAATAAATCCTTCTTCCTTGCTGCAGCACTGAGAAACCCATCTAGTATGAACTTTGTTCAGACTGGTTGTGCTCAGCTCTCCACAGCCATTATTACTCTCAAACAAGAGAAGAAGCAGTGGCAAAGGGCTTTCTCGTTGGCTCAGTGGGTTGTGGTGATTTTCATGTAAGCTATGTGCAATGTTGTTGACTTAATTTTCAACCCACGTCTGTGTCCAGTCTTTCTCCAATATGTCAAGATCTTGCTCAAAAACATAACAGAAGTTAGAGAGTAAGATTCATGCATATGCAAATTTCAGGCAACGTCTCTATTAGCTGAGTTTATTTATGATGACACCATTAATATCGCTGTCTATGTATCTCTCTTAATTATCTGGCAAGAGAAAGACCACAGGGACTGGAAAAAATACCCACTCATCAAATGGACTAAGATGAAAATTGTATAAATGTGTCTATAATAATACATTCATTTATTTTGATTCATACCCAATATGTACCCTCACCCATGATGCTAATGCTTACTCACCATTCCTACCCTGTGCTTCCTGGGGCTTCTGGGGTTCTTTTGAGGCCTTCTTGGTGCTTCCAGAGTTGATTTTGACACTGCTGCTAGGGGAGGAGTATGGCGCGGTGGTAGCCAGCCTCAGATTTGCGAGGCCAGGTCTCGTGTTGACAGAGCCTGGTGCCGCATTTGCGGAAGCTGGTCTCACGTTGACAGGGCTAACTCTCACGGGAGGCCTGGAGCAGATGGAGGGCTGGGGAACTGACTTCTCCACAGTCGCACTGACTGACTTCAGTTCAGGCTGCAGAGGGAAGAGTGACAAAAGAGGACAGACAAGTGCGATCAGTGTTGACAGCTAATTCACATACAGTGGAATTACTGTCATGTTTGATTAAATCATTGGCTAAATGATTCACCAAATTACAGTTCTCTAGTGACAACACTGCACCATAATGAAACACACAGAACTATGACCACTGATTAAGAGTTTAAGGATGTGTGGAGAGAAAATTATAAGGTGACTTGGAAATCAAGCTGCCTTGCTAATCTTCCCTTCTGATCTTACGCCTTCTTAATCAGCAATCTCAATCTCCTCTTCTATCAGACTGACTCCTTCCCGCTCTAAATCAACGGGAGAAAACCTGCAGCAGTGCTAGCAACAGCCACTGCTACATCTGCAGCACCAAACCAACCCCTTACTGTTTCTAGGAAGAAATCATTCAATCTACAAACAAGGCATTCAGCAAAATAATATAACTTGTAAGAAGGGGCATAGATTTTAATTTCTTGGCTCTCAGGCTTGCCAAACCTTCAAAGGTGTGGATGTTCATTGCCACATCAGTATGGGTTGGCCAGAGATGTGTTGGGGCCTGTAATATAGAGAGTCTGGTATGGATATAAGAAGTGAGGGAGAGACATTTCCTTCTGTGGCAAAGAGGAGGGAAAACCAGAGAACAGAGGAGAGCTCACGCATCCAAACCTCAGGAGACTATCCCACAATCCCATCCATCTGCGGCTGACGCATTCTCTATCTCTGGCGTTTTAATTCCCTGATCAAGTTCATCAACCATCTGTTCTAGGGCAGTCCAGAAATCCTGCCTTGCCTCTGTGATTCAGCTGTTGTTGCAGCGTGTGTCACCTGCACACACACACACACACACACACACACACACAGAAAAAGAAAGAAAGCCAGGGGAGATAGAGCACACACTCCCCCGACAACCCAAGGCTGGAACGATGATGGAGCCAGTGGGAGGACAGTTCAGTTCAGCTGTTCCCCAGAGAGAGCTATGAGGGGTGCGGCAGCTCAGACGCGACAGCACACGGAGAGGGAGAATGCTGGGAGAAAGATGATCTGCACAGAGGCTGGGAGTGAGGGGACAGCTGGCCTAACCACCATTTCCTGTTACTCACAGAGGGTGGTGGGACTGCCATGAAAAAACACGCCGGCACTCTAAAGCCACCTTTCAGAGAGCTGAAGAGTGGATTGTTGTGTTGTTAATCACACCTTTCTGGGATATCTCAGGACATGTTTTAAAATGAGTTGGCCAGCGTAGATAGACAGTAGAAAATAGTTTGCTTTAAACTGCTTTGTTTAAAAAAAAACAAACAAACAAACAAAAAAAACCTCTTTCATTTATACAAAGAGCAATAAAACATTTTTGAATTGTAGGAAAAATACGGAACAACCAAAAATCTTCAACAATGACTTTAATTCAGAAATACCTTTTCTGCTGCTGGAGGTGATGAATGCTCACTCACTGACACCTGTGGGTTTAACAGAGACATTACATGAGTGTTGGAGGCCATGATGCAACCCGAGAGCTCAGGGCTCAATTATAGCAGACAGTTGCTTGAACTCACCGGCAGAGGGAGTAAAGTGCTTGTCTCCTCACATTTCCCCTGTTGGGAGAGACAGTGCCATGTTAGATGATACTAGAGGTGACACGTCATCCTCCCTAACTTTGAGTCAGTTCAGAATGAGCTTGGAGTGAGCAGGGGAAAGAGAGCGAGAGTTTAAGACTTAGTCAAATGAAAGAATATTGCAAATAATAAACATCTGAAAGCATATCTACGCAGGGGGCGTGGGAATGCGACTGCAGAAAAACCAGTGATGAGCTGGGGTGCTAGTTATTTCCACTGAGTAAGCAGCTTGCAGATTCAGCTCAGAGCACCATGGTGGTCAGGCCAGATGAGACCATCCACCCCGGCTCGCTCTGGCTCAGTGTGTGCAAGGTTGCCATGACAACGCAGCAAATCTCTTTTTAAGATAGCGTGAAAAAAGGAGCCCCCCCTCGCCTTCATCGCACACCCCTCCAGCTCCAAAATCAACAGCTCACACACTGCCAACTGCGCACACAAATGCACACACCCAAATATATCAGCACCCTGGAAATTATCCTCACAGAGTGCTTATTTTGACAGAAAATAGAGGCTCAAATTAGAGTCAGATAAATTTAAAATGGGGGAGATTGATTGTCACCAGCTATGCTCAAAAGCCTAACTGATAGTTTTCACAATTTGCACAGCAGGAAAGACAAGTGGAAATGAAGTGATGGAAATGTTATATTAGAGATGGAGGGGTTGAATTGATGGGATGAGACAATGGATCAGTCAGGAAGTGAAGGTGACAGGACAAACAGATATTATAGGAGCTTGGAATAAGTTGATCTCACACACAAGTGATTCTCTTTGTTTGATAAAAATATAGCTAGAACCAAGGAGACAGTAAGTTTAGAAAAAACAAAACAAAAACAAGAGATACACACCTTTAAATTCAGTGAGACTCCAGGTTGTGCTTTTTGAGGAAGGTGCTCTCTCTCATTTCTGACAGGTTCTGTGTTTTTTCTGCCCTTCAGGCTAGTTTGAAGGCTGTAAAACAAAACGAGGCCACATGGTTTTTCTCTACCTGTTCAGTCCATGCAGCAGCACTTGAGCCTGGAAAATGCAGCCAACACGGAAGTGCTAAAAACTTACACTTCCTGGAAAGGCCACTTAAGGTCAACTACTATTGACCCCCCTCTAATGCTAAAATGCCCAACTTTACTACAGAAATAAATAAGTTTACAGTCTGGTGTGATAAGCAGTTTGGTCTCTATAATTATTATAATGTTAATATAATTCACTAATTATCACACTTAAGGCGATAATTAAGCAGATTGTGGGCGTGGCTCTTTGGGAGAAAGGTGCGTGCCGTGACAGTTGGCGTCACCTCAGCTGATTGAAGTTACTGCGGCCTCTTTGCTGTTTGTGGTGTTGGTGCTTTTTGGAGGATTTGAGAGGAAAATATCGGATATGACTTGTAACAGAGTCTGAGCTCCTGTTTGCTGAGGTGAGAACAGTGTCATTTAAATGTCAGAAATAATTAGCAGGTGCTGTTGTCTGCGCTGACCATACCTGGCGTGTTAGCTTAGCCCCTGCAGTGGCGAATCGGCAGGCTAATGAGTTAGCATTGGGTTAGCTTTGGAGCAACACGTCCAGCTTTGCTAGAGCTACTTTTAAATGTACCGGCAGCTACTGAATTGTTGGCTCCACCTCTTTGCCCATTTTTGAATGAGCCGGGAGTTAGGCGGAGTCAGGGACTGGTAAAATGGCGACGGCGGCACAAGTCAACGTGAGCTTCAAAACCACTTTTCAGAGAATAGGTGTGTCCAGTACACACGGGCATGTGACAAATTAAAGGAAAACCTCAAGTAAATGAGTGGAGAAATATAAAAGCCCAAGTCTTCCATAGGTTACTATCAATGCAGGGCGAGACCAGACTGAATCAGCAAGAAGAGCCCATGAATAATTACATATAAAGGGATACTTTAGGAAGGTTGCAGGGCACAAATCCCTCGTTACAAAGATGAAGACACATGTCATAATTCAGTATTGTAGAACCCATCGGCACTGGTCTATGGAGCTGTGGAAACAAAGTCTTAGTCAGATAAGTCATTCTTCATTTTCTCCACAATGATGTGTGGTGTAAATGAAGAGAGTGTTACAGGCCTGAATGCTTGGTCCCCACAGTGAGGGGATGCAGTGGCTCTGTTATGATGTGGAATTTTGGTGGTACGGTTTCAGTCCATACATTAGGGGGAAGGGTCACTGCAAATCAAAACAAAGTTGTTCTAAGTTATCAACTTTATCCTATGATGAGACATTTCACAAGGCGTCACTGTGTGCATGTGGCCTTCAGACACCACATCTCATTGACACTGAACACCTATAGGACATACCCTTTAGAAGTATGTTGTTCCATCCCTCCACTAGAGCTCAAGAAACTTTTGGTATTGATGACAAGCACCTTTGAAGTTGCTCTGATTTGTTTACCCAAAACCTTACTGAGGTACTTAATATTGGTTTATCCTTTAATTTGTCACCTATGCATCATTTCATATCATAATAAAATTTTCAACAGAAATCCCCAATAACCCCTTGAATAAGTCTTCTGAACAACACTAATAGACTGAGACACTTTTTTCATGTTACATATCATTCACTGCCTGTAATCTCACAAATCATTGTTTTATATTGCAAAAAGTGTATTACTATGTATTGTTTTGAAGATTCTGTGCCTTCTTTTCTCCAAATCCCGAGCAGATGAATTTGGAGCCCAGCTCATCCACCTCCCCGATCACAATGACTGCTACATCTCCGTCTCGGCCAAGCAGCCAGCTCACACTCTTACTGTTGGCTGTGGGAAACAAAACGCACAGACACAAATGCAAACTTTGAGTTAACAGGCCTTTGAAACTGTGATGTGAAGTGGTTGCTGATATAAAGATGACACTCAAAATAATATTCAAGAAATTAAACGTAACTAAATTGGAATGCTTTTGCACATAAGACATACTTCATCATAGCAATTTTTAAAAATATAATTTTTGTCAGTCATTGGGCGCACAATGTTTAGTTTTGTCCAAATCTTACAAATTCTACTTCTCAGGATTTTTGAAATTCCAGTCATAATTTGTAAATCAATATTTTCAAAATACTGCACTGATAAATATTCCAGATTGCTCAGATATTCAGTTAGATTGATATGTATGTATACACATGAAATAATCTTTTAATTCCTGTCTCAATAATTGAGATCTTGTCACATGCTGTATTGGCCTCTCTTTATCTGCCTGTCTTTGTGAGGACATTGAGTTTTCATAAGCTTAGACGTACAAGGAACGAAAATATGTCACTGCCTTGTGACTATGTTTGGGTGCACAGGGAAACTACTTTATAGATAAACCAGCTGACACAGGCTCATGGGGTGAGAGCTTGTTGAGTTGGAAATAGGATAACATACTTTCATAGTGAACTGGTTTTGCCACCCTGCACTGTGGATCACATTCCAGTTGGGCATACCAGGATGGCTATGAAAACACAGCAGCCATGACATATCTTGGTAAACAAGCCGATAGCTTATACCACAACAATAGTATCAGGTGCAGATGACAATTAAAAGACATTATTTTAATTGTTTTAGCGTATGCCAATGGTCTTACTGTAATTGACATTATTAAAACACTATTTTAAATGTAGCTTGCAAGAGTGGTGTACTGCTTCGTCAAAATGAACAGCATAATGTTTCTTAAATGAGAGAAAATTGGTTTTCCATATCTGAGGAACAAGGCTTAAGTTTACGTATCCGGAAAAGTTATGAAAAGTCACGTAAACTCAAGACTGAGCCGTGCAGTTTGTTTCTCTGCCTCGTGAATTTCACTAGTCTGCCTACAACATAAACGTCCACACACGTAAGGATATATTCATATAGTACATAAACACCAGTTACAACAAGGTCAGCCTAACCACAGCAAAAGTCCCATGATCAGCTAACGCTAAAGGCTAAATGTGAGCTGTTAACGACAGCTGAAAGAGACGATGGCGCATTCTATGCATAAAAACAAACTTGGCATGTGAGCTCTCTTACAAGGCCAGCCTGATCAAACTCTAAATCTTTGTTTTTCAAACACATACATTTCCTGTATGCTTCCTGTTTTCCCCGTTACTAATTGTTTGAAGGCTTGAGTCCTGACTCACTTCCTATTTTTACACAGAAACACTAACTATCCACCATTTCCTCTGCACTACAGATGCATAGCCTGTGTGAGAGCAGTTGGGACCATGTGATCACAGCCTGCAGTCTCCATCCAGCCTCCTAAGGACAGCTGCATTGGTCATTAAGAGATAGAAGGAGGACTGTTCCCTCACTCTGCAGCACAGCTGATAGTAAGTGCTTTGTTATTAGCCCAGATCACATTACTATGTCAGAGTTAATGCTCCAACTGCAGTGTAATGTTGAATGGCTTGAAGTCATATTCCAAGGGGTTTCATCTAGAAGTCCTTGGGACTATAAAATTCATTATGAAAGTATACTGTGTCAAAGTCACTACACCATCTCTAGCTGAAACTCATTACGACTAAAGAGAAAATGCAGACAGGCAAGATGCTGTAGTATGCGCTAAACCAGTTTCAGGACAGAGTTGCGGCCTCTTGAGTTTCTGGTTGTTTTGTTTGATTGCTGCATGTATACTCGGGATTCCAACTGTCACTTTTGAGCAGAAGCCAGTTCCCAATGAACCTATTCACATTGCCTGCACATTTCACCCTCATGAGCATTTTTTTTTCTGCAGATGTTTTGATCTGATAATTATTTTCCTTCGTATACACATTCCAAACTTGTGTGACATCCATGACCCAGTAAATAAATCTTCTCTGTTGTTCATGTGGTGGTGCGTGACTGGGAACAATGCAATCCAAAGGAGAATCTGAGAGCAAAGCCTTTGTATGTGAACACACATCACCAAATACCTCACTATGCTTAAGTAGAATTTTTATATTTCCCGTAAGACCTATCAGGCCCTTCTTCAGCACTATTAAGATATGTCTCTTATAAGACACTCAGGGTGGATATCATTTTATCATGACATTCCCTTTGCTTTTCTTGTAAATGTTAACATCAACTGTGAGTGTGATGTTAACATTTACTCACCAGTATCATCAATCTGCTGTAATTGTTTAGAGACTGAGATATAAATAGAACTTCATAGTAGTGAAGTATAAATGATCTTTGGTTCATGTCTGTATGTCATTCACCATCTAGGTATTGTCTTGTTTCATTTTCCACAACACATTAATATGGAGCAGCTGGTGTTTGTTCGCAAGTTTGAATTTTTAGGAAACTTTAAACTGGCCACATGGATTTCAGGTAAACGCTGTGCCTGTGTTAGCAAACAGCTGTTGTGATGACAGGGAACATGAGCTGCAGCAGCTATATTAAATCCAGCAGCATAGATGTCTGTCACAGCCAATGCACACATGCTTCTGTAGTTTACTTCTCAAGCTTCATAACTCTCTATCAGGTAGTTCTCAGCACACTATGAAAACATCTCAGCTAAAAGGATTCATTGTGTAATACTTAAAAGGGGAACAGATGGTTTTCTGTCAAAAGCTTTGTTTGAGACTGTGACGGTCAGTATGCTTGAAAAACCTGAAGAAGCACCCTGTCGCACTAGATAAACAGGAAGAAGAAAAGTTAACAAAGGTGAGGAGGCGTGATGGGTTGGCATGGTTACCTTTTTTTGGCTTTGTTCGCTTGCACTCGGCGTCCCCCCCTTCTCTCTCTAGCTTCTCCTCCCGCTCCTTCCAGCGCCGCACCTGCTCCTGGCGCATTTTCAGGAACAGAGTCTTTTTCTGGTCCTCATTAAGAGCGTTCAGCACATCAGGGTCGATGTACATGTCCTGTAAAATCTGCTGCAGCATGTTGGTGGCTGAATGGTGGGTTAACTTGGTACCACCAGGCCAACCAGTCAGAGGTAGGAGGCGCTGTCCTTTGACCAGCAGCTTCTTGAGGTGGACAGTGTTTGTTTATCGCCTCATGTCATCAAAAGAAGTCCTTCACAGCTTCTATATCTTCAAATTGCTCTTATTTAGCCTAATAAACTCCTCTTCATGAATCAAGGCTCATTCTCCCTCACACAGTTATACATACTGTACAATCTCACACATACATACACACACACAAAATCCTGTTTCCTTTCTGTGTTGTGCTAACAGTTTCCCTGCCCTATTAATTTCCCCTGACTTTGGAAGCCATCACTGGGACAATCTATAAGGGAAAAAAAACACAAAGAACATTTGAAACAAACATTTCATAGATTATATATGTTGTGTCCTAAATATTCTACATCTTTCTCAGAGTTGCCATGTCCTGTGTTTCTACTACCTTTCCCTCATCAAATCAGAAACTTTGCTTCTAGTCATTACTCTGGACATTTAGTCTCAGTTGTTATCTTGCCCCTCCCTTCATGAGTACGGAAGAGCCAAAGCCTTGTTTCTAAACTGACAGAAAGACTGGCCCAAAATGGGAGGAGATTTTGAAGGAATGGGACTGTTTCTGTCATCAGTGGCCCACCCCTCCCTTCTTCCCCTCCCTACCACACATCCCTTCCCAAACCCATGTTCCTTTCTCCCCCACAATCCCATGAGATAGCGGCTCCATTTTAACGTTAGTTTCAGGTTGTAAGAGAAGGAAAACACACACACATACACACACACACACAGGTTCATAGCCTAGGACAGCATGAGCCGGTTTCTCTTACAAGGGGATTGAACTGGCCTCCAATCACAGTGGGTCGTTAAACAATGGCTAGCACATATGTAGCACTTGGAGGGAAAGAAAGCTTGTCTCAGACTGAGAAGTATCTCATTGGTGTAACACAGATTGGTGTCTGCTAAACACATTGTAGGGTGCACAGAAGGAAACCAAGGAAAAGGGGGGAAGTGAGCAGAGAAAGGAAGTGACACAAAATAAAAGGGAGTTGTAAGAGAAGGGTAGAATTTGCTGAAGTACTCACAGTGGGATGTAGACAGCCGATCCACAGCACAGTATGCTAACTAAGCTGAGAGAGTCAGAGTGTCTGTGGGTCCTCCTCGTCTTTGTGTGTGTGTGACTGAGCTGATGACATCACAGCATTCCTTAATCTCCCTTCCTCCCTCCCCTCGCTCTCTCTCTCTCTGTCTCTCTCTCTGTCTCTCTGTCTCTCTCTCTCTGTCTCTCTGTCTCTCTCATACACACATACACACACATTCAGACTCATTTCATTTACAAAATGGGAAGAGCAATTCAGGAAGTCGACATCACACGTTAAAGATTAAAAAAAATAAAATAAATAAAATAAAAACAGAAAAACAGAGAGGGAGGAAAACCATAAACTAGACTTTCAAATTCCACTCATTAAACTCTTAAGGAATAAAGGCAAAAATAAAGTAGCTACAAAAATGGGACAACACTAACTAACCTGACATAACCCTGTATGTTTTATACACACAATGCCAGGCAAATGTTTTAGGCACCAACAGTGCCAAAGTAAGGGTTTATAAAGGCTTTATAAAATACTGCCATGGATGTCAATAAAAAAGCAGGGGAAAAAAAATTAAAACAGTAACAGTTCTCCTAGCCACAGCTGTGCATATAATATTTCAAGGTACCTGTTAGTGGATTGAGGCCATCAGTGTTCTTGGTCTCTTTGGGTAATCCCAGACTAACAAGATGATACTGAAAGCCAGACTCTTTGGTGGCCACACCATTTCTTGCAAGACTCTTTGTTCTTCCTGTCACATGAAGATGATTTTTTGTGACTCTGTCCATAGGTTTCACGTCATTATGTTACTGCATTATATTACTGCAGAATGAATTTCAGACTGATCAGATGCTTTGTTGATGGTACTGTATGGAAAAGAATCTAAATATCTAATTGTTGCTTAAATATCATAGTAAGAAAAAATGAGAAATGTTGATGCACAAATGATGCACAGATATATTATTATTACATATACTATACACACGTATTGTTGTTTTTTTCCTTTGACTGGTAATGATTCACATAAGAAATTTGACTAATGACTTGCTCATGATCTTACTAGGTACTGTGACATTAAAACGTGAGTTTGGGCGGTATAAACATTACACTTTGTTCCAGAACTGTGTATTTTAACCTACTAACAAAATGTTCAAACAATAAAAGTTGTCGCCTTAATTGTATATAGTGGCTCTAAATTGTAAGCACGTGTTGTATGTCTATAGAAGCTCATGTTCCTTGTGGCATGTATTTAAACAGATGTTTACTTTACCTTGTCTGTGGTTAATTCCACCACATCACAGCAAAGGGATATTTCTCCCCTGGGACTCCTATGCAATTCCCTTTGTTCTTGAATCATCATTTTTAGGTAAAGAGCATCCCCTAGTGGCCAAAGCCGGAGGAGCCTGCTATGAATTACGTCACCACTAAAGCCTTTTTAACTGCTTCAGAATACAGCACCAAATTACAAAGTTGATTAAAAATGGAAGCAAAGCTAACGGGAAGGAGGTATGTCCAAACATATGCTGCCACCTCTTGGCTCTGTAAAGCTCAGCAACACAACCCCACAAATAAACATGCATGCAGAAGCTTGTTCACAAAAGATTTTTAAAAAGTGGCTGGATGTTGTACTATGAAATAAGCTTTTAATAATATTTATTGCTGTCAGGTGATGGTGACCATGTTGTTCAGAAATGAATTTGATCAAGTGACTTTCTCACAACTAGCAGCCTGGCCGCTGGACCCAACTAAACCTGTTAAATTAACCTTCCCGAGCAGCATTCCTATAAGCAGTAATTACCATTGTGCTTCTAAGTAGCATGACTGGCAAACTTTCATGCATGAAAGGAAAGGATTTATATAGCCTTTCATCAATAGACACTGTCCAAACAAATATAGTGTTGAGTTGACGAGATACAATTTAGCATCAGTTCTGATGCATTTCACTTGTGCTTCCAAAGCTGTGATGACCGAAACCAATCCTCTCTTCGGGTTCTTGGATGAAGTGCAAAGTCAGAGTCTGAGTTGGCATTTGGGTTGGAGTCCATCTTAGAGTAGCACATCTCCTTCAATTTTTTTCAACTTTCTTCCTGGCCAGCATGGCGCACACATAATTCACAACAAAGCCTAAACATAAAAATGTTCTGAAAAATTGAGCATGTCCGGGCCCTGTATTCTGACCTCACTTGAGAAAGAATGTTTATGGTGGTTATGGTATGAATATCCCCATTTTTCTAATGGGGTTTCCTCTGGCCGATGGTCGAGGATAAGACGCAGGACAGTTTAAAGTAATGCAAATCCTCTTGACGTTGGTGGTGAGATCCTCGTGTCATGGCAACTCAATCATGTTTTTAAAGGCAAAACCAACACTGAGGCTGCTGATAATGTGGTGAATTATAATGTCTGGACTATTTTCAGTATTTACAACAATCTTTTATGGCATAGCATTTTATTAAAATGCATTTAACCAGAAGTCTAATGAGAGTAGAAATCCTTCTAACTTCTAAATAGCTATAAGATTTATAAATATATCAATAAGTATTCTAAAGCCTGCTTACATTTTAATGTGTTTTTTTCTTTGGGTTTTAGTTGCATGAATCACACACATATGCAGCAACATGGAAAACCCCAAAACTCATATCAGAAAAAACATATTTGCAAACCATGGCAAAACCTAAAAAGCAGGCAGGCTCTGTTGTGTCATGATCAGTAAGCTGTCATTCCTTTGGTTATTCGTGGGCAGTAAAGCTCACAGAAGAGCAATCATGACATACAGATGATCACAAATTGCATAGTCAGGATTTTTTGAGACCAAAGTAATGCTTTATTTTACAGCCTGGTATTACACATACAATACTAATGTAAAAATTTCTAAGAAGACATGAGTTATCAGGTACTTGTCATTGCAAAGTTTGCATTTTAAAGGCTGTAAAATTAAGCTTAAGTAATTAGTGTCATTGCAAATGTAGAGTTAGACATGTTAGACAACACTACATCAAAATTTAACATACTTTTCATCAGTTAACTTTAGACATTTTGGAAGTTTTCATTCCAAAAAGAAATGAAACATGAAGAACACATACATTTTGAATGCAGATTTCCCCTTATGGGTAAATTAAATTTATTTTTAAATTTGTCAAATGTACACAAATTATATTTAATGCATCAAAACCAAATGAGCAAATCAAATACCCTCTTTTAAAAGAAGAGGCAACATAAGAGAGAATGACATTCTTCGTTGAAATCATTTTAAACAAGTATTAGTCAGGCATTTCATTAACCTGGGAAAGCAAAGTGCTACACACAACAACCACTGAAGACAGTTCACCATACACCTTAATGAGGATTGGACTGAAGCACCTTTTCTTAGCTTAAAGCTAAAATGGAGATTTCACTGTTTAAGTTTTCCTTTTCACAAAAACTCCACTGTGTTTATAGTCTACCTTTAACAACCCATGAGCCAAGTTGACCCTTTTCCTAGGGAGAGGCATACTTACAGTGACATTGTTCTATTTCAAGTTAAAGTACTTATGTGAACTGCTTGACCGAACAGGCTGCTAAGACCTTGGTTTACTATATTTTCCTCCAGGATGGAGCTTTGAGTGCAAATAAAGGCATACAACTCCTTCATGAGAAATAAACATGGAATTCAGCCACATGCTTTCAAATAGTAATCATATATTTAATTGATATACATATATTGCCACCATTGGCACATACGATATTGCACACAGTGATGAAATGTTGCACAGAAAAAATAGATATATTTTTTGTGGGCGAAAACATTCCAAAATTACAAATAATGTGGAATAATGCTGAAAAGGTAAAACTACGTAAAACAAAAAACAAAACAAGACATGCTTGCTACTCCCCATTAATTGAGCGACTTACAACTTACACATAACTACCCAAGCCATACAACGAGCATTTCAACGGGGGCTTGCCAACAACAATTTACATCATTTCAGGCTGCTGCCAATGTTCCCGATCAGCCCCTGCTCTCTCTGCTAATGCGCTTGGCTAGTGAAGAGCCAACTCTTCTGCATCATCTTGCATCTAGGTGACCACCCCCTTCCATGTTTACATGTAGGCCGATACCTGGATGGCTAGGAAATGGGGATGGCAATGAAGTCAGGGAAGAAGGAAGGTAGCAGAAAAAGGTTAAGAATTCTGCTCCTATTTTTCTTAAGAGTTTGTAACAAACCCTTTTAGCACCACGAGTCGTGCACTAGCACACAAGGGGCTGAGACACAAAAATGGAAGAAATAAAGAGGAAACGACAACAAAAAGAAGCCAAACTGCGATCCAAAGCACCAGGCCAGCGTGTAAGCATGCGGAGTGTGTAAGGCACCAGGTTGTTTATATGCTGAAGAGGATGCTCCCAATCACGTATCATTTAGGCTATACCAGAGGCTCCAAAAATAGGTGGTCAAGGACAGTCTAGTTTGCTGGTTTCCAGTCAATCTAAACATGGGAGCAATCATTTAATTCAATGCTGAGGTAAATCTGACATTATCTGATTGTTGCCAGTTTCTCTGGAGTTTACTGACAGAGTTTATAAAACTGCTATCACACATCTATGAGATGCGACTGAACTGGATTAGAACCAGTTGTTTTCCGTGTGGCAGCCCAAATATTTACAATTAGACCAAAACAGAATCTCATCACCCCAGGTAGATATTTGGGCTTACAAATCTAAAGTAGAGCTATGAGTGTGTATCCAAAGTAGCCCCACTGAACTTCACACCTTCAGATCTTAAACTTGTGGGGATGGGCCCATCCATTGACACAGAACTGGAGGTTCACCAACAGGTAAACTGTGCCCTCTTCACCTTGGCTTTTCCAGTCATGCTCCTCGGTGTCCCTCCTCATAGTGTGATGGTGATATTGCAATTACAGTTCGCAAGATCGCTCTTTTTACAATCACGCTCTGAAAACAACTTCCACTACAAATACACCAAGCCTTTGGATGGAATCACTCCGCACTCAAACTTGAGATTCGTACAATATAGGCAGATAAAGATACATAAAGAAGGGTCCTTGAGCCAATATTTTGGGAGACCAACGAAATCTTAGTGCAGATTAACATGCAGCAACAGCACTCCTTGGCACCATTTAGACTTCTATGACTGAACAAGATCAAAAAATGTTTGTTTTCGGTGTGTACCAACCCATGACGCTCTGCTGAATTTTGCCTTCTTTTTCTTTTAGACCACTGAGTCAATCAGCACAGTCCGTGTGGGGTGTTTATCTTGTAAAGTAATCTGCAATTCAGGCCATTTGCTACATGTTGTCACTGCATTTCCTCTATCAAATACACATTTAGTACCTTTAAAATGAACACATTGCATTAACAACGAGACACAAAGGTAGTCTATAATATATCCATCTGCATGGCAACAATTTCAACTGAAACAAAAATTACAATATTAATATTTCTTTGAATGCCTCCGGCAAATGTCATCATGTAAAGATCCATTGACCAGTTCAATATATATTTGATTTTTATGCAATGCATATTGCACAACAAATAGAGCACTTATTTCATTTCATGAAAATGCCTATATTCCTTTTTATACTGCATGACATCTAACCAGTTTCCAAAGCAGGCCTAGCCCTCATATGATTTATGTGTAAACACATCTCTACTCACAGGTAAAGGTAAATAGGATGGCAAGTACATGTGACAACCTTTTACAAAGTTTTTGAATTTTGGTTTAAAAATTAAAATATCTGATTTGTGCTGAAGTCATTAGCTCACATGAAAAGGAGACGTTTTTTCATCGGAACTCGGCAATAATTCCATTTGAACATTGCAAACACTTTTTTACAATAGCTTTAACTGGTACAAAAGTTTTCTGTTAATAAGGGAAATAAACACTCAGTTCAATATTGTTTGTCAAGTAGGAAACAATGTTCAAATATAATGTTATTACTTTGTTTAGCAGCCTGTTAACTGTATTAATGGTGTATAAGTGGGGTAACATCCAGCGATGAGTGACAACATGTCATAACTGTCAGGTTGTGGAAGTTTCTTATATTGTGGGTGATGCTCCCTTGGAGTTAAACCATTACAGTTAAATCTTTAGATTTCTTTCTTTATACAGTAGAGTTTTAATTATATTTCTCTTGTTATTTTCATTACTCTTGCATGTTTCTGCTCTCTATATCAATCCTCGTCTCCATCGTCCGCCTGCATCTCCTCTTGTTGCTGCAGCTCGCATGCCCTTTTCTCCCGCTGTTTCTCCTGGATCTTCTTCATCTCCTCGGCATATTTACAGAAAGTATTCCCAAATTTGGACCACACTTTGTAGGGCACCGTAATTGAGTTGCGGTACGTTGGCTTCACCTCGCTTACCCTCATGAACACACCATACTTATTGGATCCGACGTCGAAGAAAAACCGTTTGTTGTCCACAGTCAATGATGACCCTTCGGGCAACTCTGCAGGTTCGTCCTCCACACCGTAATCGTCAATAAGTTTAGCCAAAGCGTCACGAAACTCAATAAGTCCCTGGGCAGGCAAAGCAATCGTCTGGCCTTGCGTGGATCCCAAACCGGGCCCCCGGTTAACGGTCTGTCGAATCCTCAGAAACCGTCCCCTCTGGTTCTCTTTCAGATCCATGTAGTATTTCCGATTTTCTCGGACCAAGAACTCGCTTTTGAGTGCTCGCCTGGGCTCGTCTTGTACCATCCCCGGGTTGCTCGGACCCAGCTGGGCATAATGTTCGATGAAGTCCCCCAAGTAGTCACGGAACTCGACCGCCACGGACATGGAGAGAGTGAGGCGGCTCTTGTTTCCACCGGCCCCGACTTCTGCTATCTTTAAGAAGCGGCCTTTCGCGTTCTGCTTAACGTCCAAATAGAAGCGTTTGTTTTGGATGTCAACTCGCTTCGACGCCAGCTCTTGTGTCTCATGCTGGAGCCCGGAAGCCGAGCCCGCCCCTCCTGTCGCTAGGTGCATGGAGCCGAAGCCTGGGCCCGTGGCTGCTCCTCCCTGCTCACTTCCACTGTCTCTGTCCGCCATGATGCTGCCTGCCTGCCTTCTCCCTCTGTCTGCTGCAAAGCCACGGCCAGCCACAGCCAACGCCGGAGCTCTCGCGAGATCTACACAGATGTATAAAAACGAGGGAGACGTTAATGCAGAGCGAGGACGGTGTGTTTTCCCCCACAGATCATCAGCTTAAATTATTATTAGGAAACGAAACTATCCGTTGCTCGAATGAAATGCACCCCCACACTTTATACTTAACGGCACCGCCTCTGAACATTTAGGTGTTTTTTGCCCCCTGAAAAGACCCGAGCTTGGCCTCTTTTTAACACATTGGGGGAAAGTACTTAGGCTATTCTTCCAGTAGCACGAATTAACATGGCAATTGCCTCCGTATATTTATGACGATTTTACAAATAACGGCTTGTGGTGACCGGACTTTACTCCCGTTTATTTGCAATTTAACAGTTTTGTTTACGGATCCAGAATTGGGCCCAAATAATTGATTTTCAATTGAAGAAAATCCGGTCATAGTAATAAATTCCCTTTAGTCTTAGATTTGTCGTTTCGTGTCTTCGTCATTGGGCCTAATCACCAAATATGTTTTTTATTATTGTTTAACGAATATTCAATGAAATATTATTAATAAGATGAGTGATTCTTTATTTGCTCCTCACAGGCCCGTGAAGCCAGTGACAGGGGATTCATAACAGATCCTGGCTTATCGAGCCCACTTCACCTTCACCAGTTTTAAGGCAGTTAACCACACTGGAAACACACAGCAATATACATTATTTCAACATCTGACAGGTCTCGTGAAAATCAACCTTGCCCTATTTTATTTTTATTTTATTTTTTTCAGTCGACATTGGGCTACTATACAGTTTGTTTCTTCACGACTTAAATTCAGCTTTGCTGTCCAGGCTCGGCTGTAAGATGCAGTTCTGTCAAAACGTGGAGAGACAGTGACCATCTAAGTTATGGTGGGCCTGTAAGAGCTGTATTTAGGGTTGTAAACCTTGTGTAAGGTAGTTGATGAGATTTTAAAAAAGTCTGCCTGTAGCCCACTTACCTCTGCTTAGATTAAAAGCTCTACAAATATCAGTTTTTTCAGTGGCCAATTATTACGCACCACGGAAAGTGAGGGGTAAAAATCCGTGACTGTGGTCATCTTGACGACATTTCAGAAAGAAATAATATATCAAAACCTTCATATCTTTCAAAGTCACAACATCCGAACGCGTATTGGCCCAGACATGCTTCAAACACTCAGTTCCGCCCAACTAAAACAACACTGGGCTTAAACTTGTAGCAGTTTATCTTGTGCCAACCACGAACGCGCGCAGGAGAATCACAACAGGAGCAGTGGCATTATTACTAGACTTTGGCCTCGCTTCGGCTATCGAGTCAAGTCCTTTATTTACTAGTTGCTTAAGTTATGACTTCTGACTTATGTCCGCCCCTTAGTCAGGCTATTTTACATGTGTATTTCTAACCGGACCTCAGGTAAATATCTGCCCAGAGCAGAGAGTGGCTGCTGCTCATGAGCCTGGCTCTTAACTGCGCTGCTGTCAGGCCAGCTGACTGCATGCTGCCGTCGCATTAAACAACAAGGGGTGTTCATTGTGTCACTGTTTATTTTCCCACAGCAGTATGCCATTTAAGACCAGCCTTAAAATCTGTGTCGGATGGACCTGCATGTAAATATTAGACGTTCAGCTGTAGGCTAACAGCAGATAGACAGGCATGAAGAGGCCAAAACATCCGTGTTTCAATTTAAGCCACCTACTATTGGACAAAGCTTACAAATATGCTTTTAAAATGTGAAATTATACTAGTTCCAAGTTTAGTTTATTTTTGCGAAAAAAATTTTTTTTTTTAAAGCCTTCCCATCACATTTACCTGTTATTGGTCACCTGTCCAAATACTGTCATCCTGCGGGGCGATACTTTGTCCACAGTAATAAATCCTCCCGGTCCAACTGGAACAAATTTGACTGAGCAGGCCCTTCACTCGCAGCATAGGCTATGTAGGTCTATATAGGCTTTTTTTAAAAAAAAAAAAAAAAAAACAGGCACAAATTCGTTTGCGTAAATTTCTTAATGGCTATATATGGAGCCCTATGCGTCTTACCTAAACATTTTTAATATTACTTCAAATAACTTTGGCGTTTCTGAAAAAATACAGTCTATGCTTTAAGAAAATGATAAAAGAAGCCATTGTTTTATTTTATTATACTGCAGAAAGAACCAAACCAGTCTAATTAAACCAGCAGTTTTTATACTGTGAGACTCCTTCTCCTTTACATATTGATGGGTTAATAATCCAGTCATAAAATGGGAATTAAAATATTTATGAGAGTGCCAGAAAATGTCTATTAATGTCTAATTAATATATGAGAATTTATTTATTTATTGTCAGCGTTGTGAAACAGCCTGGACTACACTTTAATCGGGCCCCACCTAGGCTAAGTCTTCAGGAAGAATCAGTGTGTGTAAATGTATGTAAGCGTTCAAAGTTGCTGGAGCATATGCTACCTCCTCAAAGTCTAAATAAACAGGATGGGCAGCACCTTAAGTCTGTTTAAATTGGACGGTCATTTTCAACTATTTCAGTCAATATTCGTTGTGCACTTAACACATATTTATCGTAAAAAAAATAAATAAATCAGCAATGATCCTCAAAATTTTATTTATCTTAAAATAGGTCCATTATTCTACTAATGATGGATAGGCAAGTTATGTAACTTGGTTATGAATATTTTTTTTCAACATGCACATTCTAATTTTCTTTTTCTTTTAAAGGAAAATAAATATGTCACAGTGACAGAATTATTGAGAGTAAATAAAAAGTGTCTACCTGAACATGGATATTTCTTCAGTGTGTGCGTCTTAAAGGCTATTTGAAGGCCTAAGTGGAGTTCAGCAATACAAGCTGGGGTTGTCCGTCCCACTAGTCTGTCACACTTTAAATAGTTATTTCCAAATACCGTTTTATTTCTAGATGCTTATGACTCGCGACTGTTGTCACACAGTGAAAGATTAAGACATTTAAAGGGATTTGAGATGTCAATTGTTGCTTGCGCTCATATATGAATTCAGAATAATGAGTAAGCTTTTATAAATAAACAAATAAATAAATAGATACTTCCACAAATAATTGAGAACAACATCCCAAAAGTTAACGAGTATATAACACAATGAAACAATATCCAGTGGACGAGCATATGACGTTAGAAATGCTGAGGAAAGGAAGAGGTGAACTAATTATTTTCAATTTCTGCTTGAAATTATTTGGACAAACAACTACAAAAAAGTAAATAAACATTGTATTACAAAGGTGAAATATTTTAATTAATTGCTGATAAAGCCTATAACGACTGTCAAGCTCATAAACCTCTAATAAACATGCTGAAATAAGTGACAGACTACATTTATTGAACAGCATCGAAAATAACGTCTTCTGTACATGGGCTTCATCCTTAGGTGAGGCGAGATTAATTTAAAGGAATTACCACACTGTATTTAATTAAATTTATTAATGTTTATTAATATCAGTATTATTTGCTTCTTTCTTATTGAACCTTGCTCTTGGTTAGATTTGTTATATAAAATCATTCAAACGTGCCGTGATCTTATTCCCTCACAGGTGCGGGGGCCTCTTGAGCAGCTCCAAAGCAATCATCACTTCTCTTCATGTTTTCTGGAGGGAATTATTAGTGATCTGAATAAGATACGCTAATATTCACTTACTCAGAAATGGATAGAAAAATTAAATAAATGTAAAACGTATAGGCCAAATAGGCCCAAAATCCTGGCGTTCAATGAGTCTGTAATGTCTGCAGAGGGTTTTTAGGCAGAAAATGATGATTGTCAACATGATAAACTTTTCATGAAGTTACTTAATTTACTTAATTTCCCGTCTCGTTGGATTCTTTGCCTTTGTTTCTGTGCTTTAACACTACGGCAGTGTCACTCTGGGGGAGCGCTTTCTGCTTCTCCTCAACCAGCAGGACGTATGTGCTAAAGAGTCTGTAAAACAGGAAGGAAACTCCTGTCAAACACATTATATAGACATTTAGAAAACAACTTGTTGCTTTGTAACCTGGATAGGATGTCTAATGCTCCCTTTCTCCTCCAGACCTCGATAGCACATAAAAAAAAAAAAAAAAAAAATCCCAATTTAGTATTTTATCCGATTTATCCAGAATCTCACCCCAGGGCACATTATATATTTGTCCTCCTGTCTGTGGGCGTTGGATGGTCAGCTGCGCAGATGGATCACAACCAACCTGTTAATTTATTGAATCTGTCATCAATCGGTATCTACTTGTTCTATTTTTCAGACCATTTTTTAAAAAATCATTATGAATTAGAAGAAGCAGTTCTAATCGGATGTCAGGGCCACGTCCAACATAGAGATCTGCCTCAAAACGATGTTGTCGCAGTTTGTAAAAAGGCCGCAGCTGTGATCACCTCACAAAGTTTTGTCCTACATCCCATCACAGGAATGCTGCGGCGCCGCCGCTCCAAATGCAGCACTATTAGTATTTCAGATCAGACGCACGGCCGCACGCTGCATGTTATGCTTCTTCGGGAACTCTGTGAAGCAATGACACATTCTTGGCTGCACGTTGGGGCATTTAAATGCTGCAAGACAACAGTAACAACCTGAATGACATATGTAAATAAAGCGTCATTCCACCAAGCCAGTTCCCATAACCTACCTACCTTATCCCGTTCAGTCTGCAGGCGGAGCGCCTTACAGCCTCGACGGCGTGCCGCAGGAGACGAGACAAGGGAAAAGACACATGTGAATATGCTGGGAGGCCTTTATGACAGCACGGCACAGACTGCTTCGGCTTGCTGCACAAGATGGACAAGAAACGGCGAGTCGTGGCACGGAGAGCGACACACGCACAAGTTCAACGCCGCACGTTTCACCTCTGATGTCAACACGCACTGTGGGAACTCAGTGGACGAGCGCCTCCCCTCGGTGTACTGGGGGAACCGCAGCTTTGCCTTCTGATTCTAACAGGTATGGCAACATTTCGGGGAACTGTAATGGAGGGCAACATCTAAAGAAGTAAGTTAACATCGCTACTATCAATAACGTGTTACAAGTTACATGTCTCACTTTTTTTCAAATGAATCAATATAACATTCCTGCGAATAACCTCTGTCCCCGTGCTCTGTGCTTAAGAGTGGTGTTTAAAAAGCACATTACACTAGCAGTCATATGAAAGCGGACTTCAGTTCGCACAGTAATAACTGATTTTACGCCTGTGCCTGACATCAGCTCTCTATAGGTTTCATTTATAGGCCCTGAATAATTTCAGCACCACGGAGAGCAGCCAGGTCTGAGTCAGCTTTGCAACACGGGCACGTCAATGAAAACACGAGTGGCCTACATGTGTGGGTTTGGGTGAATTTTTCAAAATGTATACTGGGCCGAAGCATTTGGCTGTTTGTGAGACTCATGTGCCCCCTGTTTTATCATAGGGAATTCAATATAAATGTATTAGCCTAAACTGTAGTGATAATACGATTATTCAAGGCCACACCGTTATTTCTGGAGAGAATTCAAATTTGGTACCAATGGCTTTGATTTACAGCAGCATTTACAGCAAGTATGTGTCAGATAGCTCATAAAAACACTGTGGTCAGCAGATGTCGCTCTTTGTGAATACTGTCAGTACAACATCCTGTATCCGCATTCTATTTGGCATTTAGGCTGAACCAAACCAAACCATTATTACCATAACTTGACCTAATACAATTGATGATCTTCAAATGTGTTAATATTCCTATGTTTAAGTTTATCTGTCAAAGTGCTCTCCCAGAGCTACCTCATCATATTTAACACATATTACAATTGTATAAAAACACAGGGAAGCCACACTTTGACTGAATTTTCTCTGATCAAAGTGATTGAAATGTGTTTTTTTCTGCGCTGGACCTCAATATTGCAGCTGTTTTAGCTGTATGGATTTGATGCGGTGCTTCAACATCAGTTTTTTTAGAGGCAGAGCAGCGAATGTGACCTGAATACAGGGCATGACTTAATGGGATGAGACGCAAAACTCATTCAAAACAGTCTCTTGAAGAATCTGAAATGCTTTCGCAGCCTTAGTCATCGCAGCCATATGATTTTTCTAGGCCCACCGGAGTATATGCGGCTGTATTTTTCAATGTGATCCTATTTCATTTTTGGAGTAATGCCTTGGCTACAGTAAGATGCGATTTTGAGGAGGGACAGTCATGGATTTAGGATTTCGTTTGTTTCATTGTAACGTTAGATCACCGCTGATAAAACACCATGGAGTGATTGACACACAGTAACTGGGTTTAGGGAGTGAGGAGATCGACCTTTTGGTCCATCGGTTGCCTGTATCTCAGTGCTTCATTCCTGCGTTTTTGTTGACGGAGCCCCTTGGCAATCGGCATTATTTTCCCTCCGTCTGTGGCTAGTGGGGGAGGCGGAGAGAGAGCCGCGGTGGAAGGCGGCGTATTAGCGTTATAGCTGCTGATCAGAAATGCTGTTTTATTTTTTGGAATGAAACGTGGCTTTTGTTTTGCGACCGGACTACCAAACTTGTGCTTCACTGCAGCATTTTGCGTCTTTTCCCTCCGCTGCAGATGATACAGAACACCATCATAGCGGTACCCCACCACTGCAATTTTTGGGCAAAGATAAGAGTGGCGTCGTCTTGCAGTTAAGGCTACTATGGCAGCATAGGGGGCATCTTCTGGAGGGGAGAATCCGCCAATTCTTTGCTTAGCGTATGTACCATGCCTTATTATTAGCTGAAAGCAGTGACTGGATTTGAAACCCAGCATCATCCCGCGGTTTCCCCGTTTAAAAGCTGCTCTTTACCCACTGAAAATCACTCGAAAAGCAGCGGATCCCGATGGCATGGACACTTATGCAAGGTCTGCCGCGCTGCCGTGCTACTGGAGCCTACTCGCTGTCTCTTCATTCAACCCAGCTCCATCGCCATCGCCCCGCAGCCGAGAGAGCCCTGCCGCAACGCGACCAGCGACCACCGAGCCAAAGCAGGCGGCATGAGGCTTGATTCAGTACATTTATCCATGCTGGTCATCGGGGTCTCATTCGCCTGCTACTCCCCGAGTTTGAATTCCCTGCAGGACCAGGCTTACAAATCCGCCGTGGTGATCGAGGGCAAGGTGCAGTCTACGCCTGTGAACGTCTCCGCGGAGCCGTACCGTGTGAATGTCAAAGTGCTGGATGTTTGGCCCCTAAACAGTGGGGGTCTGGAGCGAGAACAGCTCGTCACCGTGGGGGAATTTGGATCTGAGGCTCCGTGCACCAAAGTGAAGAAGAACCACAAGTACATTTTTTTCATGGACCCCACTGACGAGCCCTTGGTTTTCAAAGCATCGTTTGCGCCTCTGGACACGAGTGGAAAGAACCTTAAAAAGGATGTTGGGAAGATCTTGTGTGAGGACTGCGGTAAGTTAATGTATTGTGGATTACCTGTGAAGTCCAACCCGGAAGAATGAACGGTCTGTTAACAGCCCCCGGCTTGGGGCTTTTGGTAACAGGCGCTCTAGTGAATTGTGGTTATTATGGCCACAGCGCGGTTTGGAGTCAGTGGGTACCAGATAGGTGCCTAAGGGGCGTCTATGCAGCAATTTTCGACAACTCTCGCAGGCTCCCATAGCCCACATGATCAATCAAACTCTCTTTCTCGCTTTCTCTCTCCCATTCTCTCCCCTGAACTGCATTAGACATGCGCCTCGCACTGTTGCTTGTGAGGAATTGCAGTTTGTGTGTATCGAACTATCTGCATCCTGCAAACCCGCATTATACTTTAAACGCTTTAGGCACTTTAGGCAACGCATATTTGACCTCCCATGGCTTAATATATAGATTTCAGCTTTGCTAAAACGTTGCAGCTTCTCAGATGAACATTGAACAGAAGCATTTCATGGACCCAATACCATTTCAGGACCAGGGACAGCGGCCTGTATCACTGGTATCACGTGTGCCCTAAGCAAACTGGTTCCTTGGCTATATTTAGGCTGACGCCCTGCTTTAAAGCTTTAATACCCTACACTTTGGCATAGCCTATCATCCTGTCCTGTACACACCTCCATGCTCAGTGCTGGCTAGCACTTTATGTTTTAGTCCTTATCTGGACTCAATGAGGTTGTAGTTGAAAATGTCAAATTATTAACTTTACCACCCATTGTTGTAGGGTTTTTCTTTTGTAGATTCATGACCAAGAAGTTCAGGGAATGTATTTTGGTCAGTAAATGTGACCCTGAGGGAGAAATTTTAAATAATGTCAGGCATATTTTATTTGTAGTGTTATTAGTATCATCTATTCATTTATTAGTATATTCATTGTCCCTGATGATATTCAAGTGGATATATATTTTAAATGGACAATTCTGTCTGTCTGTCTCTCTCTCTCTCTCTCTCTCTCTCTCTCTCTCTCGCTCTCTCCCCCCTCCCACATGGCTGGTAAGATTTCAAAAATGAAAATCAAGGCTGATCGTATTGAATAGGCTATGGAACCTATTGATTAAGTGCAATGCAGCATACTGTTGCATTGGTGCAGAAGGATGCACACAAATAGATCAGTTCATGTTCATTTGTGCATGGATGGACTGACACACATTTTTTTGATGCAAAACTGCATTGCTTTCTGACAGAAATAGTGGGATGTACTGTTACTACACTTGTAAGAACCAAACAGCTACAATGCCATAGAGATTTCTTGCTCTTCACTCGGGTAAAATGAGTCTGTGCTACTGTAATTACAAAGAAGTGTCAGCAACTGGATGTTAAACATCTCCTAGTGCTTGTCATGTAGCCACTCATTTACTTGTGCCTACAACTAATGTCCCATGCTGGTCAACCTCCAGCACAACCTCAAATTAAGAGGCTGCTTGTCTTCCATACTTTAAATGTATTGAGCCAATTAGGACATATATCACAAATATAATAATAAACACGGACCCACAGTTGCACTTTGTAGTCTGGAACATGATGTGTGCCCTGTCCTGCTGCCTTCTTAAATCCGCTTACCCTGTACTCATGAGACACAAATGCTCCCCCCTCTCCCTGTTTTTGCAACACTCACTCTGGCTTTTAAATTCATCATCCCATTAGAGAGGTTACACAAAATGGACCTCATTACCTCTTGAGTTTCTTGAACAGCCCAAACATCCCCTGCTAAATCTTCTGCCACTTACCAAAGCTTATTAGTGATGTGATCAAACTGACATGGCCACCTCAGTGTGTTACCTGAGAGAGTTGCCACGCCCGCTCTCTGGGCCTCTGTAGTTGTCTTTTATTCAGATCAAGGTATCCAATAACATAGCAAATGCTGGTCTGGTAGGTCATTGTAATATATATGATTCTTATTCAGTGTAATTGAGTATTTTCAAACCTCCCTGTCCTCTTCAATCATGCCATTTTCAACTTAGCCTTTTGTACAGACAGATTTAACCGCCAGTCTCTTGTCCCTTTGAGCTGACTCAACAATGTTCTATCTACTGCTTCTTTCTGTCATATTAAGTTCCCTAACATTGTATCACTGCATCCATATCATTGGCCACTTCTCTTGAACCTTGAATTGCTGCATATGCAGCTTTGTCTGGGCCCAGGCAGTGAGTCCAGGCCCACTTAGCACACATCCCAAACCTCCCTTAAATCCATCTCTCAGCGGGACACAAGCTCTCAAGTGTGTGAACCAGGGGACTGAATGTACGTACTCAACAGCTTTCAAAGTGATGTAGTTGTTGTCTACTGGTTCCTAAGGCCAGCCTGAAAAGCAGTGCGTACTAGCTGCACCCTTTCCTCAGGACTCAGTCAGCTGGGATTGCTGACATACTGTTTCTCTGACATAGATTACAACAAGCGTTCAGCAACAGCAACATACAGCAAACTGCAAAATAAAGTGACCAAATCTGACCCTTGTTTTCGCTGCCAGTGTGACAAGCAGGTCATATTGTATCTGGTTGAATCTGCAATATTGTCTCTATCATTATTGTGCTGTCAAGAACATGCAGAGTATGGCACAGACTATAAACATCTCAATAAAATGCTGTATTTTAGCATTAACAGACGACAGCAAGTATTTCCTGGAAGTCCAGTGCTGCTTTGTGACAAGTCACTGATGATGAAAAACGCTGTCATCTTTAAGAGGAAGTTTGCCTGAACATGTAATCCAGGCACACGCATATTTCAAATTTGTTTTATGGTAGACCATATACAGCATATAACTGCAGCAACCCGAAATTACATTATAGAGCTCTACGATCTATTTGAGTGTACACTTTCTATTTAGTCCTCTTTATAGTTTTGTTTAGTATACACTCATAGAAAAATTTATAAGAATTGCCATACGAAGAACACTTTATTAGGAACACCATAACAATACTGGGTAATTCCTCTCTTTGCTCCAAGAACAGCCTAAATTCTTCTTGGCATGTATTTCACAAGATTTTGGAAACATTGATTTGAGATTCCTGTCCATGTTAATAACTGCATCACATAATTTGTGCAGGTTTGTCAGCTGCAGATTTGTGCTGTCAATATCCTGTTCTATCACATCCTAAAGATGTTCTACTCAATTCAAATTTGGTGCCTGGGTTGGCTATTGAGGTACACTGAATTCATTGCCATGCTCATGAAACCACTTTGTGACAACTTTTGCTTTGTGCCATGGTGCATTATTTCGCTGGAAGTATCCATTAGAAGATGGTATTGTGGCCATAAAGGGATGCATATGGTCAGCAACAACACTCACATAGGCTGTTGCATTCAAATGACGATTTACTGGTATTAAAGGGCCAATAATGAAACAAGAAAACATCCTCCACACCATTACACCACCACAAGCCAGAACTGTTGACACAAGACAGGTTGAGTCCATTGATTCATGCTGTTGACACCAAAGTCATCAGACCAGGCTACATCTTTCCAGTCTTCAGCTGTCCATTTTTTTGAGCCTGCAGCCTCACATCTCTGTTCTTTGGGGATAAGAACCTGACATAGTGCTCTGCTGTTGTAGCCCATCCACCTACAGATACAACATGTTGATTCTGAGTTGCTTCTCTGCTCATAAGAGTGGTTATCTGTGTTAATACAGCCTGTCAATACCAACTGACAGTCTGGCCAGTCAACAGGGTATTTCTGTCCACAGAACTGCCACTTACTGAATATTTTTTGTTTTGTGCCATTCTAAGTAAACATAACTCAAGACATCAGCAGTTTGAATAATATCCAAATCTGTTACGAGCAATCAGGTCACAGTCAAAGTCACTGAGATCACACAATTTTTTTTCTTTATTCTGATGTTTGGTGCAAACAATAACTTAGGCCCCTGACCTGCATCTATATGGTTTTATCAGATATTGGCATGTTTGGATAATTGCATGAATAAGCAGGTGTACAGGTGTTCCTAATAAAGTGCTCAGTGAGTGTAAGTCAAGTTTTTTTTTTTTTTTAATGACAGAAGCTGAGAGGACTGCGAAATTAAGCATATCCTGATTATCTTGTATTACTAAACTTTATAGTGTGTGGTTTTATATCCAAGCATTGCTTTTTTTTTTAATCAACAGAGGGTATGAGATGAGTTGACAGAAAATAAATTTAGAGGGAATATTTTTTCAGTTGGAATAGAGTTAGATATTGCTGTAGTGCATAACTCTAATTTCAAGTATGTCATATCTGCCTTTTAGATTAGCATAACAATAGTGTTTTTATCCCTAATGGCACAGCCTAAATCAAAAGTGCGTATAGTGAAACAAATGTGGTAGGTGAGGCCCATGGCTTTTTGTCTGTCCAGAGACTCCATGAACGAGACCCTCATAATTGCAATTTGTGTGTGCATGTGTGTGGGTGTATGGAGACTGGTGGAAGCATTGTAAAAGTAAGACAGTGAAAATCTGTGCAACACAAAAAAAAGGTCATCTGAGTCTAGAAATAACACCTCGCCCTAAAACCGCCTTCATAGTTGTAATTATAAAATGTGTAAATCACTCTCACTGTGTTTATTTATTGCTCATTAAGGTCATGTATTGCTGTGAAGCAAATGAATGTAACTGTGTTGTTATGAATGCACACTTGATCACTAATCTGCCACTGAAGTCCCACTGTATGCAGGTCGCAGCTGCTGCACTGAGGTGGTAGACAGGCAGAATTTTGCCCCCGGCTGTGCATCTTTCTGTGAATTGAGAGAGTTCCTTAGAAGAGCTAGACATAGAACGTGACAGCTGCTGACGGCTACTGAGCTCTGCGCTTACCCCACAAGTCTGTTTGGCGGCAGTATGAATCAACATGGATCTACATGTTGGTCATTATACCCTAATGGCACCCTCAAGGGCAATTCAGCAAACAGTTGTTGATTGTGACAAAGATGCTCATTTATTGTCATGTACAGGATGTGTGTTTGTTTAGATAAGGATGATTGAAGTGTTTTCAACTGTCAGTGCTGTTGTGTCTGTATCCCAGGTGCAGGCTAATGAGACTGACCAGCCGGAAGCATGAACTGTTTCGATGGAGGTTATACTATATGGTAGTGGGGACTGTTTTTTATCTTCACAGGGTTATTTAAGTAGAATTTCTACCCTGCTTAATCTCAGCTCGGCTACTCTACTCTGACAAGATAGCTTGATGTATATTTATAAGATGTATGAAAAAAGGGCATGGCCATTTTCAGTAATTGGCTGCTCACTTTCCTGTCCTATTAGGCATCTTCTCACCATCACTCAGACTCGTACTCCACATTTCTAAAGACAGGATTTTACAAGCTATTATTATGACAGAGTGAGCATACTGGGTCTCTATCCTTTGTGCCTACAAAAGTCACAATTCTGCAGTGACAGACCAGTTTTCACGGTAGAGTTGAGGTTTACTGATTCAGAAGTTGGTACCTATTTGCAGGGTACAGCTGTTACACAGCAGATGTGTGATGAGAGTAAGTGGTAAGCTTTGAGCCTTTCAGTCACTGGGCTTTACCCTTACAAATATCAAATCAGGGAGATGTCATCAGGTGGTGTTTGTGATTGTTGCTGCCCAGTCTTGTACTCCAAAGTGTGTACACCTGTGACTGGGGAAAAAACAAAAGCATCCTCTGTCAGTCTTGAATTCAGTGTGCTGCCTGGCAGTAGTATTGTGTGAGCCGATACTTTGTTGACTACTAGTGTCAGCTGATGCATTTATTCTTTAAAGCACCCTGGTGCTCTTAAGAATGATGCATGTCTGTTGAGGTTAGATGACTAATACAGAATTCAAATTCCTGATCTGCTTCAGCTTTGGTCTTCTAAGCATTTTCTTTCAAGTGCTTTACATTCAGCAGCTTTTTCAAACTGCATCAGCCCAGGCTTCATAAAGGTTTTGCATGTAATCTTTGAGAAATGTGTTGGATCATATTTTATTTTTGATTTTAAACTGTAACTTCTGTTGTGTATTTATTTATTTAAATTTACTCTAATGTTTTTTTTTCTTTTGGTGCAGAGGAACATCACAACAAGCTAACAAACACATAGTCCTTACATATCCTCTACTTGTTGTAGCTAACACGTTAGCAAACAGTCTGTCTCAGTCATTCAGGACACGAGTTAGATCTGAAGAAGCCTTTCTGGTTGCCAAAGTATCCTTAAGAATTTGAATAAGTCCTGCTGGCTTTTAGTTGCCTTTGACTTAGCTCTTTAGATCCTGTTAACAGACGGTTGCCCTGTACATCTTACAGAGCAACACTAGCATTAATGTGGACTATGGCTGCACGTATGTAAAAAACACTTATATTGCAATTATTTTGGCACACATTGCAATTTCAGTTGGAATGATCGTTTTTGCATTTCATTTTCACAGAACTTTTTTTTTTTTAAATGATGATGCAATTTTTCTTGGGCCTTGTACCATACAAGCATTTTCCATCTGGTGAAGAATGTTGTAATACATTTTACCCTTGAAATGGTAGCTCCTGTAATTTTTTTTTTTTTCGTTTGCAGTCCTTGTGATTTGGCTATTGTACTTGCCCATATTGCGCCCATATTGTGCAGTCCTAATTTGGAGTCATGTTTCTGATACCTTATGGTTGCAAGTCCAATATCCTGCTTTATCCATGCTTTTATGTTCGTTTTGGTCTCTACCAAGTGGTGCAAAAAGTACCTCCAGTATTTGTGTTTTTACCTTGTTAGATCGTTATTCATTATCTAGCTAGTTGATAACTGTCTACTGTTTGCTGTTGGGCAGGTTATATGGTAATTTAGATTCAGTTTGTTGAGACATTTTCAGTAACAACAGCTATCTGGTGTGCCTGTAGCTGTAAAGTAGACCAGTGACGAGAACTTTGAAACAAAGTCCCTGTGGTTTAAAGATTGTTCACCATTAGTGACCTTACAAAGTCTATTATGGCATAATGTCATCTCTTTGGCAGGTAATGTAAAATAATCTCATGTAACCACCCTGTCTTGTTTGCAGTGGTTTAGAGAACAGATGGCATAAAGCTTAGAGAAAATGGACTGTAGTTCTACTTGATACAAACAAAATAATGCAAGAAAGAAACAGTTTTTCCTCAAACAGGAACCTTGCTAAACTTACCAGTTGTGGAAGTATTTTCCAGATCATTGCTAATCAAATGCCCTCAGTAACTTTAACTATGTGTTGTAATCAAAGCTCCCACATTACCTGACATAATGTCCATTATAATAAGACAAGAGCAGGTGTGATAAACCAGAAGGCACAACATGAGAGCACATGCTCACCTAAATGGAATGCAGCCATTATTAACGCTATTAGTTGCACAAAATGTCTGCCAGAGAGAGGTCTAAGCAGCTTGTCTGGCATTTCACACTAGCTGACCTCTGATGAATAGATCCAGAATGTGATAATGTCACAGATCAGATCACAAGCACAGGAGTGTGACAAGGTTTTATAGTAATCCTGCCAATGTCCAAATTTGAAAAGATTAAGTGACAAAAAAAAGAAAAAAAAAAATCAGATTCATTTGTGTCTTTTTAGGTGTGAAGAAAAAAAAAGCACTGAAACTTGAGTTGTTTTCTTGTTTGTTTGTTTTTAGAAATCTTATATTTTATATGGCGCTAAAGTTCATATTCAGCTAGGAGAATTCCATGACCAGGGATTATGTGCATGGAGATTTTCAGGATTACCCTCCTGAAAGATTTACAAAATATGAGTCAAAACATAGCTGTGTTTTGATAGATTACACTGAACCAAAAACCTTGGATAATACTGTACTTGGTCTTATCACAACAAAAAGTTTCACTTCAGATGGATTAACTACAGAGCTGTCTGTGATGCAAGGAAAGCTGTGGACAAGACACCAAACTAAGTTGTTATCACTTCCTAATTCTGCTTTAATGTGGTGCACTACAAAAGTAAAATACTACCAGTTTAGTTCTACATGAGTGGTTTACCCACTCTACTGTGACAGATACTGTATTTTCCACAGTTTTGAATGTCTGTTTAACATGCCCTTTGATTTCACACACCAAAAGCAATGCTTTGGATGATTATAAATTTCCATGCTGTAATACAGAATTATGTCTGGGCTCATGGAGAATAATGGGCTTACTCTAAGTTCAGCTGGATAAGAACTATGAGAACAAGTCTGCAATGTAATGCAGTTTAAGGCTTGTGATTTTATTTTAAATTAATCATATGCTTCACATAACTGCAAATTGTTTCAGTGATATTTTCAAAGAATTGAAATGGTTTTTTAGGTGCGGTGAGTGGGAAAGTTTTACAAGTAGCAGCCAGCAAAATGGCATGTCATTAGAGGTGGTAGAAAAAGAGACAGCCTGTTTATTCTCTTAGTTAAAGCCTGATTTGGTCAAATCTGCAGATCTGACAGAAATGCAAAAATATGCACTGTGCATTTAATACATAATGTGTTATCACTTTGCAGTATCTCTGATTTGTAATAATAATCATTATTAATTATTTCATCTTATGAATATGCTTTCAACATTATGAAGTGGCGGATAGAGAACTGAATGAGAGCCAGACTCTTTCTACCAACTTCTATGAAACAAAGCATATGGATTTATATTTGCAACAAACCAGACAAGAAAGTCACCATTTTCTTTTTATGTTTATAGAAACGCTTGTGTTTTATATATATAACACTTACCTTGTTTCTGAAATCACCTATAGCTCTGCTGCAAAACTGTTGCTTGCAAACAGCTGTTTGAAATCAGCCATCAGATGGAGGAGCAGGATTTGGTCTGTTGCTGGTGGTGTGAATGCAGATTAGTTTTACAATTTGTACATAATGTCACAACCAATAATCTTCATTAATCTCTGGCTTGAATTTACAAAATGGGATGAAAGCTGCTTTTGGATCAGCAAAACTATTTGGTACAGAATGTCAGTATTTTCAGGGAGTTCCATCACACATATCAGAAGTTTCAAAATGTACTAAATAACTTGAGTAATAATAGTAATAATATTTGCACTGCACTTTATTTAGAGCGAGTATTTGTTCCTTAAATCTCAACATCAGATAAACTACACTGCAAATTGAACAGGAAACAGAGAAAAAAGTCACAGTTTCAGTTGTTCAGTTGCAATTACAACAGAACAACTCTGTAGTGATAGATATTTTTCTAGGTGCAGAACTGACATAACTTTTATACACTGATGGAAAAAAAATCCTTTATATAGTTTAGTTATTTTTGGCTGTGTCCATTTATCACTTTAAGATACTGTTACTGCCCTGCAGCAAACATCTGTTTGTGCAGCAACAGGCAAACCTATATATACTTACTATAACTGTAGACTCACTATAACTACAGTACAACTGAAATAAAAAAAAGAATTTACAGTAAATGTCATACTAAACAGAACAGCAGTTAAACATTAGTTTATACTGTGGCTCTCAGCCTTCCTGAAGAATGTTGCCTTCACCACAATGAGGCAGTATATGATCAGGATCAGGAAGCAGGACAAACACTGAAAAGTTGAAAGGGATGAGTCCGTTGGGAATGTCACAGCAGTTGTTAGACTCCCTGCCCCTGTGGTTGGAGCTGTGTCAAAAACACTCAAAAGCCCACAGTCACTGCATAGTCTGGGGGATATGTACAGGATAACAACTGTGAAAGTCACTGCCATTTTAATCTTACTTTGTTCAGAGAAGGAAGCCATCTTTCTAGAGTTAGAGCTATGCTGTTAATACTGCAGTCTGGTGTAAATGGATGTGTTTGTGACTTAACTGGCCATAATGGTGTGCCCTCAGGGAGAGGCTATCATGTACAGTGTTTGACTGTGGTCAAAAAGCTGCCCATCATTAACTCTGAGCAGCTGTGTGGATTAAAACATTAATGTCTGCCCCCAGTGTTGGATGGTCCCAAAACACTTTTAGATAAGACACATTAGATAAGATTGATGCCTTACAAACATGGGAATACTCTTCTCTAATCACAAGTAGTTCTGAACAATGGAAGGTACATGCCAGGTTTAAATATCACTACAGGCAAGTCATGAAAGACCAACTACAGTGAAATGAAATGCACAAAAACTGCTTTATAATTTGCCCTATTGATTTTTTTCCCCCACCCAATACCACTTTTTAATGTGTTTATATTGGCCTGCTCTTTTTGTATCTTACTACTCTGTGAAGGCAGGTTAAGTTTACTCTTTCTTTTGAATCATTTAGTAATTTGCAGCTATCTTGGGCTGCAATACTCCTCCTTCACAGGCTGCAGCCAGTGAATGTAATTAAATATTTAAAGCATTTTTTTCTGTGCACAGCATGAAAGGTTGTCAACAAAATTAACCCTTTAAAATCACAAATAGAATTGAACCAGAATGCCAACGGGGCTAGAGTGAAAACTGTTTATCAGTAACTGGTAAATCTGAAAACTACTGTACAACACATTTCAATATACAGGAATCAGACCTTTTTATGTTTGCAAGTCACTCATTCACCATCATTAATAAAATATTATTGTATGTCTGTTTTGGCATGATGTATGTTTAGTAATGTAGTTAAATTTGTATATACAGTATATAACAGGTTGACTAATACTTGAAAAAAGTAAGATACCAATATTTTTTACAAGGCTATTAACCTTGTTTCATATGCATTTGGCTTTGTTTAGATGTATTGACAGCTCCACCATTAACCCTGTTTAGTCCAGTAATCCAGCTCTAGATGCATGTAAATGGAATAACTCCGAGAGACCCAGGTAAGCTCATTTTCAATTATCTGAAACCTGAATAAGCTGCTTGGCTCCTTCCAATATTAAACTGGTTACTGTGGCATGTCAAATATTTTTCTCCCCACTTCTGGTGCTTGTCGTCTCTGAAAACCCATACTGACACAGGGTTGGATTCACATTTGATAGATACTTTTTAGGAACAGTATAATTGCCTCTAACATCAGGCTTGTTGTCAGGAGTGTCAGCATTGCACAAATTGCTGTTGAGATCAACATTGTTTTGGCATGTTGGTGTAGAAGTAACCTACTATTGCTCAGTCCAAGGAGGGAGGGTGAAGCTGGCGGGCACAAATTTCTCTTGCTGTTTCGCTTGTGGCTCTCTCTAGCTGTGGGCGTAGCATGAAGACAACACATTCCATAATATTCCATAAACAGGTTTATAGATGACAACAGGGATCCTCAATCACAGGGCATCAAAGGTTTGTGTAAACAGCTTAAGGTCTTCAATGTCAACCTCAGCTACAGTTTATTTATAGTACGTCATGGCAGATTTTTAAAAATATGTGCATTGTCTTGTTGAGAATGTCAAGTAATGACCTGAAGGTGGATTAAAATCCGAGCAATGTCACAATTTATGTCATTGTAGCTGAGATACAGTAAGGGGAAAATAGCACAGAGACAATACTTCTCACATTTCTTGAGAAATTATGATGTTCTTGAAAACAAGGCAACATGTTTTAACTGCACATTGAAAAGATAAATGTGTCATCACTTCAATGTAAAAGACCAGCAAAGCTTGACAATGTGGCAGACAGAAATACTCGAGTTATTATTACTCAGTTTCCACATGGTAAGAAGTAGATCATGAGATGTATATATGTACGTGCTTCTTCATTGCAGCGTCACCCCACCAAGGTGTCACCAAGGTGTTAAATTCTAAGGAAGTAGCATGACACTGAAGGACAGTGCAGGAGATAACCTTTCACTGCAGACTCTCTTTCTGGCATTCATTTGCTATATGCCCCAGGCCACTGCTTCACTCTCATCACGCACCCGTTTCTAGGCCTCTCCTGGATTTATCTGTGGAGTTGAGCATGTTGTGTTGTGTCATGGTTTGATGGCAGAAACCACAGTTATCTGGCTGTTTTTTAGGTTCGGTCATGGTGATAAAGTTTGTTGTTCTAACATAAGAGATTGAACATCAACTGAAACTGGCCTGGTACTTATGTTCAGTGATAAAATTACATTTAGTCACATATTCTTTACAGCAGCTATTTTCAAATAAATGCATAAACTAAATAAAGTCTCTTTCAATTGTGTATCTGTACCAAGTTGAATTCAACTTCAGAGAGTTTCTTAAGAAATGCAAGCAATTGTAGCACATTTTTTCCAACTAGCTCACCGTCTGCCAGTACTTGGGTGTTTGTGTTTGGGTAATTGTATGAATTTCTGTAAAGTGTATTTGCTATAATTCTGAGTTGGCAAACATATGCAGGTTTTCCTCTGTAAGTAGTGAGATGGCTAGTTTCAGATACTTGTCTTTAGATGTGCATTGATTCAACCATGGTTGGTACACTGTAGTGAATGTTTGTTTAAAAGTGTAATATAATTATCAGTTATGAATGTCCAGAGAAAGCTGACAGTGTCCATGACAGGAACTTCAACAAAACGATAGGGAACAAAAGGACCATGGGAAGGGCAACTGTGTTTGTGTGCAGCGTGCTGAAGTGTTGAAAAGAGGGGCTGCCGGCACTCCCGCTGGGCGCCTCCCGGTGTGTTTAAGGGACGTGTCCGGCCATGTTCACCCCACACACACAGCACATATCCTGAGAGAAGGTTTGTTTCCTCAGGTATGTTGTAGGTGTGGATTGATGTGTGTCTTAACATGAAAAGACTTTAAACAGAATGGAATGGCTTGTTAGCAGTGTTTGGAGGTGGACCAAGGCAAAATCAGGTTTCCCTCAACAGTGAAGGGGTCTCCTGCTTTGCTAAGCTTTGTTTCAGCAGAGTAAGAGAAGGCACACAGAGACTGAAGATGGATTTCCTAATTCTGTGGCCTGTTCTTGACTGTTAGCGTCCTGAATGTAAGACAGAGGAGGAGCTGATAAAAGATTATGACACTGTTGACTCACAGAAGAATCACTTGTAAACAACTCCACACAGGCATTCCTTAATATTTAAAGTACGTATGTGGATATTTAGACATATTTGAGCTCACCATCATCTCATTATAATATGACTAGATACTTGACATCCACTCTTGCAGTGACTCTAACAGTGCGTGCTGTCTGTTTTTTTTTTTTTTTAAACAGTGACGTCATCAAGTTGTAAAGACTTGGAGCATTTCCAGAGTGAATGATTTTGGGAAAGATAGCAAAAGATAGTAACCCCCCACAGGGGTTTAATTCATTTCTATTAGAGACATACTTTAACGTCATAAATAACACACCTCAGTGGCTAGATTCACATGCAGAATGATTAAATATTAAGCACCAATAATTAAAGATAAACCCTGCGTGTCTGTCCGTGATTACTCTTGCATGTATGCGTGCGGGGGTGTGTGTTTTGGTAGTAGGCTGTTACTCTATCCTTTACCCTTGCTTTCTTCTGACCTTCCACCAGTGCTCCTGCTCATTATTGTGTTGCTCTAATCTGGAGGGGACAGGACTGGGTGCAGAAGTGTATTTATCTTCCTGCACAAATAGGACCTCTTTCCGTCTGGTCCCTGCTCAGCTTGTTGTTGAAAGATAGTGAGCAGTGTAGAGCAAGCTTCAGTATGTGCGTGTGTTTGTGTGTGTGTGGGTGCTTGTGTGTGTGGGTGCGTACATGGGTGAACTGAGATGTGTCCCAGCTGGCCCACAGACCAGCACACTAACCGTCACCTCACTGCAGCAAATGCAGACAAAAGAGGAATATATCTCCCTTTTGATATTGATACCCCTTAACTCAAGGGGTGTTTTACCCTAAATGAGAAAGCAACATTCCTCACAGAGGTCTGTCATACTTGTAAAAGCAAGTAAGATCAGTATTACAGAAAGTCCCTGTAGCGTGAGCCCTGTAGCCCTGTTTCCGCTTTTTCTCCATCACATCTGTTGGGATGTGTACTTTTGTAACACATTGTCTAGGCATGTTTCTTTTCATTCCCTTGTTTTCTCCATGACATTAGGCTTGCAAGCAGGCATTCATCATACTGCAACTGTCATGGGCCAGGAAACCAACGTAGACAGGTCAGTGTTACAAAACAACACAAAATGTACCTGAAAAATAATATGAAGGATATTGTCTCATAATTTCCTGTTAAACACCATTCAGATAGAAGTATTGGTTAACTGACCTCAGTTTTGCCCTGCGGTCAGCAAGTTGCCACTAACCTGTGCTCCTCTATCGTGGCACTTGGCACTTCATCCACACAAACATAGTTTGGTGTTATATTATTACTACTTGGCTTTTTGAGCAACAATTAATACTCTGTTGGCTAAAACTCAACTATTAGATTTCAGGCTAAAGCTTCGGTACTGCTTCTCCATCACTAAGCTGCTGATACTGGCGGTGGCTTGCCTATTTAGAACTATTACAGCTTTAGCTAGCTTTGACCTCCTTCTTAGTATGCATGTTGTCCATTACTGCATGGGCTTGGCAGCAATAAATTCAACTGCTTCTAGAGGGGTGGAGAGGGTTTTGTGGGCCTATGCAGTCATTCTGTCGCTCTAAGATGACCTACCACAGTCCTGGCTTCCTGTCAGCCATACTGGCTTGCCAGAGCACAGTGTGAGGCCATCCTGGCACTGTCAACTGGGACCACTCTCTTGCCCACTTATCAAGTTCACTCAATTTGAGACCGCCTTGATGTGGGCTTATGCCGCCAAAGCATGATCTAAGCTTACACATGCGTAGTGGCCTGTTTTCCAGGAAAAGCCTACATCGGTGAAAAACAAACAAAGAGATAAGAAAGGCTCTTGATAAGCCCAAGCTCGGCTCAAGAGGCAAAAACAGAAATGCAAATGATTTGACCAAGAAGCTGGTTTCACTCTGTGTGAAACTCCTCAGTGTCCTCATTGTGACATGTTTGTGTTGCTCTAAAAGCACATTCTGGAGATAAAGGACAAGCGCAGAGCGCAAAAGGAATTTGATTTGATGTGAAGAATGCAAAGCAGAGAGCGGATGCACGTATGTTTTTGAATGGGAGAGCGGTTGCTGATAAGACCACAACCTTCCCTTGTTTTCCCTTGTGTCAATTTACATTTCTGCAGTTTAAAGTTGATTTTTACCATGTATGACAAGTTCATTGATGAATTCAGATTTGTCCTTTAATTATTTAAATCAATATAATCTATATGATGTTAATGCAATATTGCAGTCATGATCAATAAAGCACTATCTGCTCCAAGTTTGCATGTACAGACAATAGATAATTATTTCTGATTTTTTTAATTTGTAATTTTTATTATAATTAATTTTTTTTCTAATTCAAAATTATATACAAGAAGATATAAAATATAGACATAAAAAGTTCAGTCAGTTGTTTTTATAGTGAAAACTGTGCATAATGGGAAAAAATAACACACATCAGGTGTTGCTTCAGATGTGCTATCCTAACAGTCCATTTTGTAAGTGAAGTACACTTCTTTTTTTTTTTTTTTACTGGGAAATGGTTTGTATTAGGTACACCATGAGTGGAAAACAGGTCCATTTTGAATGCATCAATGACCCATGTGCTTCTTCTATTTACATGGGTCTGCACCTGTGTGTTTGTATGCGTATGCGTATGTGCGTGTTTGAGGGGGTATGTTTGTATTTGAGTGTGACAGTGTATACTTTGTCGGCCTGAGGACTCTTAGATTGAGCGTGTGTTGCTCTCTCTGGTGAGAGCACACATATGTGTTTGCGTGAAGACCTGGTTCTATGTGGGTGTGTGTTTGATAAACTGTGAGAGCATGTGGGAGACTGTTTGTCTATTCATCTGGGTGAGAGCAGGAGAGAAAGAGCAGAATGAGGAGGTGGAAGAGATCTGCTTCCAGCCTCTATCTTCAAGTCAATCTGCTCACAGTCACACAAACCTCTTTATCTCTCCCTTAGATAGAAGGGAGGGAGACAGGCAGAGAGAGACAGACAGAGACGCAGCAACTACAATAAAAAAATGTTTAAAAAGAGGAAAAATACAGAGGCATCGAGACATTGAGATGTTAAATCAGGCAGCCTTAAGAAGATAGAGAGGATTTGTGTTTAAGAGGATCATCAAAGTCATTCTCAGACAGCATCTGTCATTAAAAATATTTGTGCTATTTTAGTGTCATAACTATGAGTTATTATTGTCCAATTGAGAGGCTATTTGCTATGAGTGAAGGAAGATTTATAGAAGAATGTTGTATCACCAATGTTATCAGTGTTCACTACTTCAGCTACAGTGGGGGTTGAGTGGCAGTTGACATCATCTCCAACTCCACTATATACTCACACACACATACATAACACGCAAACTTTGTCTCTCTCACACACACATGACAACGCATGTCATCACATAACCATGACTGATGCCAAAGGGAGGCATTCATTTTCACTCATGGACAAGTAAAAGCGCAGAATTGTAATTCTGTGTGGGCGTGTCTGTCTGCAGAACATGCATAAAAAGCAAAAAAAATAATAAATCAACCTCAGCTTAATTGTAGGTCTGGCAAAAATATATAGTTGTCATTCTCCAGTGCAGCTCTGGCAGCTGTCCAGATGCCGAAGACGATCAGTAAGAGTTTGGAGGCGCAGAGATCACATCTGGCAATGGAGCTGTGGTGTGTACGAGGCTGCTGTGGTGCTGGCCTGTCATTGCAGTATCATGCCCATTGGCTGATGAGTTGCTATGCTCATGTCTCGTTCCTCTCAGCCCCAATCATGCCTGTCACAATATGAATCAGCATGATCATAAGTAGGGGAAGGTGCCCCTTACCATTACATCAGTCAGTTATCAGACACATCAGTCAGATTGTAGTCAATGCAGAGCCACGTCTTAAGCAGGGACACAGACGCTGGCAGCGTGTTGTGCTCATGAAACCTGGATAGTGACAGATGGAGGCTGGAATAGAGCGGGAGAACTGAACAAACTGAGAGGCTAAAGAGCTGAAATCTCATTTTCTCAGTGGCCTTGAGAGTGGAGCATGCTCAGTGCTGATGTTTGTCATCTCTCCCTCTCTGAGATGCTACTGCAGTGCTTCCCAGCAGGCTTGGCACAGGCTTACTCATGGACATCTCTCCTCTGGAGCGATACAGTGTCCAGGCTGCAGCGGCTCAGTGGATATCTCACTGTGTTTGTTTCACTCTCTGTCTCTCAGTTTTGCTCTGTCTTTGTTGCTCACCTGTCTTACCTTTCTTTTATTTCTGCCTCTCTCACTTGTCTTCCCACTATTTCTTACACATTATCTCCTACTTTCTCACTTGCATCCTCTTGTTTCTCTCCCCCTGCCTCTCATCCTCACTCCGCCCTTCCACATCTCTCTCTCACATACTCTAGTTGCTACCCTTAAGACTGTGGTTACCATGGTGACAGCTATGTGCTGCGGAAACGTCAAAGAGCTGAATCCACCCAGGATCACTTCCTTGTTTAACACTTAAATTCTTTCTTGCTGTTTCTCCTTGATTTCTAGCAGCTCCCTGTAAATACCAAACTGCTATACATGATTTAAATTCATCCGTTCCTCTGCTTTAGTGAATAAATGAGGCAGTGAGTGTGATTTCCAGTCTCTCTCTGTGATCCTGATCTCAGCTGTTGCTGAGCAGAGTCATTAGTAACATTCAGATTTGGAATCTCAGTTGACCTTGACACAGCTGACCTTGAGAAAATAGCCCCTTCCTCAGGCCTCCAGATGTCACTGACATTGATTTGTGTCATGTCTCCCCTTAAGGGGGCTTCACCAGCCCACCCAGTGACATAAGTCTTCAGTGTCTAATCATCCCTTGCCTGTCATTCATACAGAAAGACACTTGCACATACACTATAAACACACAAGCAAAGTAGCAAGACTGGAAGCATCAACCAGATTATATGTATGCTCAGAAACTTGTATTTTACACAATTTCCTTGGTCTTTACTACAACAGACACTATGGCTGGATGAGCAGGTTTTTGTTTCAGTAATGAGGCAGCCTGCCTGTGTTATTCCAATAACACACCCCAGTGCATGGTCAGCTGAGGAAGCAGATGCCTTGTTAAAAGGTGAATATCAGCAGGTGGGGCTGTTTACTGTCATCTGATGAAGAGGACATTAATTTCAGTCTTTTGGACTTTTTACCTATAATCCTCCTTTTTCCCCTTTTCTTTCCCTGCTCCCTTTCTTACCATTTCTTATGTTTTGTTCCTGTTTCTCTGAGGTTGCGTCCTTTTCCTGCCTTTGCCTCACCTCTGAGGCCAAAGACTACAGCAGGCACTATCCCCTACTTTAAGTCCCCCCACACCCATATACACTTTGTTGGCTAAAAAGCAGATGTAAACAACATAACCTAATGGCTGTTTAAAGCCATTATGTCTAAAAAGATAAACTCTTGTGCCTGTGGAAAGGCAGGAGTGCTGTTGAGTTATTGAAGGGTATCATTGTGATGATGTGCAGGTATGCTGCTGTTAGGAGAGAGCTGCTCAACTCCATCATACAGGAAAGCTGTCTCCCCTTTTCTGGGAGCAGTGAGGAGGGATTAGGAGGCAGGCGGAGATGGGGCCTGTGAAGCATTTATGAGCAGGGCATACAAAGGATCCATGTCAGAACTTTAGGGGTTGGCTCCATTTTTTTTTTTTTTTTTTGGTTGAACATGCTCTTCAAGTCATGCTCCTCCCACTGTGCCCCTCCACCTCCAGATCCTGATCCAAGGACAGCCCACTGCTTTTGAAAAACAGCAGATGCTTTCGAGGAGACTAAAAAAAAGAGAAAGAGATTTAGATGCACATGTCCGTGACCATATTTGTGCCTGGGTGTGAAAAGTTCATTTCAAACTCTTGTTGTACCCCACAATCTGATATACAGCAGTTCAGCCTTGTTAAGCGCTCATCACACAACATCGTGGACAGAAATACAACCTATTTTCCCTACACCCTGCAGTCTATGACACTCTTTCCTTTCTGCTATGTTTGGTCTTTCCTTCCCTCTTTTTGTCTGTATGTGCAAGCAGTTTTTGCATATGTATATTTTGCATAACACTGGTTATTTGGATGCATTTGGAAACTAGTGATCATAAGAATTAGTTTACAGTCTGCAAATTTTGCAAAAACTTTCAAACAAGAGCATCACATGTCCAACTTAGTCCCAAGATCCGAATGCCCCTGCAGTTATGTGCTGTGTACCCCCACAACTCATGTCAGCTACTATTATAAGTCACTACTTTGCATCTTGTATGGTTCTGCTTGACGCTACCCTGTCCCTAAAATTTAGGCACAGGGTTTCTACAACTAACCAGTAAGAGCAAATGTGTTTTGTACAAAATGTAATTGCAACAGAATTACGCCTTGATAACACAATAAGGAACGTGACTAAGGCTTGCATTTGCAGTGACTTCAGCATCTGCACCCATCTACTTGAACTCAATCATACAGCTTTGTCTGCTATTGCCATCCCTGCACACAAGACAATGGCCTTGCAGCCTGTTCTCGTTTGTGGTTCCCCAATGGTGGAATAAGCTACCAAATGCTATTAGAGCTGGGGCGTTCCTCTCTATCTTCAAGAATCTTTTGAAAAGTCATCTCTTCCAAGAGCACCTCCTCTCCTAAACACCCTAACATGCCTAACTAGCACTTACAATGCACTTTTGGTGCACATCCTTATTTGATCTCCATGCATTTGTCAAATAGATGTTATACTTATAACTTATGCCAAAGTTCCCCTCTGGACTGAAGCTTTAATGTTGTTCCTCACTTGTAAGTCACTAGTAAATGTAGTAAATGTTGTTAATTTACATATTTGGCAAATATATTGACGCATATCAGGAATATGTTCTTCTTCCAAAATATCTAATCTTACAGCACAACATCCAGCCGTGGTCTGGTTTAATATAGAAAATTTTCATAATGACATGACAATATGTGCTCATTTACATGTAACCAAAACTGTATTCTTTCCCTAACCTTATCCAAAGCATTATGTTGCCCAAACCTAACCACAGATTGGACTGTGGATTCAAACCCCAGTCTTTGCTGTGACAGTTGTGCACTTTGTACACCATCCATCCACCTTAGCCACCTCACGGCAACGCCACTATAGTTAATAGTGATGTTGCTTCACTCTTTCAAAAATCATTTTGCGCCTGAACATAATTCAACCAGCACTTCTGAATTTGTTGTTGCAGTTAATTTGTAGAGTGGTGCAATTTCTAGGAGACAGTGTTGGCTTGAAGACAAGCACGGGATCTTGAAGTTAGATCCCATTGTGAGAAAAATCTAAATCCTATCAACCCGAAACTCTTTCTTTTTTTTTTTTCTGACATCACAAATACTACTTTCTGACACATACATAAACTACATGCCCACCCACAGACACACAGGTCTGGGAGCGAGTCTCATCTTGTAGAGTAGTTGAGGAGGAAGTGAGTGTTGAGATTGGGGGGGAGATAGGACGGTAGGGCAGAAGATCTCTGACACGTCGTAGCCCCTGCCAGTCGTCAGTTACCTCTGTTGACAGATTAGATCATCGAGAACAACCTCTGGCAGGATAGGAGAGAGGAAAGAACGATTCATTTCTGAAGTAGGAAAAGCACTAAACTGGACCTGATTGACATGACATACCTTGGCCTTGATTTGACCTCTCCAGTTTCTTGCCCACAGATGAGACTTAGGCTATTGAGTGCACTGACCTGTTAAGACACAACCCTTCTGCTGCCCCCTCCAATCCCTGCTGCTAACGCCTCCTCCCAAGTAACGTCAAGAATCCTCTGAGGGTTAGAGTGAGAAAAACCTCGGGAGGGCCCCACAGATGACTCATCTACAGTTTTTTTTAACACACAAGTTTCATTGAGAGTCACTCGGCTGTTGTTCCAACGTATTTTGTTTTCTTGCCACTTAGTAGGACAGTGAAGTTCAGTCAGCATGAAATTAGAAAAACCTACTCTGATATAGCTGCTTAAAATAATACTTTGATTACCATGTAGTCAAAGTTTCAGCTATGTCAAATGAGGATAAACAGCGTTGTTGTTTATGTTTCCATTATTTCACACAGATGACTAAAATATCCTCTTGTACTAATGTCAGGCAGAGAGTCATCCTGTACTTTTTTTCTGCCTCCGCTGGAGCCATTCGTTTGCCCCTGCTGGCATCCAGCTCAGTCCTGTCCTACCTATATCTTGTGTCTCCCCTTGACCTATTTTCCCACTTTCCTCTTTTTTCCTCATCTGAATACATTAAAAATCCTGAGGGAAAGGTGACATGCCCTTTCACCTTTCAGAATTAGAAAAAATGAATTTGCATCTTATTGCTCTTTTTGCAAGTATCACAAGGCTAATTTAAAATCTTATTCAATGGTTGTAAATTCTCAGTGCTGTGTGGACATTGATGAAACCTGGCTAACGCTGATAAGTGTGTGAGAGAGAGAGATACAACTGTAGACATGCTGGAACTTGCCTGTAGTGCTGAGAGGGGAACTGACAGACAAAAGAGGTGAGGAAGGGGAGCAGCTAGGGAAGCCAGAGATGATTTTGTGTAATTTTGCAAGAGGCAGTCTGTCACAGATTGTGATCTCTCATTCTGCACCTCACCCACCACTCTCTTACATATATCCACAGAATCTATGCCCAGCAAATCTGAACCAGATGTGAAGTGTTTTGGGACCCCGACATCAACCTGGCAAGGCAGGTCTCTGCCTGAATTATCTGGGTGGGGTCAGCAGTGCAGAGGGGACAACTTAACTGGTCTTGCTCCACTTTTGCATTGGCTATTACAAAGGAGAAGATGCTCACGGGGGAGAGGAAACAGATTTGGCTACAAGCAGGGCCACAGAGTGTGACTGGGCCAACTTTTTGTGTGCACTCCTTGGGACCAGTCTCTTTTTCTGTCCTCAATTGTGGCTTCAGGGGCACAACTGAGCCACTGCTTATCTGATAGATCCAGTAAGGGAACAGTTGATTGCCTTAAAGCAATGGGAAATGCCTTGTTTGCTCCCTCCCTTTTTCTTCCCTCTCTCCCTCTGTATTTTCTCACTTTCCCCCTCTTAGTTTATTATTCTCCTATTTTTCTCCCTGCTCCCTCCCTCCCTCTCTCTCCCTCACCCTCCCTTCCTCTCCCTCTCTCTCCTTCTGCCCTGCTGTGAGTAGGTGGTTCCTTGCTGTACTTGATTGGTGTGAGTCTATATAGGAGGAGAGACGCTCTAACAGACTCAGAGTCTGGTGGTGTCCACTTGCCACACGTTCCCAACAGGACTACCTGTTTTTTTTTCTCTGTCTTTTCCTGAGAGGATTTACTTTGTTGTGACAGCATGACGGAGAACAAGAGGAAAGAAAAGAAAGGGAGAAAGAAGGGGGGCAAGAAAGGACAAAAGGAGAAAGAGGCAGATCCCACTAAAGGTAAAAGTAAATTAAAGGTGGTGTCTGTGTAACATGTATATTTTGTGGGTATTTCTACGTGTGAGAGAGAGACCTGGAGAGAAGGAAAGTGAGATTAAGTTTGTGTTACTGTATTACGGAAGTGTGAGACTAAGTAAGTACCCCCTTGGCTTGTCAAAGCTTGCCGCCAGGTTGTCACATGTATTGGTCTCCTAATGTGGACATCGTGTAGAGGCACAGCTGGTTTTAGCAGCACTTTAAAATTGTGGGCAGGTCAAATGATATGATGTGTGTAAAAAATCAACGAAAAGAAAAAAAAAAACTCAGAGTACAGTGGTATTAAGAGCTCTGTTAAAACCTAACAAATAACTGTGCTTGAAAGGTTTTCCTTAATTCATCTCATGATCATATCTTCACAAATGTTCTGTCAGAGGTTTGGAAGAGTTTTATTATAAAGGTGAGGTACTTTTTTACTGCATTAATAATTTGTAGCATAAAAGTTGCAACAAAGTTTATCTTAATTATGAGTCTATGTTTAGTCATCCATCATTAATGTCTCTTGTTCTTTTTGCTGGGAGCTACTTTGACATTGAAATAGCATGGAAGCTACTTGTCTCCCAGTCACTTACATAGCAGTGTGCTTGCTCAGTGGTGGATCCTACAAGCTACAGCATGTCACTGTAGTTTGACCTCAGGTCATGGGGAAGTCCCAACCCCCATTTCAATGACACTTTAAGGACAATACCATATTTTTTTGCTCCAACTATCATGTTTCAATCTTGGGTTGGTCAGATACAATATCTTAGCATCTCTTCATGTTGGTAGCCATTTTGTACCTGCTGATGTCTTCTGGTCAGCTTCCAACAGATAATCCTTGAGATTGGGTTTAGATTTTTTTTGATAGATTCTTTTTAGACCTTATTGTTATATAAATTGCTTCTTTTACAGTTCACATGTGCTACTGTTGTTTTTGGCAACTGTAGTTAATTTCCTTGTTTTATTACTCACACAAGGTTGAATATATAAATAATTACTGATGCTCATTCCAAGTTTCATTGTGATCTATAAACACATGAGATAAACAGCTCCCCAAACTACACTGGACAAAGAGTGTTTGGCGAATGTTTTTGGCATCTTTGTTAATCAACAAGTACAGCTGCTGCCTGTCATGAACATATTCTGGTGTATTTTCTCCTTTTCACAAAATAACACAAGTGTAAATCTGTGTCACTGTCTTGAATTTTATCAATATATATTTAAAGTTGTGACTGTTAGTGTTTTTGCTGCTGTTGTTACTAGAGCATAAGAACATGATCTTACATTATTTTTCCTATGAAAATAAAATTGTACATTGATTTGTCACAAAACTAGGTGAATAGTTAACCTGTGTCACACTATATGCTTACCCATTGTAAAATGGAGCTTTTAAAGTAGGTCAAAATGAAGACATGTTCATGGGTGATGCTTGTTGTGTCTGCACTACAGCTACATGAATCAGGTGTGCTTGCCCAAGACCCCCAAATGGGTCACCCAAGATAGAAAGACAACACTTTGGGAGATGAATCTCACCTTTTCAGTCAGATTGTGTCACATATTAATTGTTGCCAGTTTGTAATCGTCCACAAGGGACATTTTATCAAGGATTTTGTTCATGAGTTTAAAATAAATAATGATTTACAAATGTGAAAAAACAAGGCAGCACAACCAGATGGGCAGGTATTTGTGAACTATGTATGTGAATTATGTATATGTATTATGTAGATATAGTATATAGCATCAGAACAGCTAGCTTCCTTGTCTGTGCTTAGTTCAAAAGATAGCCGAGGATCTCAGTTAACTCTACCTTGCTTCACTGGTTTGTTAACTAATCAAAACAAATTTGTAGGGAAATATGCTTAGCATTTGTCTTGCTGTATATGAGCATCTATTGTATGAGGTCCATGTATATATCTTTCTTGCTGTCATAAATGTTTCTTGAGAGTTGCATTTAGATGTGAAGGTCTGTGTAAAGTAAACTATAAAATTTAAGATCAGAGTTGTGTTTAACAGTTTGCTGGATAAATGGGTGGTCTCAGAGCTTCTGTAGGCACAACTTAATCTTTGCAGAATTTTCTTTTCCTTTTTAGTTTTTCTCCAAAAAACTAAACCAACAAGTCTATAATTCCTGTCTGCAAGCATCTTATTACTACCTACAGGTGACCTTTAGTGGCCATTGTGATTATGATTGGAGCAAATGATGAAATCATGGGGTGGAGTATAAAAAGTGACAATGTCCATGTTAGGACAAAGTTTAGGTGGATGGTCCACAAAAGACTGGATTTGACACTGTTTGATTCCCATTGCATGTTTATTATTGGTACCATGATGGTGAGGGTCCAATGTGCTTGCTGCTCTAGGGCCGCCATTTCATGAGACGCTCCTGTGAGTCATAGCGGGGGGTCATTCAGATAGGAGGACTTTTCTTGTAATTGTGGCTGCAAGTATGGCTGTCATAGAAGTGTATTATTCAAAACTTTTTCAAGATGTTTTTTAACCTAAACTTTTTTGCATCAGTGCAACAGTATACTGTATTATGGATGATACAATGCACTACCTGTGTGTGCACATGTGTAGATGTGCATGTGTGAATGTGTAAAAATATAATTAATGCGATCTAGTTATCAGTCTGTTGAGGCTGTTGACTATAGATCAACCCTTGCAGATATCACAGAAACAAGACAGTGTTGTGTAATGTGTGCCTCGTGTTTGCTGAGAGTTTAGTTTTGTACATTTATTATTTATAGATTACCTCACAGCAGGTATTTCTCAGCTACAATTGCCTTTTCACTGGCTATGACATTTTCAACATATGGACCAGAAGGTATTTCAAAGTGTTGATTTAGGGTATACCCTTGCTCCAATGTTACATGATGATTTCCTTTCACGTGTCTTTTTTGAAAGCTCTGTGTATTGTGGCTGAAAGTTGACACTCTTTAAAGAATGTTGCATGACTTTTTTAATGAAATAGGCCGAGGGTAAGAAAGAGAGTTCTTCTGCAGTATCTATTGGCAAGAAAAGACACTTTAGAAAAAAACCTATGCAACTTTGTAATCTTTCTTATTAGTAATATAAATAAGACAAGGGGAGCAAAACACTACAACCATTTCATCAAATCTGTTGTCAATACAGTGTAATATTATTGTATTGACCCTTTTTTTAGGTAGGAGCTAGAAATCACTATACAGTCAGCCTGACCAAATATTGGTGTCGATTCTAATTCATAAACATCTACCATCCAGTTTATCCTATGTCAAGACAAAACGCAACACGTTCATTCTGAATGTCTGGGTTTGCTTGCGTAGTAAGGGTGGTAATAATTGGTTACGGAATTAAGGAGTTGGGTCCTTCATTGTGTGCCAGGTGATTTTTATCATGACCTAACAGCTACCACACCTTTTAGAAGTGTAAAAAGAGAGATTATTTAGCAACAAAATGTTTATAGAGACCAGTAGTCAGGGGAGGTGGTTTTGAAGCCTCAGACAACCTCAGTTTCTAGTTCACGTGTGATCATGCTTCATATAATTGCTCTTACAAAACTGCTTTCTGAACTAATCAGACAGGCAGCTAACAGAACTTCAGTCTTTATAAAACTGACTTATACATAAAGTAGTATAAAGCCTATAAAGCACCAAGAGATGTGTGCATAGACAACACAATTCTTTTGTTCCAAGTTCACTGTCAGTGATAATCTCAAAACATAGCTAATCAGAAATACATAATTGGCAATAATTTATAATTTAATTATAAGTAATTTTTATTTATTGCTTAATTGTGTTGTGGTCACAACCGTAGTTGCTGAATGGATTATGGTCAGAGGCAACTTTTTTTGAATAATTTAAAGCCCTATATTTGTGAAGTGTGACAGAGTTGGTCAAAGGTGGTTGGGGTGGTCAGTGATTGTACAAAGTGACCAACTGTCACACCAGAGAGTGTTTCGCATTCATAGTCCCGTCTTTGGTAAGGGTTATTCAACAAAAGCACTCAGAGAGATTGTGGTTTTGGTTAAAGGTAAATAAACATGTGTCTGTGACTTTTTCTGTACTAAACCAGCCCAAGACATCTCCCTAACTTTTACCAGGTGTTGCGAGTCCCTGACGACAACCATAAAAAGTTTAAAAATACTACATTACACTGCAGGATCACATATTTCAGAAAACAAACATTCAGTATCAATATTCATGCAAATTCTTAGGTACGTCAAGAAACATAGCCTGATAATTTGCATAGGAAACATAATCCAATCTGCATGACCTTTACTTTAAAACATATCTAATGTTGCAAAGGAGTTGTATGTAAATATCATTTCTAGGAACGAGGGTTGGTTACAGCACTTTTACACAAGTACTTTATTAACATCCCACTTGCTTGCATATTTAGTATCTTTACCAACAGATAAAAAGATCATTGAAGAGCTAATTTTGTGCCTGTTTTCCCTATCCCTCTTTGGTTTCCCCCTCTTCCTCTTTCCCCTTTTTGCTGCTTTCTTAGTAAATTAGTTAGGTAAACCAGTATTGTGCAAAACCTCCATCGCTAATATAAATGTGTGTGGACCACTGTCAGTAGCCCAGGGTGGGGGAAGTAAACTCAAAGTTTGGCCCAATTTACCATGTCAGACTGAGAGGCTATTATTCATCCACCAGAATAACATAGGCATCGCATTGGAAATTATCTGTCCACAACTGTTTGATCTGGATTTCCCTGATTTTTATCTCTCAACACCTCAGAAACATATAGAAAGATTTCTCTTTGCCTTGCTCAGTGTTCATCTTTCTGCACCAGGCTGTATTTAATGTTGTCTCCTCACCACTTTAGGCATAGGCCAGGGTGTGTGAATTTGTCTGTTGGAAACATCCGCTCACAGAAGAACTCAACCATGACAAACCAAAACACAGAGCTGTAGAGCAGCTGAAGGCTGTGTAGAGTTATATATACCGGGGTTTTTCTTTGCAACTGGTAGTATTAGTAACCCTTCTACATTACAACAGTCAATATAAACATATTGCTTACAGAACAAATGTCTAGTAACATGTAATAATAACATAATAAATTTCCTTCCATCATGTAGCTGCCACTTAAACACAAATGTCAATAAAATGAGACAGGGTTTACAGCTTGAAACATTCAATGTGTTTTTTTTTACTTTGACAATTTCCTGAACATAAATATCAATATAAGTAACATTATTGCATAAGTGCTATACAACAGAAACTAAAGCATAGTCTAAGAGATGAGTTTCTACTACGTAGGTTGCACAAAATTATTAAAAAAAAAATACTTCAGTGTGACAGTTTGCATTGGAAACTGAAACTTTATCTTGTAAATTGGGATGAAATAGTGTTGCTGTAACTCTAGATTACGTTTTGGCTTTCACTTTAGTTTCTTACTCTTACATCTATGTTGGTCTCAGGGCAGACTGTTAACAAATAGGTTCACATGTTGTTCATAACAGTAACTTGTTAGTAAGTAAGTAAGTAAGTAAGCTGTTTTACTGTTTTTTAGCTTATTATCTGCTGTTATACAGTACTGCAGACATCTAGACAATGGTTTGTGTAAAACCATATTGTCAACACAATGACTCCAATTTGTTCAGGGCATCAAACCATAAATGAATGCCAGTTATTATTCACCCAGACTAGTATCATTCATTTTGGCTTTTTGCCACATGGAGGTAGACAACAATATCAACCACCATGACTTGAGTGTCCTTTGAACTTTTATCATTCATCTTTCTTGCAAGTCATTTAAACTTAACAGTGGCAAAAGTTGCTGTGATTTTGTTTGTTTTTCACTATACAAAAAATGTATTTGAAAAAATAAAAAGCAAAAAATAAAATAAAAATGGAGATAGTCAACAATTTTCAATTCAGCTATGAAGAATACATGTTAAGAAACTATGAGCACCAGATTTGTGTCAGTGATGGAACGAAGTAAGGATATTAAAAGAAAAGTGATAAAAGTCCTAAACTAATTTACTAAAATTGTACTGAAGTAAAGTTTCAATACAAGAGTCTTGGGCAACAAAACTCCTTGGTCATCTTGATGGTAGGTAAAACCACAGTAATACAAATGATTAAGGTTTGACATGCATTGTCGGACTTAAAGAGAAACATAAAATAAAAGTAACACTATTAGCTACATGTCTATCGGGTTTAGTAAGTGGGAAATCGAGCATTTTGAGTCATATATAAACAATGTACCACATAATTATTTGGTGAAAGTGTATTGGCTGTGGGAGGCTGTTGAAATGATCTCTTCGAACAGATGTTGTGTTACAGTGACTAGTGTGCAGTGTCTGAAGACCATTCCCACATGCAAAACCCATTTCTCTAGCTGTCTCACCATGTAATTTGTCTTTTGACAACGTGCAGTGAAGTGACATAACACCAGAGTAATCAGGGATACTTTGTCTAGAAGAGAAACACAAAGGCATGGCTCAGATTCCTTTACTAAGCTCCTGGAAGTAAAACAGAAATGTTAACTCAATAATATGAGCAGTGCATTGTTAATTCATTAAATGACTTTGTTTTTGAACCTCTCTCTGGGCTGAGGGTTCCAACTGTTACTCAAGGCATGAGCTGTTGACACATCGGATAGGCTTCTATTCTCGAATTTGGTTTTTATAGTCCATGTCTGCAGCTGCCCCTCTGCTTCAAAAAGAGAGAATCAGGCTGTTGTTGAGGCAGGGGTTTATCATTGCTCCCTGACACATTTTCCACTGGTGCAATGGAACATGAGATAACCATTTGTCTCTAAGAAATTATTTTGTTTCCAGTGATAATGACTCTTTTTTTTTTTTCAATTTTCTTGTTGAAAAATATTAATTTTGAGTAAATAAAATTGACATGCTTTATGTCAAGTACAGACTTGATTGTACTGTACTTGAATGATGCTCATTTGTTATTTCAAACATGAGCAACTGCTGTGTACCACTGCCGAAGCTGTGAGAGAGATGTTATTTGTTGATTTCTGCATGTTTATGGATTGTAAAGGCATTTGCTGTTGATTTATTTTTGTTACATAGATAAAAGTGCTGGGAAGATTACATAGCTTTGTTTAACGTGAATTTGAGGACTAATCCCTGTGCAGCATGATGTTAAACATCTGTATCCCGAAGCTAGAGTGTGTGATGGACTCCCGTGTCTTCATTAGAACTGTATCCTGCAGATGGAGCAGACCCTTTTACACATCTGGCTTACTGGACTGATGGGAAGTGCAGCACTGTGTTTCTGTAACTTTTCCAGGCAAGGACAAAGTTTGTTTAATTTGCTTGGCAAGGATGGACCTGTGTCCAGGCAAAGTACTAAACATTCTTCTTTATGGTGCAGCCTCATTCCTGCTGTTCTCTTGACTATGACTGACAAGGATTTCCTCAGGCAGTCTGCTGGGCTGAGTCTGGCAAAGCTGAGTGTGTATGGAAATCATGTACAGTAGTTCACTTGTACAGACTTGGGATCATGGACTCATGCTGACTGTTCTGATCTGTAAGCGCTAAAAAGCAGTTTTTCTAATTACATTTAAATAAATGTCTTCTTGCCAAATGTGTAATGAAGCTGTTTATCAAACATGGCACGTGTGCATATGTTATAGTATTCATCAATGTGCCACGCAGTTACAAAACCCTGAGTCATTATGTACGGTACAACTGAAGCAATGTTGGTAATTTTCCATTAACCAGCGTAATGTGAAAATTAGGGGGATCAGTAGACCATAGGGCGTTGTGCAGTCTGATCTTTATTTAACATAAAGTCCCATATGGTACATTACATTTGTTAAACAACAGAAAATGTTTAATGAGGAACATCTGGAACATCAGGGGTCTCATGTTCACTATATGGTCTCGCTGGAGGCTATTGATTAATCCACACCACTTGCAGAGTTGATTTTAAGTGATATACTGTATATGTTCATTCTATACAATGTTATGACAGAACCTCATTTACGCCTTACCTTTTATTGTCCCAAACCCTTATTGGGACAGTAAAATCCTCAACTAACTACTCAAACGATTGCAGCACAAAGATCCATCTTCAGAATAAGCTCATTATGGATACTAGGCACCACAGTACAACAGCACGTCCTCCTTTAGAGGAAATTAGAATCTTTATTTTCCAAATTCCATGAATATCATCACTCAAATTTTCCAACAGGAAGCTGTTCACAGATAAAAGTCCACTGTCTCACCAGCCACAAAGTAATTTTAGTAACAAATAGCTGCTATTGAAATAAAAATAGTTGTTGTCCATTGATCTGTGTCGTTTGCGGGCTATTTTAGATTTGACATTTTGCTATTTGTGATTTCAGTGGAAATCGGCACAAAGTGTACATCAGTCAGACAGAGACAGACTCTCTTAGTATATGTGGTATTCATTATCCTGGAACAATGCCTGTTTGTGATGTGAATTGCCTTTGCATTTCAAAACTTGTCATTGGTGCCCTTTAAATTTGGCAAATTGATGGTGCTCAAGGCAATGTCTTTACTTAAGTGGGCAAAAAATGTCAGTAAACATTAAAGGTCTCAAGCACTGTGAATTATCACTCTGAGATTACTATAGAAATCAAGCTAATTACATTATATTTGTAAAATAATTTCGACAGCATCCACATCTTTTGGGCATCAGACATTTTTAAATGAGACAAAAAATAGGTATACAAAGATTAATGACAGTGGACTGTATATACACTATGTACAAAGAGATCCATGGTTGGAACTGAGAGCTGTGACCTCTGACACCTATTAGGAGTATTAGTGCCAAGTGACCAGAGGTGGCAGAACATAGCTTCAGTGTCAGCATGTTGACAGAGGACACGCTGTCAGACACAGGACATACTCACAAGGTATCCGGTTGCTATAGACAGACTACTTTAATGTCCACATCTGCCAGGTTTACAAAGTTTCAGAAAGGGCTGTTGTTTGTATGTGAATTCTCAGATATGTGGCTGATATGCTGAGCTGAGTTAGGAGCAGTAATAAACAACAGTGACCTCTGCAGAAATGGCATGGTATGATAAAGCACTGCAGAAAATTAGACAATTATGATGCTTTTTATGTTTTAAAAATTCTTTCAAATTATAGACCCATACACATTGTTAGTGGCAAAACCTCAAGTGAGAAAACGGCCAGTTAAATCCACAAAGAAAATGAAAAATGCAGCATCATTAGGGTTCTTCTTTCTGTGCAGACATGTCGTCTTTACTAGGTCAGTGAAGTAGGACAGTCTCAAAAAAAGAGGACAACGGGGGATAATTTTGGTGCACCTCTATTTCAATGTTTAATTGAAGTCATAGCATATGTATGGTATACTTCATTTTGCTTGTCATGCTCTGTTTGTCTTCATTTTGCTGTCATCCTTTAGAGGTGAGGCACGTCAAATAGCTGTAATTTGTAGAACTGCACAGTTCAGCATATGCATGAAATTGTAAATGTAACACATCGAGGGAGAGACTGTGTTTGTGTGTGAAAGAGAGGGAGAGGGGCATCTTGGCCAGCCCCTGGTTGACCCTTGTTCACCCCTTCCCTCTTGCTCCGCCTTGGATGAGTCTTCTCCTAAACATGTGTGCAGCTGTCAGCTGGCAAGTATTTGTGTGAGTGTTCCATGTACATGTATGTGTGTGTTTGGACTAAGGTCCTTTTTCATATAAAAAAAAGAAATGACAGAATATACCAAGACAGTGATTGTTTTTGCTCAAACGTCACATTTAATAAATGCAGCAGTATAAATATTCTTCTTTACTAATTGCCTGTGATTGCACATAAGTTTCTGGTTGCAGGTTTTTTTTTTATCAGCCAGTGGATGCTGATTATTGCTTCAGGTGTTTTTATAGCAGTAAAACCACAGTGAAATTCTGCTTGTTTATTAGTCTGAGGCAAAGTTGATAATGTCTCTTGTGACAACATCTGGTGGTCACATGAGAGAGTTGTTGGCTCAGTCCATAGAGATGATGATTGGCTCTATTGTGTTTTTTTTTTTTTTTTTTTATTGTCTCACAGTTTTTCCTAAAACATAAAATAATACATGAACAGTGCTAACCAAACTATAATCAAGTTTGTGCCAATATTGGTTAATAACACTGAGTTTTTCTCCTTTTCTCTTTTTAGCTGCAGCTCCAAAGTTAAAACCGATGAAGAATCCAATAATAGTGGACGAGGGAAAAAAGCTCATAGTAAAGTGTGAGGCCACAGGGAACCCTCTCCCCACCTACAGATGGTTCAAAGATGGCAACGAGCTGAAGAAAAACAAAAAAGTCAAAATAAGGAACAGCCAGTGAGTACAAATCACCCATGTCCTGTAACCTTAACACAAGCAGAGTAAGATGAAAAGAAGATACTCTAAAGTCAAAGCATGGTTGTTATTATCAGCAGACAGGAAACTGCTGTTTTAAAGTCATTGAAAATTCAGTACGGAAATGGAATAAAACATTTATTTAACATTTGGCATTGTAAAGGCTTATTCCATCATTTAAATGTAGAGCAATGACTTATTCAAAATCAAGTGAATTTATCATCCTTCCTTATGCCTGTATTACATTCTCATACACATAAAAAGTTACATTTGGCGGTAATAAAACACATCCACCCATAGTTCACAAGTTAAGACGAATCAAGTCTTGCTCGATGGAGTACAAACAGTAGCTAATGTTTGATGACTTAAGCTTATAGTGTATATAACTGACATTACAGGGATTTTATTGACTATGGTTATATTACATTTAAAGATGATGTACATAAACATTTTAGTGATTAAATCACAACACAGTAGATGTTGTACACAATTGTTGTTTCCTGTTTTGTTCCTGTTATGTCCTGTTGTGTCAGAACTGGATAAAAGTCAATGCCCATTTGTTTGAATAAAACTTATATATATATATATGAACTTAAAGAATTTATAACACAAAGAGTTACAATGGACCTTGTTTGCAGTTTGTGACACCCTGTCCGAAGTTTTGTCTGGTACCACCGTATCTAGCTCACTTAATACATGCATGGTCCCATTCCACTCTCTCAGTCAACATGGCTAATCACATCACATACTTAAGGCAAGAAAAAAAGATGAGAGAACTTTTCAAACTTTTCATCCTGTAATTATCATGACCACAGTGACTGCCAGAAGAACCTCTTTAATAATATGCTAGATTGTTGTAACTCTTGGTCATGTTCTTTCTTTTTGTTAGCGTTTTTTTCCCATCAAATTTGGCTTGAAAGTAAGTTGTTATGTATCGTTGGTGCCATGCTGCTGCTTGCCCTGTTGTCTGTCTCACTGTCCCCCATGTTTCCACTTGTTGCGTTTCCATGCTATTTCCTCCCTGCCCTGATTCCCCTGACTCAGCTGTGTGAGTGTTGTCTCCCACAGGAAAAACTCCAAAGTCCAGATCAGCAGAGCAAAACTCGAGGATTCTGGGAATTACACATGTGTGGTGGAGAACCCGCTGGGAAAGGACAACTCCACTGGCACTGTTAACGTCCAAAGCAGTGAGTACTGACTCCTAAGCAACAAGTGAAGTAGCACAGATGTACTGGCATTGTTGTTGCTGTTATGATTGTTCTCTTGCCAATTGAGAGATCCAGAGGAGCCATTGCAAACAGGCATGTAACAATGGTAACATGCATGAAGAACAACTGTCTGCACATGGCTGTGGCCCATTAATCAGTGGAACAATACATTGTACTTGGAGGAAGATGGAATTTAAATGCAATATATGGTGTGAGCTTTTCAGTCACTGCAGTTTGCTGCCAGTGTAAAATCCAAAAAAACTACACTGCACAATGCCTTTGCACGTCACTAGCACACAACAAAAGCAGCAGACCATAGAGTATTAAATCTAAAACTTAGCTCGACAGAATATGAATATATTGTAAAACGTGTCTAAGTCTTCAAAGTGTGTGATAGAATCTAACAGTCTTGTTCAGTAGTGGTGTGTGTGCATTGCTGAGTTTTGCAAAGTACTGTAGCAGATGAAAGAGTTTTCATAACAGCTGTTTCCATTTGGTGGGGTGGTGAGTTTGGGTTTGTTTCAAGCAGTGCGGCACGTGAGTATGTGGCTGCTGTGGGTAGCTTGTTGTCCAAGTGGATGAAGCCCGTATAAGAAAATATCTATATAAGAACCTCACACAGCTGATACAGTTTGTAGCTCCGCTTGTGCCTCTTTTCAAGCAAGGACTTGATGTTATCTGGAGCTGGACTGTCAAAGAACTGTATGGCAGGTTGTCTGGAACACACGGGTCAGAAAGTGCTTGATGTGGTTGAGGAGCTGCCTCTTCTTACTGGCACATTGAGTTCACCTGGCTGTTCTATGTGACGACTGCTGAATAATGTCTTAAGACTTTGATACTGTGCAGACAGGGGGCTGTGATGTTGAACAGAGTTGGTGCAGAGAGGTTTTCCTTAATGAAACTTAACATGCATGATGTCATTTTTGTGTTCATCCTATTGCATGTGAACCAGATGACTAGATTCATATATTAACTACTTGTGGAGAATGAGTAGGTTAAAATTGCTGTGGTACCAAGGAAGGTTCCTCATGCCTTACTTCAGAGGAAATACTCTCATTGCTGACCTTGACAGCAGGATGGTTTCTGTAGACATCCCACACTGGCATGAGAGGCATAGCTGCTGAGGAAAAGGGAGGGACTGGAGTTTAGCCATCACTCAGTGTCCTTGTATTCACATTCAGGCACAATAATCAGCCCCCCCCCCTTCTCTCTTTACATTTGTCAAGGCCACCTTTTAGTGCTATTGTTTACTGTTAACAGACCTAAGCTGGGTTGCATTATTAGAGAAGCAGCTCTTTTCAGGTAAAGAAAGGGCCCATTGTGTTTGAAAACACGGAGAATCCCAGTGGTTTCAACGTGAAAGTTTGATTTCCAGCAAACAATTGTTCAGAAAAAAGGTCATCCATCTTGGATTTAAATAGGGCTGCCTTTCTTATTTTCTGACATGTAAAAAGCTTTGGTGGTTTTATAGCCAGATTGTGTGACTTATAACTTATGCTCCTTGTGACACTTTATTCCAGTGTGATGATATATTTCGTTAAACCTACGAGCATACAATATTTAGAGGGTTAGTGACACCAGATTCCAAGACATACAATACAACATTCATTAAAAAATAATTTGGTGAACATTAATCACTAATTAACAGTCATGTCCAATGGCAATTGAATAAAATAGTTTAAATTGTGGTCTACACTAGCAGAGGTCAGGGGAATCCCTGGCGGTAGCACCTGTTTGCCTGAGTGTTTAAATAAAGGCTTGAGAGCATGTAACTAGTGGCCCATGAAACTCTAGATGATGATCTTAGCAGGCAAAAGTTCTGGTAATACAACAATATCAAAGAAAATCTAATATTACAAAGCAAAGAATAAGTGGTCTGAGACGTACAGTAGCCACAGTGGATAAAACCTGACTGGGCAATGATATGGTGCACTAGATAGTATTTTCACTTACAGCATACTCTGTTTTAGACAAGTAGTCTAAAACATGATATCCCTACATCTGGTACAAAAACATAGGATACTTGTGGGTGCTAATACTTAAAGCGGATGTCAAAGCACATATGTGTATATTTGTGCCCATTGAAAAAATATACACATATGTACAAATGTGCATTCTTTCCCATGAATGGGGAAGTGGTCTCAGACTTTTGGACCCCTCTGTATGTGCATACACATTTTTTGCGTATGCGTCTGTGTAAGTGCATCTCTGTATGGCCTTTGTGCGTCCGGCTGTCAGCACTGACATTTGCTTAAATCACTCGTGGATATTCAAACAATGGCATCATTGTACATCGCACCATGTGCCATGATCACTAGATGTCTGTCTCTGTGTGTTTTTTGTTTGTGTATGTGCGAATGTGTTTGTTCACTGTTCAATAAAAAAAGTCCCATTGTGTTACAGCAGCACGCCTAGTTCCGTCATGCTTCAGGGGAGAAGGCAAGACAGGGCGAATCAGGGGTGGTATGTCCATAGGCAGGGGGAGGGCTTCACCGAAACTACATACGTCAATAAAAGGAAATGGCAGCAAATAGCGCATGTTGCTGTGATTATCATATGCTGATGAACAGCTGAAATGGGCAGATGCTGGGAAAAAAAGACACATTGCATTTGCAGTGAATGTTTGTAAGAATAATGGGCTTCCTCTGCCTATTAAACAGTTCGGGTTTAAATGCATTTGTTTGAACTAAATGTGTTATTTGCTTGATTTTGATGCAGAGGACGTGTAATTCGTTTAGAGCAAGAGCTGCTTTTCATCCTAAGGTCATAAGAGAAATGACTATTGTGTTAAAGGGCTGCATTGGAGAATGCTTGCCTGCTGCAGTGTGTTGCCGAAGCAGCATGTAGCCGCAGTATTATCTGTGTATGTGTGCCTTCTAGGGAGGGAGAGTGAAGGGGAGGGGTGCAGATGTAGATGGACAGAGAGAGCAAAAGAAGAAGAGAGTGTGGATAAAGGGGGGTTGAGGGGCATATACAAAATAGGGAAATTCATGACAAAAAGGAGACGAAGATGTTAGGGTAGAGACCAGAGGAGGATTCAGCTAGAGGAAAGAGAAACAGTCTGAGGAAGTGAGAGAGAGAGAAAAGTATGAAGAGGACGAATACAACAGCCTGCTGTGTTGCAGAGGAGACTTTCACACCCATTTTAGAATGCAGTTGCTTGCTAGCTTCGTCCGAGGCACCTTCCTACTGTATTTGTTATTTTGTGGCTTTTTCTACCTGTGCTGTAACCACTAACAGTGTCTAGCATGCAAACATGATAACACAGCTGTGTTTAATCAGTGTGAAGTCTCTGAGCAAAATGCAATCAGTGGAAATATTGGCTCTGAGTCTGACTGGTTCAGACGGAAAGTGAAAGCTAACGATCACAGATAATAAAGTCATGAAGCAGCTTGGCACAGGAGCATCTCTCTAACCCTGTCAGTGAGGTACAATGTAGCACATGGCTGTGCCTGCCTGATGTCTGTTCTGGTGAAGGCAGACTTTGGGAAACCATCACTCAGCTCCACCACATGGTGAATACAGGCCACCACAACCCAGCTCAGCAGCTCACACAGACTCCTGCACTGCCAGCTGCCAGTCAGTGATTTGACTCATGTTGTGTTGGTGTTGCGAAACTCTTAATTTATATACATTTTTAAAACATTTAGTTACTTGCTTTTTACCCTCACTTGGGGGTTGTTCCATGTTCATATTTTCTCAGTGTAAATGAAAAAAGACAACAACAAACAAAACATCATTATGTGTTGTGTATTGTTGCTAGCTTTTCCTGAAGCTGTAGTTTTCGTATCAACATGTTTGAGCATGGGCACTTTGAGTTGATGTATGCATTATATCAGTTACTTAAGGAGTGCCAGACAAGCCTGACATATAGCCCTGAGGTGTGATTTAATTAGAGTTGCCATTCCTTAAAATAAAAAGCTATAGCTCAAATTATAGAAGACGACTCACTTCCACTTGCCATTAAAAAGCAAAAACCTTTATCATTGATAATACATATAACATCTGGTCATTACTTAACCCAGGCAACTCATATCAGTGTTTGTGTAGCAAGACAAATGTGACATGACCGTAACTCTGAGATGTGCAGCATGGTGTGCATAGTGTGCAATTGCCTTGGGCAGGAAAAAAAACTGTTCAGTACTGAACTTAACTCAAAGTGAACCCCTCATGCCTTTTAAAGCATACAGCACATTGTGGCTTCATGCCAGGCATGCAGTTTGCCAATAGCATTGAATGATTGGACCCGTGTTTCACTTGCTTGTTATCAATGTTTTAGCCTTAAGACTCATTTAATACTCTTACGCTTTGGAGTTTTGAAATATGAGAGCAATCAGCATAGCAATTTTTACATTATTTTCTGAATCCAGAAAACTTTCCTCCATCTTTCATTGTTTTTATTTGTCCATTGTGACTGAATGCATATCAGTATACAGCATGTGTGTGAGTGTGTGTCTCCTGGTGGTCTGATCATATGTCCTTTTAGCTGTTTCTGTAACAATTGCTGCCTTTTCCAGAGTGGTGTTTTCAGCCTTATGCCCAACCCCCAGCGCGGAGGACCAGGGACCATTTGTTGTCCATGTGGTTTGACCTCTACCCTGTAATCAGTCTGGCATGGTAAGGCCTGCTGGCCTTCTGCAGAACGGTGTAGTATATCATCAACTGTTTTCTATAAGGCCAGTGTGAAGGAGCAACACTAGTCAAAGTTTGCTTGGCTCCACGTGGCTTCAGATTAAGGCCTCCCATTATCCTACAGGCTGCTGTGTTGTGATAAGCGCTTGTGAGGCAGCCATGTGTCTGCAGGCTGCAGGTCACATCCTTGGGGGGTGCTGTGCACAGCTCCACTGAGAGAGTGTGTGAGAGTCCAGGAATGTGTTGATGGAAATCACAGCTGAACATATGATTGCTCCTCAGCAGTCATGCTGGGGCCCACCAGCAACAATTTCGTGCATGCGCACGCACACACGCACGCACACACTTAAATACACAGGTACACATATCTTTACACATACCCCTGTCACATATCTAATGCTTAACTAGCTAATAACTGTCCACAGAGTGGACAAGACAACATGTTAGCATCTCTTAGCCATGCTGTTAGCCATAGACATGCTACTCAGTGTTAACTAACTAATCTACAATTCTTCTTTACAAAAATCTTTTGATTAGGAGCGATGTGGCTCTACAGTGTAGCTCTATTAAGAAACCCAAGTATGCCCGAAAACCAGACAAACAGAATCACATCTAGAGGTGATAAAGAATAGAACATGCACTTTTAATAAGCAGTAAATTAATTAATTGGCCGTTACCAAAAATGTCATAAAAACACATTGCATATATTGTGTTTAGAGGACACAGCTATAACAGTTACAATATCTCAGCTCAGTTAAAGCAGATGTATTATACCCTGGGCACCCTGGGCCTAAATCTTGAGTAAAAAATTTATATTATCAGTTTCTACTGCAAAATCCCTCCCACATCTTTTTTTTTCTGTTTTCTTCCAGTAAGTCTTTATATCTGTTCTACGTAAATGAAACATCACAGTAAGTGCTACTTTGAACTAGATAAACAACAACTTCCTTCTATGCCTCTCTTTGGTCTGACTAGAAAAACAAAACTTACTCACTCCAACTGCGCAAGTGACAAGATAAACTCATCTGTAATGACGTTAAAGGATGTTAGTTGTGGCCACGGCTGAATGCGAAGCATCTGTAACTCAGTCAATTGTATTGATTGGTGTGGGTAAGCTACGGCAGCAGCAGCCATGTCTGAGAGGAACAGGCCTTCACATCTGCCAAGCGTTGTGTATTTACAGGCCACTGGAGAACAGCTTGTCAGGTTCAGTGGATCAAGGCTCTGTGTTGTTAGTCATGCCCACTTTTTCAAAATTATCCTCAGTCTTGGGTCTGGACAGACATTCCTCTAAGGTGGCTGTCTGATTGCACCAGAATCTCAGGTCGTGTCAGTTGGCGGGCTTGATCACAAAATCAGGATCCAGTTAAGGCTCTGTTGAGCAAATTACATGTTGCAATCTAAAAGACACACACAGCATGAACCACTGTGATTTTGAAGTGCTGCTGAATGTGAACCTTCAACAGTAATATAAGCAACTGATCTCAAACATAGCCTTGAAACATCAAGCTATCTTAAATAGATACCAGAGACTGTTTAAAAAGCTGGATTTTTGTTGCTTCCTTTAACATGTTAAGAAAAACTCTTTATGTGCACCAACTTCCCATGGCACCTAGCCAGTGAGTGAAGAAATTGAAAATGTCAAAGTAAAAGTCAAAATAAAAAAAAAAGCAATATCTGAGCAACTGCCCAATTCAATTATTATTAATGATTAATTATTTTCAGACACTTTGTAAAGTTTTAACAAATGAAGAGACTTTGTTATTATCTGACATCACATATTACCTCATGACAGCTGCAGTGTGTCAGAGTTTAGACCTTGTTTTGAAGTTCACCTACAGTAATGTTTAGCTCTCGAGGCAGTCACAAAATCGTCACTTCACCCACACTGCGTCTTGTTTTTGTTTAATGTTACGGCCTTTCTGTATTAGTGGGTGCTGCATCCGTTACAGTGGGAAGATCCAGAGTAAATAGAAGAGTTTATGTCATGAGCGGATGAACACCCACAGCATCGTAAGCACACATCATGCTCTTTTGCAGTATCACTGAACCATCATGTTGCAAATGGCTTCAGTGTATACATACGCCAGAGCTCTTGTCATCCAATGTCATCCAAAGGAACTACAAATTGAAAAGGAATTACTCATTTGTGGTGAATGCTATGCAACTTGATAACACACTTCATCAAGAAACCTGACATGAGGAAGCAACTAGGTTATGTTAAGAAAAGAAACACCTTCATGTTTTAGCAGCTCTGGCATGTGGGTGTACATATTTTCAGAAGCATTTCAGCCCGGGCATGTATGTTTTGATCTCACATGTAATAATTGTATTTGATCACACGTAAGATGTAATATAACCCTACCTGTGTTACACCTCTGAAATTGCTACAAGGCACGTTCTTGAACACTGATGCAAATCCTCAGTTTTCAAATGTATTTGTGTGACATAGCAACAGACGCAGTCCCTCATCTCCAACAAATTCAAGTTAGTCTGACAGAAGATGAGTAATGTTAGGCTGCTGAAACATGAAACATAAATCATCTCCCTAATATGACAGTAATTCATTGCTTTTTGACAACAACTATGCATGGTATGAGTTACTGGCTTTGATGTGTATGTGCTAATGTGTCAGAGAAGAAGCAGCTGTTGGATTTGATCTTTATCTGAATCAGTAAAAATTTGTATAAAAAATATAAAATAAAATGACTTAGAAAAGTTTCTCAAAACTATGCTTGCTCTCTTAATTCACTTTAATCCTGTTGATCCAATGCGTTAAGTGGGTGCACTCAATCAAATCTTTGAAAAAACAACTAAGTTATTAAAAATTAAAATGCATCTCACTTTGTAGGATATTCAGTAAATCTCACTGTGTTATGTGGGACACTTAAGCCCTCAGTGTGAATGAGTGAGGATATTGCTATGTGTGTGGAAGGAAGCAGCTGTTACACTTGAAAAGCTGAGTGATGTGAGCAGGAGGTGACATGAGGTTTTGCTGTGTGCTGGGCTTTATTACACTTCCAGGGCCCAGGACAAAACCTATCTTAGACTTAATTTCATAGCATAAAAAAAAAGATTCCCTTTCAGGCCCCTTCAGCTGTCCTGGTGGTCTTTTTTTCCTGATGGTGACCCCAACTGTGGGTGACTGTGCAGGATTCTGTTTTAACCTTCCAAATCACTGACAAGCATTTCTCTGTTTGTTAATGCTCTCAAAGAGCTAAAATTATTGCCCTAAAATTATTATGCATTAAGCATCAGAAAGACTTGCTTGTATTGAGTCAGTAATAATTTGCAGTTGCTTGAAAGTCCAGTGAGCAGAGCGAGGAGACTGAAAATAGGTCTGTGAGTACACTATTGTTCACCTACATCAAACAAAATCCTTCTTTCTCCTATTACTTTGCATTTTTCACAATTGGATGTGAGCAATTATGAGTGTCTTTGGATTTTCTTTGAGCACAAGTGGAACATATACTTACCATTCCACTGCTTAAAGCACAGGGGCACAGTACTGTAGTTTGTTTGCCACAGCTGTCTCTCATCCTAAACCTCCTATTACTCCATCATGCTTCTTCCTTTTGTTGGAGATTTTGCAACTGTGTTCATCACATCATGCCTGTTGGGGTGAGTAAGTTCTTTCCTTGGGATTGTGTGTGAGTGGCAGGCACGGAAATCCTGTCATCAGTGTGGAAAAGCGTGTCCTTTGGAGTATGCAGGTGTGATCTGTGGATGAAACAAGTCCCCCTTTAATCACTGATACACTCACTATGAACTCATCCTTTAGTATACAGAGCAGCCGAACAACAGCAGTGCTCCATCGCCTGTTTTCAGAACGTACAGCAAGTGTGGGTGGTGTGTGTGTATATAAGACTGAAGGAGGCTGCAGCACACACATACAAGCAGACTGTGCTTTCTGACTTTTGGGGAATAGCTGTGGGAAAACCTTTAGTCCTAGCAGCTGGCCACTACCGTAGCTGTGAGCACAAGACCCAAATAAGGACCTGTGTGGTATATGTCTTCTATCTGGTACAAGGTTGCAAAGTCTGCCTTCTCTCAGGAATGGGGCCCAACTACTGAAAGACAATGAAGACGCACACTTCACATCTTGTTGTTTTAGAGTGATTAAATTATCTAGTTATATATTGTTTCCATTTATTGCAGTGTATAGTTATTGGTGACATTTAAGCTTCTATAGGTAGGCAGCCTCCTCTTAGTTTTTCTAGTCTTCTTACTTTTTTCCTCTCATTTTCATGCCAGATACTTTTGCTGCTCCTAGTGTCCTGATCTAACTGTAATCTGTAACATACATTACTTTGGGGTCGAGTGTGTTTGATTTGATTGATGAAATTTTCATTACTGTGAAGTCTGTTGACTGTCTTTCTGCTTACTGGCAAAACATGAACAAAAAGAAGTGCAGGTATGTTTTTTTTTTTTTTTAGTGCCAACATGCTTTAAATATTCCAAAATGAAGTGGAAGACATGTGACCAATGACAGGAGATGTGAAAGAACTCCTGGCCCTCAGGTTCAAATGTGTCATCTTCTTGTCACACATTTGCTTCTCTGACTTTTAACACCAGTGTGTCATCTGAACTCAGCCAAAAGATGGCACCAGGTGAGATGGCTCTATGGTGGATGACTGAATGTCCCAGAGATACGTGGTTGATTTTTATTCATTTTTATTTTTATTTTTTTACCAGAATGGATCAGTGATTTCAACTGAATTAATTAAGCACAAATCCCTTCACAGTACCACTGAAGGTTTTCTGTGGATATTGCTCCTCCTCATCCTTTACTCTTCATCTGTGACTGTAGTGGCTATACATACCAGCCAGGAAAGATGCAATGAACAATAGTTGCTCAGGTCAGAGTGAAAAAAAATGAAAGCAACAGGCATCCCCAGACTCAGAACAAGGATGCAACAGCAGCAGCTGGAACACCATGCTTAGCCTGAGCTGCTTCTGAAGACAGAGCAGGAAGCAACCCTGTCTGGAACTATGCCGCGGAAAACACCATGTGTCACTTTGTTGCCAACTGCACACATACTGGTGACTGCCAGCAGCCATACCAGCACACGTTTCTGCACCCGCATCATACCCTGCCCTTCCTAAGTGCACTGTGCTTCTTTGCAGTGCATGAGCAGCTGTTGTGCAATCGCACACTGGGCTGCTCTTTGATTTCACTTCACTGCTGAGATGGTTGAGGCAGGCAAGACCAGGCATATCAGCTATGTGACTGAAAAATGGTAAGAGGAGACAAGAATATAAAAGAAGACACACTGGTTGTGGCAGTGGCAGTCTTGCTGGAGAGTGGGTGGTAGATTAATGTTCCTGGCAGGCTCCATTTTGTTCATTTCTAAACATTCCTGTTTCATACTGAAAGTGTTTGAATTGTGGATAATTTTCTATTGAAAAAAAGCTTTAAGTGCACTCTCATTCATAATAGATTCTTTCATGTGTCCTACCTACAGTAAATAGTAATTTAATTCCTCTTTTGGTATTTGACATGAAATCTCTCTTGCTCTCTTTGAACTCTGTACAAAATACTTGAAGTCAAAGATGCTGGATATTGCCATTGATTGGGCGTGCCTATACTGTATGTGTGGAAGTAGGTGCGTGCTTATTTTTTGTTGGCTTTGGCAAGAGCCTGTCAACAAATCTTCTTTTCTCAACCCTCCTCTACTTTGTATTACCCAGTACTCCATCCCCCTTTTTGGCCTTTCTTCTCATTTGTTTCAGATTTTTTTTTCCTCCTCTTTCTTTCTTCAGTACTGCTACATTTGTCTGGACTTGAGCTGCCGTCAAACTATGTTGGAGCTCTATGTGAAAATGAAAACATGTATTCTCTGCCATTAATTATTTAATCACCAAAATCCAAATAGCAAAGTATCTGCCTTTCATGATTCTTAAAGCAAATTTCTACACGTAGCAGGTCCACAAGCAAGGTTTATCATGCTTTGTTTCTACAGACCAACAATATTACTATTCAGTACCACTGCTCCAGCAATATAAAAGGCTAAAAACCACAGATAAAGTATTTGTCTTTTCTGTCATGCAGGGATCACCTTAACCACACATCCTTTTTCACCAGATCAGACGTGGCTGTCAACAACTTCATATTCAACCAAAACCACACATCCCAATTTGGTCTTTATCTGGTCTTTTGTTTTGTTTTTTTTATTCATTCACTTTATAAGAGACAGACTTAGCAGAGTTGCAGAACATAACATAATACAGTACACACAAATGTAGCAAGAATGCATGCAGTATGAATTGCCCTCCAGTGTAGAGATAAAAGATCTTGGTCCCAGCAGTAACAGGAGACATGTCAGACATTCCCTGCCCTGCGTCGGGAGGTGAGGGGAGGTGAGAGGAGTGGGAGGAGGTGGAGGGGGGTGCTCTCAGAGCTTTTTTCTGGTACATAAAACTGACTTGTGGAAAAGCATGTCTAGGTGGCAGAGCTATTACAGATACCAACCTCTTTATATGTCTGCTGAAGGGTCTGTACTTAAGACATTTACCACTTTCCCATTCAATTTTAATGGCCAGAGCTAAATTTTTGGCCTTGTTTTAAATTGTGATGATGATTTACATGATCTGATAAAGCTCCTGTGTGGTATTGCTGTATGTTGTCACCTGTTGACACGCTACCACATAACAACAAATATTTTTTATATTTATTTATTAGAGATTTGCAAGTACCAGAGGCTATAAAACATTATGTTTACATTTATAACATAATTATATATTTACATGGCTGAGAAGTTTAGATAATGGGAATTAAAAATTTTGGACCTATAAGTCCCTATCCACTAAGCTTAGCCACGGAAATATATTACTGTGAGAGATGGACCTGGTCTGCATACTGTTCTTGCTCACTGACATACTCCCAAATAGACTGCATAATTTATACTTTTTATCTTGATAACATTGCTTTTAAGAGTGAAAACACAAAGCCATAACAAAGTCCAGATGGACCCGATCCACCACTGGCTGAATAACTGCTTGGCTTTCTTCCTGCACAGAATCAGATTCTGTCTTGTTTTCTGAGATGGCTTCGCTGTTCAGATTCAGTGCAGAAGTGAAAAAGATTAAGCCAAGTTGAAGTAAATTATCAACATTTGTCATAAATTACGTGGTCATCTGTATAACTCCGCACCATGGACAGGCCAATTGAAAATGTATTTCATTACACAATTTGGCCTTACTGGTTGGGTTGTGAGGGCTAGGATTCAGTGTGAGCACTTTTTTTTTGTTTGCTGCACATGAACAGGGTGCCTCAAGAGGAAAAAACTGTGCAATAGGGACCTCTCTTTTCATTTTTACGATTTTCCTAGAATCCTTTGGAGAGCGTGGAAAGACAGGCATGTTTATGAAGGTTTCCAGATGGTCCTGCTTGCACCCCCAGCTTTTCTTTTCAGTTCTTGGGCCATGAAGGATTAATCAAAGTCAGTGGCAAGGGCTGATGGCTAAACACTGTAGCTCTCACAAACCCAGAAGGAACCTCTCTTGTAGTCCAACTCAGATTCAGCCCCTGGGCTACAGTACCAGGGAAAGTTGAAACCTGAGGTTCAAAAACCAAGCAAACTTGACTAAACCTTGACCACATAAGTGCAGATAAACAAACTCTACCCCTAACTCAGTTTAGAAGAGCAGCTGATCTCCTCCTTAGGTTAAAGGAATTTGTCTCCAACATCCAGCCAGGAAAGCAGAGTCAACCTTGACGAATACACCTGAACTCTGGTCCCCTTTGTAAAGTGGGGGGATTGGGCTGCGTGACTATAGACAGACAGCACCATATGGCAAGGCAAAGAAATGCCCCAGAACAAATTGATGGAAGTTGAGTCATTTAGGTATCTAAATATTCTCTGTTACATAAGAAGACTTTAATTAATGGGGTTTGATGCCATTTTTGAATCCATTCTCAGTGAGTAAATGCATTCTCAATGTAATCTAAGGTGAGTTGAAAATATCCAGGTCAGGCTGAGGTTTCTCTATAATCAACTATTTTTATCTTCAACTTTACCATCTTGCCACTTGGGGATAGATGCAGATAAACATGCTGTCTCCAGTAAGAAAATGACAACCAATAAAAAAAAAAAACACGCACAAAAGAGGAGGTCACAACAAAACTGTGACTTTCCAAATGAGACAACGATATTTTTGTTAATAGAGCTGCTTCCAACTGTTTCCATTAATATCACTTCAAACACAACAGAGAGAAAACAATGCTTCAGTTGACAAGGCTAACTGGGGCAGGTGGAACAGAGGAGCTCAGTCGCAATATGTGTTGATATAAGATATTGTTTGGCCTTTTTGAGGATTGCAGTATGCATTCAAATCAATATATATTACTGATGCATCTTAGTTTTTTTTTTTCTTTATTAGACACATGCAAAAACACTCACTCTAATATGGCTGAGCAGCTGCTCTACATGGCAATGATGAACACGTACAGTATTCACTACACATGTTATTTTACCAACTGTCAACAGGAACTGCTGTGGTCTGTTCACAGCAGCCTCACTTGATGATTACAGATGAGTCCACTTCAGATTAGCCATTTGGATTCAACACTGTTCACATACAATATCAGGCTTGTATGAAACCTTGCAAACAGTATAACAGAAAGCAGATCAGTAATAAGCTCATGTTGTCACATCAATTAACCCACTACACTATATATTTGCTCAATATTGTTTAAAGGCTGAAAAGTAAGTACATTTAAAACTAATGCAACATTTAAATAATTAAATTATCAAAACATTATAAAGAGACTGTGAAAAGACACATAATGTTTGACTGTAAAAAAAAAAACAGCCATGGTTTATGTATGTAACCCTGGTTTATCCTTGATAACATTTGTTTTAACTGTTATATGTCACCAAATAATATCAGCCTTTATCAAAGGAAAAATGTATTGCTTTTGGATTTCTCATATTCTGTTGGAGACAGTGTATCACCACAGGTTTACACTGATTTGTGGTATTTATTCCCACAAAGTCTTTTATAAAGTTATTTTAAGCCATATTACAATCACACTAGTAGAATAATTGAAATATCATTTTGTTTCCACATCATACACCCCTTAATGAGATACTTCTCTGTTGTTTATATGTGTATCTCAGACCATGTCAATAAATTTCTAGGCCTTGTCATTAGTTTTAATCTGGAGTAAACATGTGGTGCAGCCTGAGTAAACACTGTATTGGCTGAACCAGATCACCTCAGAAAGAAAAAACACTGTTCTAGTTTCATAACTTGGAAAGGGTCTGTGTGTAATTCTCCTTGTATGGGGTTCCCACTAAGTGAGAAAACTACAACCAGTGGTAACTGTCATTCTTTCAGTTTTCTGGATAGTCATGTTAAAATGCAGAAAGACTGAAGTGAATGCGCTGCATGTATCTTTAACTGTTCCTCTGTCCTTTGTTATATTATGAACATTTGATTTGATTTGACTTTTTATGTCAAACTATCAAATGGAACAAGAAAATGAGAAAACTTTAGTTTACTTCCTTGTAGTAAGTATTCAAAACTACTTTAAATGCACAGATAACGTATTTAGGTTCAGTAAGTGGCTTTAAACAATAATAGACAATAATAGAATAAAAGACAGTTAATAGATTTGTTAATGAAATGTAGTCTACTGGTATGAAAATATACTAGTTGTTGTAGGTTTGCATCACATGTGCTCGACTAAGTCACTTGCATAGTGTATTATCCAATCGCTAAATTATCAAAAATAAACACATCTTGTCCTCTAAGTCACTTTTGACTTTTTCAGTATTTAATTTTGATTATGGTCAAAGAGACCATTTACTTCCAATGCACATTCGTTGTCACTGGTTACTCTAGTAGTATATAAACATAATGTCTGGTGCACAATAATGGCTAAAAGTATAATTATCTAATGATGGAAATTCTCACGTGGAAACACATCACATCCTTTTTTGAAGTTTCCGCTGTCGCTTAAGTTCATCCTGACCTATGGGTTGTTCATAATAACAGATACAGTCACTATTTACCACTATTTATTATGGGCATTCAGCTTGACATTGCCACTGGCTGCAGATGAAGACGAGAAGCATCAACAGACTCTCTTACAGAAAGTCTTTGGCATCTCAGGGTCCTGCTTGGATGTTTTACTGCTGCTCAGCAGGTTTTTACATACTTTTGTCAAGGTTTACAAGTTTATTATAAAACCTGAATTGGGTGCACATGTGTGATTTATAGATGATCGGTGCATCAGTGTAGTTCAGTGCAATGCAGTTACCTCACTTGGCCTCCAGCTCTTTGAATCAACCACACTTTAAATTTTAATATTAAAAAAACTGAGAACTGCTGAATCACTGCTTGCTTTGTGCTTTCAGATTTAGTGTATGGTTGATATGAACAAATGTTTTTCTTACATAGACATTAACCAGACTGTAGCCATGAAAATGAAGAATATAATCAGTACATGACTTTGAATTGTATATACTCTACAGGCCCTGTATGTTGTCATGTCCAGCAAGTAGTAATATTAGATTTTGTTGTCAGTGCATATATTCTTTATGATTAAAGTTTAGTATTTCTAAGCTTGACACAAGGTATGAAACTAAGTTTGTACAAGACAAACTTTCCTTCTCTCCTCTGCTACAACAGAGTGTCTGCTATGGGGGAGTAATTGGAGGACACAAAAGAAAGGAGGGAGAACAGCAGAGAGAAGGAGGGGAGGAGAAGTAAATTGGGACACTTAACTGTGCAGTGTCATAGATTGGATGTCAGTTGATGACTGCAGGCCAATAAATGTTCCCAAATGGATAGTTTTTGTTAGTTTTGGGATATATGCCATCTTTGAAGCCACTGAAAGTGAGTTGCAGCAGTTATTTGAAAGTTGCTTTAAGTAACTGATTTGGGAAAACAAAATCTGGTTGTGAAAGATTTTGGCTACTACCATGCCTGTGTCGTACCATGACTTTTGATCATATTGTCAGTGTTATAACAAATATTTTATATAAAAATGTCCACATAAAATCATTTTACATTTTTCAAAGCAGGATATGCACTGTTGACATTTAAATTAGGAACTGGGAGCTCTTTGCCAGTCTGACTTTTAAGGTCTAACGGAAAACCTTCATTGTTTTAATATTGTTATTGTATATATGAATTTGTTTACCAGTGGAGAAGATTTACGAATGAATGGCTTCAGGTATTTGCACTATTTCATATGTTTTGGAAGCTTGATACTTGCGTGTGAGACTTCAGAGAGTTCATTAAATTATCCAAGAAAAAGCCACTCTTACTTTCTTTTACTGCATTGAGGGGGAAATAATAATGTTCACAGGAATGTCTTTCTGCTTCACGTAGAAGCTTTTGAATACAGGCAGGTGGTGTTTGCAGTTTAGGCAAATGGTCCTTGTCTGCTGAGGGATAATGTGTAGGCTCTTCACCTTCGAGCATTCAGCTGGATGGCAATACAAAACAACTTGTGAAGACTAGTGCTACAGCTGTATGGGCCGAAAACTGAGTCTAGGTTTTCCACAAACTGTAGTTAATTCTTTTCTATCTTGATGCGCAGACCAACATTTAATCACCCAAAAAGGATTTAATTTCTTCTTTAACTTCATGGATTGGCATATTATTAATTTATCTTTAAATTCTAATTAGTTTGAAGTGGCATAATAATCATTTGGCACATTTCATGAGCACAGTCCAGAAGATATCACAAAAGATGCATTTAAAAATTTCTTATCTCTAAGTTCCACGGTACCAAAAATGTTGAGGCCTTACTCTGACCATAACAAACCTGTGCAGGCTCATGGATCATAAAAAACAACTTAAAAAAAACATATTTCTCTCTATAAAAATATTGTATCTTAATGTGGTTCCAGATGATTTCATGCAAATCTGAACAGGAGAGTGTAGTTTGTGGCCTGTTGAATGTTTAATGGATAACAGAAATGTGAATATGCCCATGGAGCCATAGTCTAAAAAGGATGATGAGAACGAGTAGAAAAAAGAGTGAGCGCAGTAGCCTTATAAACTTTGACAGCAGAACAGGTCTAGCCTTGATCCTTTTGGTGTGAAGTTTACATGTTCTCCACCTCCTTGTGTGGGTTTTCTCCGGTTCGTCTGTTTTCCGCACACATTCCACCCACATGTAAACCAGGTGGACTGGAGATTATGTGTGACTATGATTGCCTGTGTGTTAGCCCGCGCTCTGCAGAGGACTGATGAGCTGTCCAGGACGTTCCCCTCCCTACCACCACTGCGTTCTGGGATAGGCCTGCTGCACAGTTAAATTCAAGCGGCTTGTATTGCCACCCTTTGTTTTGCATGTTCCACAGTTGAAGACAACACAAGGTTTCTATTTTGAGCATAGGATGCCTTTACAATGTTTTGAGGTTCCCTCTTCCATGACTGCTTTGTCTGATCTTTTTATGAGGTGTTTTGCATGCCAGCGCTCCAAGAGAGAGGTCAGGAGTGACGAGGAGGTAGTTCTGATTAACTGGTAAACCAGGAAATGTTTTTGGAAAATTTTGAGCTGTGACAGTGGATAGATTTAGCTTTAGTGCTGTATTTGTAATTTGCAAAATACAGACTTATTCATGTTCTTCAGACTCATGCTGGCAAGTGAAGCACAGATTGATGTCATGTGTTTGCTTTGTTATGCTAACTAGCATGGGATTGAACCTCTGTTGTTTTAGCTAAACCGGATGCGTGCTTCTGAATGAAGCAGCGCACCATTTTCCAACTACAAAAGGGAGTCAAGCTGGCTTCTTTAGCAACAATTGAGAGTTGTGAAATCTTTTATTGGTGGCAAACAGCCTACTATATGTCAGAGCCCCTGGCCCAGCTGAATATAATCCTTGGGCAATTTCTTGTCACAACATTCTGCATGACACAAGTAATAGGCTGCTGAAGGTGATGTATTGTAGTTGCAATGGACTTCCAAGTGTCAACTTCCAACAAACTGTCACATTCTGCAAAAGTGCGAATAGCATCTGACAGCAGGTATACAGTTGCAATCATGTGTCAACATCTGACATGCAAAGCACACTCCTCCCTTCTCAAGCCCAATCCTGTAACTATGTACCTCTCTTAACACTGCGCTTCCTTCAAACGTCCCAGCTTTCATCCTGATAAGCAGACCTCAACCCAAACATATATCTATTCAGTCGTGGGGATTAAGTGCAGATACATGACATTTTGGGCCATTCCAAGGACCTGAGTCAATGCATAAACAACTCCTACGCTATGTCAGGAAAATATTTATCTTTGCTCATAGAACTTCTTGAGATAGTGTCAACACTGCTTAGAGACACAATTACATTTGTGGATGGAAAACTAAGAGTCCTCGTGGAAATACAAGTGTATAATATGAGTAAAGCTGAGAATACTTGTAGAGATATAAGACTATCATACTGATAAAAATGACAACCAGGTTCTAATTAAATAAAACTCCTCTGCATGATCATGTGTCATGAAGTTTTATTTTGAACTAACTGTTCATTCAACATACCTAGGCCATTAAGAGAGTAAAATTTAGACAGAAAACATTAGGTTTTCTGGTAATAATTAGATTTTTTTTCTTCTCTGTTTTCTCTCAGTAACCACAACGCTATCTCCAGGTTCAGGCCACACCAGAAGATGCAACGACACAGAGAAGGCCTACTGTGTGAATGGCGGCGACTGTTACTTCATTGATGGTGTAAATCAGCTCTCCTGCAAGTGAGTTATCTCGTCTGTTTGTTGCATTCACCTTGTATACTGGATTTTCTTTGTTCAAGATTCCTTGTCTCATGGTTTAAAATTCTTTCATGAAGTCATTAACTTTCATAATATTCTTCAACTTCTAATTAGAAATTTTTATCCTCCTGTTTATTTTCCTGATAGCACTCGATTCCAGTTCTTCCTTTTTTTCAGCGGCAGCAGCCTCACATCACAGGAACATGTTGCCAGTCTGCCTAACTATCCACCTGTTGTGTATTTTAACACTAATAATGGAGTGAGGCGGTGGTGTGCTCATCCTTTTAAGTCATGTTTAGTGTACAGAAGGGCTGCACATTAAAAGCCCTTTCAAAATGTCATGAGTCACTGGTTTAGTAGTGAGCAAATATTTATGCCTGTTAGAGGCCCCCAATGAGGTAAATAGAATCATTGCTTACATTTGAGGTCCTTGGCAGAGGAGATCAAGACCCGTGTGTAAAGTGTGCAGGAGGAGCAATGTATCTTTGCTTTTCAGGAAGAGAAGGTTGACATTATCACAGAAACAACCCTTTTTTATCCTTGACATTTACATTTTAGTTTGTGTTAGACTCAAGGTCAAGCAACATTATTTGGGAAGATGTTCAGGAGAGTTAACATTTAAAATAAACAGTTTTCTTTCATGTTCTTTCTGTTTTTAAAAAAACTGACAATTGCCTTCATTGCTGTAATGATTAGTCGATTAATTAATGATTGATTGTAAGAAAATTAAACAGCCAAACATTTGCTGGTTCCAGCTTGTCAAATGTGAATATTGGCTGGTTGCCACGTATCAAATTCAACAAAATATCCTCAAATTCAATATTTCAACTTTTTTAAAAATATATATTTTCTTGTGGACCAAAAGATTTATCAGTTTATCAAGAAATAATTGAAGATGAAAATAATCATTAGCTGCAGCTGCATGTTTTATTCTGCACATTGACATTTTGGGAGGCTCTGTTATAAGCAATAAAACCTAATAGTGTATCGTATCACAAAACATGCACGTTCTCTTGTGTCATGGTTGTCAAATATTATGTTGCATATTCTGTTAGACCATATGTCAGCATAGCATAAGTCCTTTGGCCTAGTTTGATATAGAGCTGAAACATTGGCTGGGCTTCTGTGCCCAGTTGGCCCAGGGAAGAATGCTCGACAAGCAATGAGGACATGGCTGCAACAGCCGTTCAATACGCTGTGTACAAATTGGAGGCAGCAATAACTCAATTGTTGCAGCTAATTCACTCACGGCTGGGGCATGGGTCCAGAAAAGTTGGATAATGCAGTGAAGGCCTGCAGGGATTTGTTGCCCCACAGCCATCTCATTCAATATAGGCCAGGCTTCAGTGGGTATTACTCACTGGCTAAACAAGTCCTGCAGACAGCTAGCCCTACTTTTATGTCCGGGTCCTTCACTTTGAGGTGTAAACTTTGTTTTGGGGAAAGGCAAGGTTGATAAATGACCCAAGGCAGCAACTCACCAAAGAAAGCGTTTTTTCTGTGATGATTTTTTGCACATAAATAGATTTAACAATATGAATTTAGACAAGAATACAGTAAGTGTAGATGTGTTTATATCAATTGTCCTTCTCATATTAAGCATAAACATAAAGATTTTGTTTGGAAGATGACAAACATGGTTCGTAGTTGCAGATTAATTTTCTGTTCAATGACTAATTGATTAATTATCTGATTGTTTCTTCTTCATAAAGGTTAACAAAAGTACTCTAGGGTTTGTAAGGAAAAATCGCATAGAAGCAGGATTACCAACAAAGTGCAAACTTTTACTAAATCATATCTCTCTTAAGAACTTAAGAAAGGTAAGGTCTGTGTAAGTCTACTGTATATACAGTATGTATTTGAATATTTTAGTATATGAGTATTTTCAAGTACAGGTCCTGCTTCATGGTAAACATGGTATATGGTAAAACTAAATGTTACAGCTCTATTTTTAAGTAAGGTAAGACTAATGAAAGTAAGACTAATGAATGATGATTCATCTTCCCTTTTTTAAACAAAAGATTAAAAAAACAATAATGGAGTTTGCAACTGCATCACAGCAGATATTTGCACGCTCATCTGATTTTTAAATCATCGAGTCACAGTTCATTTGAGTCATCCTTCAGCCAAGTTTTCTTGGTCTACGAGGGACTGTACTTAAACACCATCACTCAGGATGAGGAATTGTTGTGTTGTGTGAGCCAGTAATCATGACCAATGGCTTTTGTTGGTTTGGTTATCTAGTTGTGACTGGGAGGGGTATCTCGGCACCCCTAAAACTGCTTGTCCTAATGGAATATATATTATGAGGAAGTATGGTTTTGCCAAACACACCTGATGGTGATAATAAGAAGCCTGTCTTCAGTTAGAAAAGTATTAAGCCACATGTACTGAGTACTTGCCTCCACTCAGCACAAATAAACAGAGATGTCCGTTGCTGTTTTTTTTTCTTACTACTTTACCTCACTCTCCTCTGGTATTGGTTATAAAACTGTCTCATTTGCAGGTTATGACCACAGCTACCAGGCTCCCAACAGGCACTGAGAAAAGAAACCACATTACCCCATTTTCAGCTTTCCCTAGGATTGATTTATTGATCACCTACAAAGCAGTGCACGGTTTATCCCCAGCTACATTCCACATTTTTGTCCCTAAACTCACGAGCGTTGCTCTTCTTTCATCCTCCAAAGTACAGACTGAAGTCAAGTTAAGTCAAAGAGAGGTGGACTTTGCTGTATTATGTGTTTTTTATTATTTTTTTTTTTTGACTTTCTATAGTTTTTCTTTTTACCTTTTTAAATTAATAGACAGTTAGTTGCCTACTCATAAAATCACTATCTCAGTAAAGTATTAACATTATTATTTATAATTTTAATTTTAACAACTAATAATTACTAATAGTAGTAGTGATTTATTCCTATATAGTTTTAATGGTAATATGAACAGGTGTCTGCAGTCATCGCTGATGTTGTACAGTATTTGGTCTTTTAACAAACAATTAGAAATTTTCCTTTACTTTGTTTTTCACTGTATCCGCATGGATTCTCTGTGACCTGTAACAATATGTGTGGTGGGGTGAGTCTGCACCTCACTTCCTGTCTTTTTCTTTTCATAACATTTGTCCACTCCTTCCCAGATGTCCGGCTGGATACTTTGGCCCACGATGCTTACAGACTGAACCACGGCGGTTGTTCATGCCCAATCCAAGTATGTTCATTTGATATGAGCAGCTGAGAACAGACACACAGTTGTCACTGGATTACCTCTGTGGACTCCTGCTGCCCAGTCCCCAGTTCTTTTCCTCTTTCTCCTCCTCTTTCTCCCTCTCAGGTCAACACGCAATGAGCTGTGCACTGCACCATGTACATGGTGGTGTCATCCATGGGGACACTCTGCTTCTGCTGTCCGTAGTTGTGCTGTTGTTCTAATTCTGTGTCTCTCTGCCTCTCTTTCTCCCTCCCTACCCCCCACCCTCCCTCCTCACTTTTCCTTACGCATACTCTCCTTTTCACTCCACCCTTTCCCTCCCTCTCTCTTTCTGTTTTCTTTCTCTTTCTCACTCATCCACCACCCATCTCCTCCCTCTCTTCCTGTGGCTTTGTTTCTTTCCATCAGGTGTCCAAATGACTTTACTGGTGATCGCTGTCAAACCTACGTTATGGCCAGTTTCTACCGTATGTCAATTTCCTCTTCTGTCACTCTGTCAGACTGTCCTTGTGTCATACATGCATGCTGGTTGTAGAGAAGACTGAATTAATTTTCTGTTATTACCTAATTGTGTCTGTACCTCCTGATGACTCATTCACAAGCTGGTATAGTTTAGTGGAGTCTGTTACTGTTTTTGTTCTGCATGTGAAAGTCTGTGCCCTTCAACTGCATGTGCACTCTCACCATACATGCTAATAGTAAATGTGATGGCAACAAATAGTGTGAATTTTGTTGCTTTGTGCAGTTTGATTTGCATATAGTCAGCTGCATGTACAAACATAAACTAATGGCAAAACCGTTACTAATACCTTACCTTTGGCTCACTAACTGATGATGCTTGTTTTTGCAATCAGCGACAAACACAAGCATGTTTGTGTGATTTATTAGAGCTTGTCCATGAATGGAAAGGCAGGTCTCAACAATTAGCATTAACTAATCAGCATAACAGATAATTTAATCTGTTAGGTGGTGCATCTGCTGCACTGATAAAAACATGTTTTTGAGGGCCACTTGAATCTATTAGCTAAAGCTAAAAATTTCTTCATAAATATTTTGCTGTGAATTTGGGACCTCATTTTAACAGTTAGTATGGAAACCATACATGAGCCAACATGACAAATTTCCACTCAGCACTCTGTAAGTCTTGACTAATTAGATTTGAAAGATAATTATAATCGATAATTAAGGATTTCCCAAAGAAATAAAAGGTAGTTAAATGCTACTGTTCTCTCAGTAAGAGACAGTGTTTTTCAGATAAACCAATAACTTGGTTAAGACCTCAGTTACAGCTGTTCTCTTGTGAACATTGTTTACAAGAGTCCACACCAAAACATTCAGCAAATTGCATTTGTTGCTTCAGATGTAGCAACAAAATGGTGCTCTCACAGCAGATGTCCTGCAAGTAGACTTCACACGCTATACCAGAGTGCTATGTCAAACAGCTTTGCTAGCCTGGGGTAAGAGAAGTCAACCCTGTACCACCCTAACCGGAAACATCAGCAAACACATCCATCAACAGTAGATTTATACCAAGATTAGATGAAGGTTTGTGGAGACCTACGGCTTGATAGATCTTGCCCTACAGGTTATTCTATCCACACGCTCTGGAATCACATTTATTCAGATTACTGACTTGTTACTGCAGTTTTGATTATTCACACCTCAGTGTTACCTGTTGGTTGATTACTTCTAAAGTATCTCAAGTGCTGTTGAAAGTAGTGAGTAAACCTAACAGTAATGGAACGTACACAACTGAGATTTCACGTGGCTTGGGCTTGGTTCTCTAGGGAAAACATAAGTATGGTTAACGATACAGTATGACAATAAATAATAATGATTCATGTCATGTATAGCAATAGCAAAGAATCTCCTGCTGTCTTACTGCATAGTTGTCAGCTTCATGTGTTCACAAGCTCATGTGGTTACAATCTAACATCACATTACCGTTAAAAAGTAACTGCATCTGCTTTTGGCGTTGGGTCTCATCCTGTGGTCTGACTTGTAGAGCTTACACATACTGTTACACACACTGTTTGTTGTAAAAAATCCCCTTCTTAACTACAAGTAATTTTATCTCACATTAAATTGTAATGCACTGTGCTGAAATTACTTGCTTTTTTGGCAGAGTAGACAGTGTGTGGGAGCTCCTCCTTCACTCACTCCTGCATTTCTGCATTCTGCTTAACTTCAGTGCAGCTGTGCGACTGCATCAAGGACAGCATTTTATTTCCACTTCTCATCCAGCCACATGAACACAGACCAGGCGTTGATTACTTGCTTTACACACATATATGTTCAAATCAATGTCCTGACTGTTTGTAATCAGGGAGACAAAAGTGAAAACAGTGAAATCTAAACTTTATTAAAAGCTACAATTTAAAATAGACAAAAGATTAAGTCTCCACTTGGTCCAAGTGTAGGTTTGAATATTGTTTTTCTGCATGTAGCTGTTAACTTGTCCCAGTTTGCAGATCCACAGTAGAAAAAAGGTTCATGAAAGCAAGCATGATAGATGTCTTGGATGTAGACTTTAAAGTGCAATACCAGCTACACCATTAGGCTTTTTTTTTTTTTTTTTTTTTTTTTTTACATTTATTTATTATTTATTTTGCAGTGCTACATATCAATAGCGTGCTACATATTTCACATTTTCTCCTATTATTTAAGGAGAATACATCAAATTTTCTCTCAAAGAGCAGGCAAATGTGTGCACACACATCCATTCCATACTTACAGACCCGCCTCCTGGAGGGGCGCCTCCCATCCCCAGGAGATGCCACAGAGAAGGAGGATGGCTTCTGCTCCTCAGCCATAAGGGTTTGGCTTAACAAGAGCATGTTGTCATAAGAACAGCTGGGACTCGCTTCAACCCAAGTAAAGCAAGTGAGCTGCCAGAGATATGGATTCAGCTGGTTGGTGCAACCTCCCTATGGCCTCACTCTGCTATATAAAAGGAAGTCCAACCATAATTCTTCTTATTCAGTGTGATTAGTCAGATACTGCACACAAACAAATATTTTTAACTTGCCTGTTCATGTGATGGGCGTGTTTGGGAACTGACAGTGTAACATTTTTTAGAAAGCAGAAAACTGAAAGCCCAGGTAATCTCAGTGGATGACGCATATGTTCCTGATACAGTAGTGATAAAAGTGACTATGCATCTAATATGTCCTGTTCCCAGTAGGACATTTTGTTTGTTATGTCATGAAATAGCACTTTGCTTTCTGCAAACCTGAAACCACTATCAAGAGACACTTGTAAAATGTAGAACTGAGGTGCCTCCTCTAAAAGCAACAATAACTGGACTGCGTTGAGACATACACTGCTTGGACATTTTACACAAGTGGAGCATCCAAAGGCAAACTCCAGAACTAGTGTAGTTAAATTAGTTACTAAAATCCAAAAATGTAAAAATGAAAGTGTTGAAACTGTCGTTGTGTAGTTTGTGTATTGGGATGTGTGTTGCATGCTGTAAGCGTTCTGACGTCTTTGACATTACTGACCTTGTCGTCTGACAATTACTGACAATTGTATGTTGTCTTAGTTGCTGTAATGCCTATTTTTGTTTGCTTCACTATAAGTTAGAAGGTGCCACTCTCTTAATCTGGTCTTTTGTTTCTTTTTTTTTTCTTTTCTTCCAACTGTCAACCCTCTGCACTGGCAGAGCATCTTGGGATTGAATTTATGGGTATGAAACAATCCATTTTGATTATCCTAGCATACATCCTAAATAGACATCCTTCGGTTTGACGTGTTCGTCTGTGGTGTGAACTGTAAATCATATCGTCCCTTGATTAACCAATCGATCTCTTGACCAATCATCCCATAACTCATTAGAATGACAAACCCTCAGTCACTAAAACTGATCTTCCATCAAACATCATTAACATGGATGTAATCACCTGCACCTCTCATACATGTATAATGGAAAGCAAAACTATTAACTGAGCGTATTTTCATTATTGGACTGAATTGGACTGATTTTTTTTTTCAATCCATCTGTAACAAGCATGATAAATCATGCTTGTGGCTACTAGATGTCTTTCCTCAATCTTCAACTCTACCTGTCTGATCTTTTTAGTTTCATGCCTTTAGTGTTTGTCTTGATATGCCATCTCTTTCTTTTGATTTACATGTGATCTTGTCCATGTTTCTTGCACTCCGTCGTTGGTATAGCTGAAATTTAACTTTGAGGTATAAAATATAGTATCTGTTTTACTCGTCTGAATTATCCTTCCAGGAGTAGATGCTGCGATGTGAGCATGCAATGCTATATTTTGAAACTACAGTCATGTTTTGTTTTTCTTCTTTCTGTTGCTACTTCCATCCATCTGGTGTTCTGCTATCTTTTCCAGAAAAGTGCTTCAGTGGTTGAGAGTGTACAATAAAGGCAAGATCATGTTATTATACAATTGCATTTATGTGCTGCACAATCAGGACATTGTGCTGCTACACTAACACCAGTATCGTTTCCTCTGTTGAAAACTTATTATCAGTAGCTAAAGCAATATTGGTCAAATATTACTTGTAGTTTACTGCAATAAATAAACTGACTTCAGTAATTTATTTATGGCATAACAAACTTGACACAAATTTGCAGGTCGACATAAAATGGCTGCTTGTAAATGAAAGGAGGAAATGTCAGATGGAAATAGTTGTACTAATTCAATTATTTCTTATTATATTGTTTATCAGGGGCCACACTACCTCTTAGCTCCATCATTTTCCCCTGGGGAAACCAAGAGTGTATCTCAACCACACATATGCTCTTCTCTGGAAAAGCCATCAGCATCTGTCAAGATCTCTCTTAATATTTAATGATATTCCATTTCAAAATTCACTTTTTTCATGAATTATTGTAACATAAAATCATTGTGCTTACTAAATGCCTGAGCAGATGAAGACGTCTGTACCATGATAGACTGAATAATACAATTTAAAGTCAAACATGCCACATTTCCAATTCACATGCATTCCATTGTATTGATGCAATACTGCACAGTTTGCAGCTTCTAACGGTCAGCAGTTATCAGCCTTAACCATTATTGTATCATATATAATTTGAAATTACTTTGATTTTTAAAGAAACACATTTGGTTAATGGATCAGTAAAACTACTGCTGAGCCCCTGCCCCCACCTACGCCACCTTACTGCAGCACAGGGAGCAACAGCATCTGTTGTATTTGTGGTTATGTGAGAGGAGAGGCTTGACTGTGAGGTTAGTTGTCAGGGAAGACGAGGCTTCATACTGCTCAGGATTTAGTCCAAAAAAAAAGAAATGTAGATGTACTGTGAAAAAGTGGGAACATTTACCTTGAAGAGACTGATTTTTTTTTTTTTTTTTTCCCGTTATTTCTCTCACTGTGTGCGTGCGTGTGTGTGTTTGTGGGTGTGATGTTGACAGAGGCAGAGGAACTCTACCAGAAAAGAGTCCTGACAATCACGGGTATTTGTGTGGCTCTGTTGGTGGTGGGCATCGTGTGTGTTGTTGCCTACTGTAAAACCAAGTAAGTCCTGCTAATAAATGGATCAGCTCATGATTGTTGAACATGTAGGCTTTTCTTTGAGATTTCTATTACCACTTGGATTTTACTTAGAGTATACAGTAAACTGTTGTTTTTTATCTGCCTGTAAGATGCAGTATATTTGGGACTAATAGATTTATTTGTTTAATGTCTTAAAACATGTCTCTTTATAATTATGTCAACATATTTACAAGTAAAACAGTTAATCTAGTTGCTGCCTCAAGCAATTAAGCACAATGTTACTGCTTACAGCATGTCAACCACAATGATAAGAGACAGACTAATCGATACTTGCTCAATAGGAAACAAAGAAAGAAGATGCACAATCATCTGCGACAAAACATGTGTCCAGAACATCCCAATCGTAACCTAGCTAATGGACCCAATCACCCAGGACCAGGCCCAGAGGAAATCCCTATGGTAGATGTGAGTTCCTGAAAGTATTTGTGACGTTATTAATTCATACGCATGCAGATGTACACCAAATGGTTTTAAGCTTGTCCCTTTTTCACATCTGTCCATCCATTTATTTTTTTATTTTTTGGCCCGATGCAGTACATATCAAAGAATGTCCCTGCAACTGAACGAGTCATACGGCCTGCAACGGAGGGATCGTTTCCTGCCAGCCATGCCTCTTCAAGATCTCACAACTCTTCCACACGAGCCCATTCATCGACTCACAGGTAAGCATGCAACATATATTACAACATACAGTGTTTTTCCACATCACAGAGGATGTTCATTTTATACAAATACCAAATCACACACACAAAGCGATTGATTCATTGTTTAAATGACAAAGCTCTGGAACCAGCTGCTTTGTTCTTTTTTAAAAAGCACCATTTTTCCCCCTAAAGTTAAGCACAATGGGACACACTGGGGGGTGTGTGTGTGTGTTAAGACTTGTTTTATTTGTCAGACATGAGGAACGGACATGGAGCCTGGAACACTCTGACAGTATCCTCTCTGACTCGCCGGGAATGATGTCATCATCTGTTGGGACCAGTAAATGCAGCAGTCCTGCGTGCATGGAGGCGCGGGCACGACGCGCTGCACACTGTGGTTACTCTGACCCCCATCGGCCGAGCCTACAGTACGGGGATTCCTTTGACTCGCTGGGAGACTCTCCACACAGCGACAGGTGGGAAACAGGCCTGTGTGGCTGATATGGCTCTGGGTTTGTCATGAACATTTTGAGAAGTTTCCTCTCTCTGCTGGTTCTCTCTCAGCCTCGAGAGGCCAGTCAGGGCACTCTGAGAGACTCAGTGGAAACTGACACACAGCAGGCATGATGATGAAATACGCTAAGGTAGGCAAGAGTGAGAAACAGTGCTTATTTCAATGGGAACTCTGTGCATACAGCTACTGTAACATTATTCTGTGGCCAGGATGTAATTCTGATTGGCAAAAGTGTTCCCTTTAATTTTCTGTAAGGAACTATGTGACATTTTGGGAAATGCATGTTTACCATCTTGCCCATAGTCACATAAGAAAATTTAAATTTCATGTCTGCGTCACAGAGACAGGTCTAGGATGTGTTTAGCTTTGCTTAGCACAAAGCATAGAAGCAGGAAGAAGCAGTTAGCTAGCTCTACCTGTCAGAGGAAATATGACTTTCAACAACTCCATAGCCATCTATTTATCCTGTACCTATTTCTGTACTGAAGGCTCAGAGATATCAATCTTTTCAAGTGATGTGGGCAGGGTGGCAAACAAGCATATTTCCCAAAATGTTGCACCGTTGTTTTAACATGACCTAGAAGTTGACAGCTCAATTGATTCACTCTAAATAATGTGTTTTCAGGTCTTCCCTATGTTCTCTATTTCAGTTATACTCGATGTCATGCATTGGCTGAATCTGAAGTTGCTTTTTAAAGATACACTCCTTGATTTTGTTGATCAGGTGTTTTCATTAATAGCCCACACATTTTTGATGGAAGGGAACAGGGAATGATGGCCAAGTTCAGTAGAGCATGTCTGTCTTTGCTGAACCTGTGCTACAGGTTGCTATTCATGAGGACATCCTGCCCTTCTCTATCTTACAACAGGTCCATATTTGGTTAAAATAATCAGAATCAACATTGACCTGAATGTCTTCCTTCGTGGAACCATGATTGTGGTCATCATCAGCCGATCCATTTGACATGGGTCACCATGAGAACGGGCACTATAGCATGATGAAGAAAAATTAAGAAAAAAATGTCCAGTGAAACCACACAAGATTCAGTGAATAGGCTAGTATTATATTATATTAACATCTCACAAAGTCTGAGTCAATGAGATTAAATTTTAACAAAGAATGTGGTCACAGTGTTTTAAGTAATTTACCCCTTGCTCAGGTTTGTGATAGAAAACAATTATTTCTGCAAGTGTAAATCCAAAGTTTCCTCCATCCATTCATGCAGGTCGTAGATATGAAGCAACTTTTCATTTTCTCAAAGTGTAAAAAAGTGAAAATAAAATCAATGTGTGTTGCAATGAGTGTTTGCCCTTTGGCTGAACAAGGTTCCATTAGCGGCACAGTTTTTTAGTACATAGCATTCAGGTCTACCAGAGACGCAATTGGGACCGGATGTGGAGTTAATGTAACACCTAAACTAATTCTGGTGCTGAAGTTGTGCTCGGTTATACATGGCTGGAATTTTCTGCAAGGTGCATATTTGAGGTGTTTAATATGCAAATCAGCACATGTGCATCTTCAGTCGTGCTTAAACATAAGCCAAGATGGAAAAAAAGACATTCCTGAAGCCTCAATTGATTTATTGCTTACGTCTTAAAAAGTATTTAAAAATTTCTGGAATTAGCATCATGATTAACAAAGTTTCAACTAAAATAAAACATAATTCAATTCAAGAACAAGAAACAGGACTACTGAATGCTCTATGCAGTGTTAGCAATAGTTCTCTGAATAAATAGTATTCAAAGCAAATAACCAGTTCAAACTAACCAGACAAAATATGCCATGCTTTTTTATGTACTTGAGTTTGTAAGATATCGACAATACCAACATACAATGCAGCAAGTATGCGTGCATGAATAGGGGCTTGGCAACTGAGTTGTTTTGCAGAACCAGATTGCATAACCAATATCCCCTCAGAGTCTTCCCAGGTAACAAACGCCTCTTCCATCATGGTGACGGCTTCTGCATCAGCTGAATCAGCACTGTTGTGGGAATATCTTAGGCTTGTGTCTCACACGGTCTGTTGTAGTTTCCTAAAGCCAATAAACAGACACTCCAAAGACCCACAAAGATCCACAATGAATCACAGTCAGTGAAAGTTGCCAATGAAGTTGCCTTTGCACTAATGTTTAGTTGGTTTATCTTTTATGACTGTAGGAAAGTGTGTGTGTCTGGGATGATGCCCATGATAATCAAAATTGTGCCCTCATGTTCAGGACACGTTTGAACAAGGTTTCCTTGAGTAACAACCACAGTAACTAGATGTGTAGATAGCAGTTCATTAAAAACTAAAATGGGGTAATGAAGATACAGGACATTGCACCATAACATTACTCATACAGTCAATTATGCAGAGATTAGTATCTGTTTCATGTGTGGAAGAGTCCTGGGGATAGTGTAATATGAGTGGTAATCAGCATAAACACTACAACATACAACATGCTAAAGTGGCCAATGTGCTGCTAAAAAGTGATAGAGTACATATTGTTTCAATGAAAAGCCACACTTAAAAAAGTCTGTTTTAAAAGTGTTGTAAAGTAGGACACTGGATTGGCTGGGTGATCTTGTTGGGCAGGTTGGTCCAGAGCCTGGGGGATCTAAGGCAGACAGTTTAGCTCCTCCAGCTGCTCCTACCTGAGGACCTCAGGTTGGGCTTTGCTGTAAACTATTTGAGTAGCACAGACAATAACCGTGTGATTATAAAAGAAGTGATACAAATTAGATTAGTAACATTAAAACTGGTTATTCAGATGAAGTGAGATTTTAGCACCATAATATTCCACTTTGCAAAAATCAGTATCCACCACAATTATGTATGTCCTGTAAATTACAATGACCTCAAAGTATTAACAAAGCAAGTGCATCTAGGATCGATCCCTGTGGGACACCACAGGAAGCTTTTGCTAATGTTGACCACAAGTTTCCGTTATTGCCATTCAGTTCCAGATATATTAACTCAAATATAACAAACATAGTAACACAGAATGATCAACTACATGATATTAGATTCTCTACTGAAAATGTTTCATCAAGGTAAAACACATTTTGTGATTTAAATTTAAGGAAACTTCCTCAATACTGTAAAATAATTTTAAACCGTGTAGAGTTTTCACTACAACTAAGAGTATGTCAGTTGTGGAAAAATAACTGTGGAAAATATTTGTAAATATCAAGTTGCAGCTTTCTAGTAACTTGGCAATGAAGGTGCAATGTTAATTCAGATGACCTAAAAAACATTCAACTGTTTTTTGTACATTCCCTTACTATCTCTCTGTTTTTTGCTGTCTCTACTTAATTATTTCCTCCCCTCTGTATTTACCACAGATATGTGTCAGCCCTGACGACACCAGCCCGCCTCTCGCCAGTGGATTTCCATTACTCATTGCCCCCGCAGGTGCCTACCTTCCAGATCACATCCCCTAATGCCAGCCATGCCATGTCTCTCCCTCCTGCTGTCCACAACCCCTACCCTCTGGAGGATGATCAGCCTCTGCTTCGCCGCTACCAGGTGCCCCTACACGATGCCCAGTGCCAGGAGCCCTACCGGCAGCAGCGTCGTACCTATCTAAATGACAGCAGAGGAAGCCTGCCCTCCAGCCCCTACCGGCTGGCTGAGGATGAAGACTATGAGACCACCCAGGAGTATCTCTCCTCTCGGGAGCAACCAAAGAGAAGTGGGTCCAGTGGAACTGGTAGCCGACGCTGGCGGAGATCCAGACTGAATGGCCACGTGGCCCCACGAGGATATGAGGCATCTCGGGACTATGGGTCTCGAAGCTGCCTAACAGATAGTGAGTCAGAGGAGGACGGTGAGAGCACGCCCTTCCTCAGTATGCAGAACATGAACGCCGAGCCCTCCACCATCTACAGGCCGGTGGACAGTCGGACTTCTCACTCATCGGGGCGGAACAGTGGGCATGGGAACATGCATACAAGACTTACACACTCACGCTCCAAACCGGACAATACACCCCATTAAAGAGTGAAAATGAACCAACAAAAATCAATATAGTATAGACCTGCATCTATAAGAAATATTTTTATTTTATATAACTGACAGATATTCTAAACAAATGAAATATTTATTTTCATTTTAGCAAAAGTTGTCTACTAGTTAACAGCAAAGACTTTTTTATAGGGAAAACTCTATTTATATGTACATTTTGATTTACAGCATAAAAAGATGTGCCAGTTTTTTCACAACGTAAAAAATAGAGTAATATTGTGGTGCCTTTTGCTGTATGCCGATGCCAGAGGGCCAGTGGAGGTTTTTGTAGCCTTTCTTATATGGACGCCTCATTTTTTATACACGTTTGTTTTTTTTTCCTCTCTGGTTTCCTGTTTTACTTTCTTTCGAAGTTGCATTATTTGAGGAGTCTAACCCCACTGGAACATAACCCCTTCCATATCACGCAATATAAACCACTTCAACATAAAGTGTATGTTTACATTAATTTGATTTGCCTGTCGGGTTTATGATTTGGGAATTAATAGAACGCCTGATAAATACAGTGTAAATCCTATTTGCCCTCTGACTAATGTCTACCAAGAGAAAGAGTGAGGGAAAGCGAGAGAGAGAGAGAGAGTGTGTGTGTGCACGTGCAGGTGTGTGTGTGTGTGTGTGTGCGTGTGTGTGCGTGTATGTGCGTGTATACATACGAGTGCAAATGACTGTGTGTGTATGTGCGTGCACGCATGTCAGTTTGCTTGCATGTACTTGTGATTGTTAGATGAATTTCATTGTTGTGGTAACATCATATGTGTGGGTCTACTGGTGTCTCAGCAGAGCTGATAGAAGAGTCTCAGAGGTTCACAGAATAGTGCTTTATCAGAACAGTGACCCCCAGTGTAGGTGGGCAGGTAAGGCTGCTGAAGGTTGTATGTTATGCAGGTCATTGCTTGATGTGTTTACAGCTATTCTGCCCCCTTCCCAGCCTGCCCCAGTAAAAAGTCCCTTTTATTTCTCAGCAGGTTTTCTTCATGTTGGCCTGTTATGAGGCCAACAAACACTGAGCTGCTTGGCACAGGGTGACCCCTGCCATCAGAGGTGGTGGCAAAACAAAAAGATTGCATCTGTTTTCACTCAACTCTGACCCTAATCCCATGCCTCATCATCCTTCTGTGTCCATTCTGTTTTTTGTGGCTTGTGTAAGAAGGCCACACGGTGTCTCAGGATTTCCACATGCCTACCCCTCCACCCCCACCCACCCCCCACAATCCCTCTCCCTCTTCCTCCAACCAGACCCCCATTTTCACCCTTTCCCTTTACTCAAGGTCTACCTAAGGCTAAGGTCCTCAAATGTTGAGGGCTGAAATGTTAACATACCGTCTACCAGTTCCCTGAACACTCCCACACAGAGAGAAGGAGAGTCAAGTGGAAAAAGCTCAGTGGAGAAGAGAAGAATAAAGAACATACTAGAAAATATAAATGAAATTGCTGTGAAACTTTGGAGGATCATACAATGCAAAAATATGCAAACTTTCTATTTTGCTGTTTGATTACATCATTTTCTAAGAGGTGACTGTAGTGTGTTGTATGTGAAAAAACTATGTGATGCCTATAGTATAGTATGAAATAATGTGATATAAATGCATATTTACATGAGTTATTTTTTAAAGCCATTATGCAGCCATCTATCAAGTTGTCAGCCTTTCTTGTTCACGTACTCATGTCCATTGAATGACTGTGTCCATGAATGACTTCATTTGTTTTAGACCGCTCCACTTTACATGCACACTTCCAAGTCAAATAGCATCTGAACAGTGTCTCCTCCAATAGTACTGTGTACTGCTTTGTCTTGTCGACAGATCTAGTCATTACAAATTTAGTCCGTAAATGATATTACTTATAAAAGTAACCAAAATCACTTAAGCCCTCTGTCCTCCACTGAAGGAAAAGTAAATATTTAAAAGATAACTCAAGAAATGTCAAACCCATTAGGAGTGACTTAGTGAGAGAGGACAGTTGATGATGTTTCATCACTGTAAAAAAAAAAACCAACTGAATGCTGAATTATCACATAGTTATTGGTTAAAGAGATTGATCTGCAATTCTATCTACTCTATGGTAAATGCACAGTGGTATTGTTATAGAGAATGGTCCTTGGTCACACCTCACCTGCAGATATTTCAGAGTTTCTCACCTCTGGTCTAATTTTGTATGTCTGAAAAATGCAAAAGACAGTGCTCCTCTAGTTTAAATGTGATACTCCCTTCACTTTTCCAGTCCTCTACACCCAGTCGAGATGCTCCCAGGCACGCCCTGCCAGTCTCTTCTGTTTAATTTTATGACCTCACCAACCACCCCCACCTGACCCCACCCTCGCTTGAAATGTTTGAACACCTCTCCTCTGCATGTCCTTGTGGTCAAGGTTAGATGGGTGCATGGTAAAAAAGCAGCAGACAATTCTTTTCCAGTCAGTGAAAGTGTATTTCATTTAACATTCAGCAATAAAAAAGAACCTTTCCCCATGTCATTCCTGAAATATGCTAGAAAAAAAGAGAAAAACAATGCGAGATTGTCATAGATTGTAAAATAAAATGAAATCTGAATCCACCTGTTCATATGAGAAAATAAATCTTTATTCATATCATTTTATGATGTAGTTATTTCTGTAAAAAGCTGTGCATTTTGATTCATCATTTATCTGGGCTAAAGGTTGGGCTCATCTGGCGCAATGCACACAATACACAGTGTGTCTCAGGAGTACACACATAAAATCTGATTGTGAAATAGGATCTATTTAATATGGTAATCTGGGGTTTATAAAATATAAAAAGCTGTTTTAGATGGTAGTTCTGCTCTCAGGAGTGACAACTCATACATAAATGCCAGACACATAAAAACACACATCCTGCGTGAGATCTGAGAACATTGTAAAATTATATGACTGTTTTAAAAAAAAAAAAAAAACACATGAGGCCACATTCAGATTGAAAAAAGAACATTTTGGTTGATTAAATGCTGAAGTATTTATTTCCTCTTCCCAGTTTCAATCTTTGTTGTTACTATTGTCTGTCCTCAGATGACTGTAATTATGCACACACATTTTTTTTTATCAACCATTCCTTATTAAATACCAAAACGCATCTGTTAAATATTTCAAAACTGCCCAATGCATGGTGAGAAGAATCTTGAACACCAAATGTCAATTGATCAATCAAACTTATTATGTAAGACAGAGCTGCATCCTGATGTATCAGTTTGTTCAGCAGACACTGAAAACTCTTTATGATGTACAGGTCAAGGTGCCATGTTACATTTTAGCTTATAGTTTTTCCATTTTTATTTTATACAAACGTTTTAATTATTGTTTAATTCAGCTGATGCACTAGCGTCAATGTGCCACTAGATGGTGTCATAACAGCAAAATTCATAGGTCAAAACCTGAAGTTCAATCCTCTACAATGTGTCATTGATTTTTACCCAGTTGTATTTACCCATTTAATAAAAAAGCACCATATAGATATGTCAGTGCTGTTTATGGCAACAGTTGGCAGTGAAACTGATATAATATTAAGACTGACAAAATCCATCTGGGTTTAAAAGACAGATGATTATTTTTGTGCACTTTCATAAGTGCGTGAGAATTGTATTGCTTTATTTTTTAAGTTGTTCTTATTTTTTTAATCATGGACTGTTTTGATTTCGAATCAATGAACTGATCATTAGTAGTTTACCAGCCAACCATTTTTAGTTTTCACATCTTTTCATATTTTTTGGAGTCTCACATCAGCAAGTGAAAAGACAAGAATAAAATTATGACTGAATTTGTGAAATTACTGTTTGCAAAATCTGACAGAGCTGTTTCTCTCATGGCAATTGTGTTAGGAAGAATCAAAACAGAGTCTAATTTAGTGGCAAATCCAAACCTGTCCTCACCTCCCCTTTTATTATACTTAACTATATCTTTCAGGAGTGAGAAAATATCACACTCATTGAGTTTTGCCCACATTAATTCCTATAATAAATGCAGCGGCTTCTACATACAGGTGCACTACATGGTACAATTAAACAGCGAGCGTGTGATCATGCTCTGTCGGGTATAAAAATGTTGAGTTGACCCAGTTCATTCTGATTCTGAGAGAAGAAGAAAAAAAGACAAGTGACTTTGAAAAAGGGTTCATTGAAGGGTCACAGGAGGTTCAGTCACAAAGTCAACAGGAATGTGATTAAATCTAAATACAGATGTACGGGAATGACGTCAGTAAATAGGGTCTTATATACAATGTGGTTGCCAGGACACACCTGATGACTGTGGTGCTTGCGTCTGTGATATGTAAGGAAAACAGAAGAGCAACTCTGAGGACTGTGGTCAGACTGTGTGTAAAGCCCTTAGTACAAAGATAACTGGATATTTGAGAGTTCACTGGTATAAAACCATCAACACTGATCCACAGAGATGTTGGGGGAAAAAGTGAAATAGTCAGATGAGGCATCCTGCACCATATTATCCACTATTACATGTGCATGTGTACAGATTGGTACGGGCCTGAATGCTTGACCTCTACAGTGTAAATGTCACTGCAAACAAAAACAAAGTTGTTCTGAGTTAACACCTTTATCCTGTGATGATCCTGATGGGAATGGTCTCTCTCATGTTGACAACGCCACTGACAGTTCACGGGGGGTCACTGAATGATTTGATGAGTCTGAACACTATGATTTGAATCATATGCTATGGTCCTCACAGTCACCAGATCATAAACCAACACCCATTAAGGATTTTGGATGAATTATGATGTGAAAAGACTATGGTGGGACAGTTGATCCTTTTAGAAAAATAGTGGTCATCCCTCCAGTAGAGTGTCAGAGACTATGAGCACTGAAGCCTCCTTTCCTTTAATTTTTCACCCATCTGTACAAAGACACCCATGCTTTAGTTTGTGCAGACATTAGCTAGACAGACTGTCAGACTCAAGCATAATGAATCATCAATGAGCATCAGGTGTAAAAGTTCACTTTGGGTAAAACATGATGTAACATCAGGTAGCTTTACTTATTAATTAACGTATTTCAGAAGCAAAGGATCAGGCCCATGCAGAGAGTCACAGGTATGTATTTCAATAGCTGTTGCTGTTTTGTTTCTGTTTCCCATTAGATGGTGCTGTTTTCTTTGCATTTAAAGTCTTTATTTTTTGCCCCTGTCAAACAGATTCTATATCTGACTCGTTTCATTTAACTTACAGTCACTCAGCCCATTTAAATGACACCTTGATAAGAAAACATGCAGTGCAACTGGGCTCAAAAGGCCATAAGAGAAAACAGACACGGCAACATAAATGAATAGATGTTGATTTTGATGAAAATACATTCTTGTTTACAAATGCAAGGTTGTATATAAAGTAATAAGAAGTTTTTAAAAAACACCAGTAAAAGCATAATACAGTCTTTAACCTGTAGAAGGATCATATATAGAAATCATTCTTTTTTTTTTTACACAGATATTTAAAATATAAAACACAATTGTTCCAAAGTGAGCCTAAAGTCCATAAAGCTACTGTATAACAAATAAACATCGTCTGATTGTCTGCAGGGATTCATTTCACTGTATTGACCTCTCCAAAAATAACATTGCAACTCCACTTATCCAGCAGTCATGAGACACAATACACTCTTCATGGAAATCAAAAAAATAAAAAGGCAGGAGAAAAAGCAGTACCCACTCTACTTCATTAACATGTCAGCAAAAATATCAGGAGCACAATACAGCTGCCCTCAGGCTGCCTGCTTCAGGAGATTCTCCTGCTTGTCTTGCAAGATTATTGCTTCCTTTGGTGACATTTTGGATTTTTTCCCAGATCCCCTGTGTTGAAAATAGAAAATGTAAATATGGATACATCCGCCATAAATATGCCAGACCTAGAGTCCTCCTGTGTCCTGTTACCAAAATTAATGTTTTGATTTTAGGGCATGCAGAGAAACAAGAAAAGGAACACATGCTGTCTCGTGGAGCACAGTCTTACCTCTCCTCCACATCCTGTATTGTGTCAGGAAGGGGTGACCCAAGTGTTTCTGGAAGAAATACAGCAGCCACTCCACTGATGATCGGAGCTCCCCCATAGATTACACCTGGGAGCCATGGTATATAGTCTCCGGCCAGGAGCACCATAGGGGCCACCATGGCTCCGACACGAGCCATCATGGATACCCAACCCATGCCATTCTGACTGAGAGAGAGAAAGCAACTATTGAATTGCCACAAAGAGGTAGAACCACCACTATCCTTTAAATCAGCAAGTGCGGTGCATATAATATTTTGTGGCGTCAATATAGAAATATTTAGGGTCAGAAGATTGAGAGTTACTGTTCAGCTGAATATTTGGATATTTGAACTTGGTGTATTTGTTGTGGCGTAACATGTCAGCTCTGTAGTTTCCAGAGAACGGCATAATAAACAAAGACATGCGGTCAACAGGCCCTCTGCTGGGAAAGAGTTTGTCAGTGAGAAATGACGGCAAATAATTTCCAGACGTAGTCAAGTTAAACAAACACACAGTAAATGAGCAATGCAACAACGCAAAAGTGATGTCAGTTACAAAATAGATGTTTGTCAGACAATAATGGGTCTGAGTAAAACCTTACTGACGCCATACTTTAATTATGTCCTGGCTGCTGTGAATGAAAATATGTAGTGGTTACTAATGAAGCCTTAGTAATGAAGCTGCCCCTGAGCTGATGGTGATCTGTTACTCTTTAGCCAACTGTTAATCCTGTTTGTTTGTTAATCTTTATGTGCTGTCCTGCTGATGTGTCTGTAACATTCACACCACACAGACTGAACACAAGCTTTTTTCTCTAGTTTGCAGTGAACTTTTGTTTTGGTGGATTTTATTATTTTCTGCACATGATTTCTGTCTCAACACAAAATGGTCCAACGTACATCAAACAATGACAAATGCCCTGCAGTTCTCCTGCAGCTGCAGTCCAATTCTTGACCTATTCAATATTCAGAATGAAACTTAATCAGGACTAGAAAGGCTCATTTATTATTGTTGTTCATTCATCTGTTTATCATCTGGGTCATTCATACATAGAGACATAGAGATTATTTCAGAATTCCTCAGTAGAAGCAAGAATAAACTGTGATGTAAACTAAATTACTTACCGAATGATGGTTGGGTAGAGTTCTCCAGAGTAAAGGTAACAGCAGTTGAAGGATGCAGCAAGGCAACCTTTACCCAGGACAGCCAGACAGGTGCGTATAGTGTGTTTATCTACACAGAGGTGGAATAAGCATCCGATCACTCTGTTGTTTCTGTCACAGCAGTGAGGTGTATACATCAACATGCATGCATGAGTTCTAACTCACCATAAGGTACCAGTACGTTGATCAAAATAGTGACTCCAGCAACAATGAGAGCACCACATTGTGATGGACGGCGTCCGATGAAACTCATCGACACTGTCACAACAACTTTAGCAGGGATGTCAACAGCACCGAAGATCACTTGGATTAAGTAGATGTCCACGCCAAACTTTTGCAGATCCATAGCAAGACCATAGTAGGCAAAGCTGGTTGATAACCTAAGTAGTTAAGGAACATGCATGGTATCATTGCAGCTCCAGAAATGGTGATGAATCTAGTTTTTCTACAATATGAGTTGGAAACATACCAGACAGCACTAAGGCAGAGTGTCATTGTCCTCATTGTTGGTGTGCGGAACAGATCCAGGACAGAGTAGGAGCCCTGAGAACAGGACATTTCTTTCTTCATGGACTCCTGCAACATCTATAGGTATAGAGCAACATCTCAATCCAAATGCATTCAAAATACAGATCATAAACACAGGTAGATGGTGCAATAGCACACTCTAACAAACCATGCTCTCTTACTTTCATGTCAATTTTTTCTCCCTCTTCACGGCGTCCGTTGAATTTGGCCACACTTTTAAGGTTCTTGATAGCTTTGTCTGATTTATTGCTCAGGACTAACCATCTTGAGGACTCGTGAAACCACCTGTATGAGATGTGTGTTTATTAAACAGCATTTGGAGATGCTACACTGACTTAGTGCAGTTTAATTCTCATTTGGCACCTTACCATGAAAAGAGGAAGAAGACATAGAAGGGCAATGACACAGCCAGGGTTAACCACCTCCAGTCCCGGATGAAGTAGGCTATGACCGCCAGGATCAACTGTCCCACAGTGTAACAGTAACCTGTTATTGTCCCCACTACAGTCCGCACACGGGTGGGAATCCACTCCACAACTTGAAATGAAAGAATCACAGAGGGGGGCATGCTTTATAGCAGCTAGTTTGATTAGCGTCTCGTTGTTATCACCATATAATGGGATAAGCATCAGCCCCATTAATGCTGCATCCAGCTATGTGACTTACTGAGCGAGAAGGTGTTGAGCCCTAATCCAGACAGTGCCATGCCACAAGCAAACCGGAACAGGCAGAAGATGGGGAAGGAGGTTGAGAAAGCAGCACATGTTCCTGCCACAGCCATCAGCAGGTTAGAAATGAGCAGGAGGATGCGTCGACCATATCTTGGTGCCAGGGAGATTTGCAAAGAGTGAGGTCAGGCAGGCCAGACTATGGTAATCACAATATTTGACTTGCTGAACTACACATATATGAACAATTTTCAACAGCTGTACATGAAGAAGAGGAAGGATGTCATGTAAAACATAAATTAAAGATGCAGCAGTTGATTGTATGTAGTGAAATGCTACCTGTCTGAAAGACCTCCAAAGACAAGAGCTCCCACAAGAACACCACCCATGTAGATGGTTTGTCCCATTTGCTTCAGAGAGCGCATATCACACACCAAATGCCACTGAGAAAGAATTAGCACAAGTTAAAACACACGACAAGACAACTTGTATTTGTTTAGTGAATGAGAAAAAGAAGATTGAAAAAAAGCCGTGCCTCAGATATGATTGTTGAGCTCATCTCAGTCATGTTATAGGACCATCCATCTGTGCATCCTTGCAGGTCAACATCCAGACCATCCTCAGTGTTTCCCAGCTCCCTTGAAGTGGAGGTCCCATTCTTAACCAGGAGGTGCCACTGTGGAGCAGCGTAACGCTGGCACCTCTGCGGCCTCCCTGTCTGGTCTAAAGGCACCGTGATCAGCAGCGTTTCCTCTAGGCTCAGCTGGGACTGAGACAGGTTTGTGTGTGCGCTGCAATAGTGAGAAGGCACAGCAGCCACAAAGTTCTGCAGCAAATTATGACTGGCCATCATCAGGACAGGTATGCAGAGGAGGGTCACATGTAGGATCTGGAAGCGTCCTGTGCTGCCCACCTGCTCTAGGAGGTCCCCAAATGCCATAGTTTTGTACAGATGGTCTCCAGAAGGTGACTTAACGTTAATTGCTCTAGATCCTGGTGTTGGTAGGTTCCTTTAAAAATATGTTGCTGTAGTATCTGTGAAAATATCGAAGAAAACATCTAACTGATGACTAACTCTTGAGTATGTTTGTCCTACTTTGTGCATTTAAAGACATTAATCATACTATACTTACCTACTGAATTAGCCTTTTCTCATTATATAAAATATGTACAAAATCCAATGAGAGTTCAGGCTCAGTGCAGCACCTTCGTTAAATCAACAAAGACATTATATTCAAGTGAAATCCTGGCAAAGTGTTCCAGAGAGGGTCCTTTAAAAAAGCCAAAAAATCAAAACGAAGTAAAAGTCGTCTTGTTGCTGCACCGTGTTAAAGTGTGTAATCGCCTCTCACATTCCAACAGCTTTTCTGCACTTTGGATTATTAGAAGTGCAATGTAACCTCTTGAGGTATTAGCAACTCATTCACTGAACACTGAGGTAGAGTGCTGAGTCCTTGCTGTGTAGGAACAATGTTTGGTTGAAGTGTTTCAGTGCGAGTAAGCTCCAGCATCAGGAGTGGACATACAACTGTGCTCAGCTCTTTTCCCTCTTTGCACCGAGACATACTCCCTGCCCTTTATTGGTTACTTAATCAGAAGGACAGAGGGTGATAGAAAGTCTGTGTGTGTGTGTGTGTGTGTGTGTGTGTGTGTGTGTGTGTGTGTGTGAGTGTGTGTGACCAAGTGTAGTGCACACATGTACATAGCAGTGCATACACATGTGAGGCCAATCCATTTAATTTGGTTTTATCAGTGTTTCTGTGTTGGTTTCTCTCCTGGTGTCATTTCAGTATTGACTTGTTCAAAAGTCAACATGAACTGGTTCACTGGGTTAAAAGTGAATAAAGTTAAGCCCATTAGATAAAGAAAAACAATAAGTAAGTGTTTGGCAGAAATTGTAAAAGATGCTGATAAATATTCAACTATTCAAATGCACTTCAACACCATGACCTTTTCTCATCGTCACCTCTTGTTATAAAACAGAATTTGTCAATGAGTGACTGTGATGACAACGAAGCAACAGCTCAGTCACGTTTTATGCTGACTGAGAGTTGAGCAGCACTGCACCCAAAAATTAGTATTTTGATTTGATTGTTTGTATGTATTCCAGTTGTACTGTGTTTGCAGCACATGTAGCTATAAAGTGAAATCTGATCAAATCTGATGTTTTTGTTTTTTTTTGTCTGGTTTGTGTCCTGACGACTAGTTTTGAGGAATGTGTGCGCTTGTGTAATAATCAGCGTGAGATGTCAGGCTGAATGAAGCTGCAGGTGCACAAAAGCAAAACAATAAATTTTTTGTTTTTTCAGCTGTGGGAGACTCTGATCAGGGAAGAGATCTGTCCTTTTAAATTCCTACTCTTTCAGGGTATTTTCAGGTTTGAGCCCTTAAGGCACAGGTATCTGACAGAATATATGAAAAACCTCAGAGAAATGAAGAAAGATACCAACAAAGTCGCACACAAATGCCCTGAGAGCCCTGGGCTTTTTGAGAAATGTGGACAACAGAAAAACACTGCAACGGAGAGTGAGAGCGCAAACAGACAGAAATGTTAAACCAACCAAAAATGTTTCAGGGTGAAACCAGATCAGTTTTACAGCTGGCTTTAATGTTGCACGCAGAAGAAGATGTTCTTACAGGTAGGATGACGGAGGGATCTGAATGATATTTGCAAAGTCTGGATTGCAAGTTTGAATTAGTCACGACAACAAGAGAACACAAAGTACATGCAAGGTAAATGATGTAATGGGATCTGAGCGGTATCCAGGCGCCCATTCATGTGCTGCTTTGGAAATGGTTGTTAGGAAATCTGCTCTGGCACGTACAGTAACCAGCACAGAGAAATCCTGTTGGTTTGATGTGACAAATTCACCAATGTCACTTATCCAGTGCTCTTTGGTCAGATTGTTTGAGCACACAGCGACGTGCACAACTCACGGTGTCAAAAAGGAAGATGTAAGGTTGTGCGCCTGATAAATGGCTTCATACCAGTACAGGTTTAGGGCTGAAGAAGCAGCCAACTTCTAGGAAACAAACACAAAAAGCCAACATTTTACCAACTGATTTAAAATTCACAGTGTTCCTCACAGTGTAAGCTGACACCAGGTTGATAGTTTCAGGTTATTTCTACATCTTTATTCACACCTATAATCGCGAAACATTCTAAAGATAAAAACACTTAGCAAAGTTAAGAAAAAAGTATAGGGCATGTCATTCCCAAGTTTAGAAATCCAGCATTGTATTGCATTGGCAACAGAGTAATTCACAAAGCATCTTAGCTGTTTAATGTAGCTGCTAAGAAGTTAAGAGTTAGTCTTTGGTTGGTATGTGTAAAGCCAGTTGGGGGACATTTTGTTCTCGCTACATGTAGTAAACCTGCATGGATGGTCACTGGGATATGTTTGCTCAGCTGACACTTTAAACTTCTACCTATGGATACAGCATGTAAGTCCCAGTTATCCATAACACCCCACTCTGTGTATGATGTCGCAAAGACATTTCTAATTTCATCTAAACGGTTTCTTAGAATGACCCAGTTTAGTTATATAAATCTTTCTTTTTTCTTTTTTCGTCAAACTTGCTCTTTGCAGCTTTGTTTGTCAATAGCTCTGAAGAAAAGAAATGATTAGACATGAACCCACCCAGCCTCATCAATGCACCGACACTGGAGTCTGTGCGCTGAAGGTGTTTTTTAACAGGTGGAGTGCACTATCCTCGCAAACATAGGCTCACCTTCAACCCTTAACATACAGAAGATTTTTATGATAATAGATGACAATATCTCTTTCATCAAGACACACCTGTGAAGTGAAAAACTTGTTTGGCGTGGTGTAAGTCTCCATTAGTACATTTCAACTCTTGAGGAGTTTCAAACTGTCAGTGATTCTTTCAAGAACGTATTTATAGACTCATAAAAATTCTGCATTGAAGCAATGTGCCATTTAAACAATTAAAAGTGATGGTTTCTTTATTTCTGCAGTTATCTAAAGCTGTTAGATGCCTGATGCGAGATTGGACTTTAAACTTGTTAAACTCAGCGACGGGCCCTGGAGAAGAGGAGTTATCTTGCAGTTTATTACACCACTAAACCCTCAGTTAAACGCTGCAATCGCCTTGACAGCAGTGACACATTACATTACATAGTCTTTGTGCTTCTTGCTCTGTTAATAGTTACAAACAAATACAAGAGAACATGTAACACTTTGACCTTTTGTCTCAGTGCAAAGCCAAGAAAAATGTTAAAAAGTCTGATCAGGGTTAGAGATGAAGATCCAAAGAGCTGACTCCAATAGCAAGAATTATTTTAGATTTATCCAAAAGTAGCATTTTTAATCATTTACATACATGTTTTATATGTTAAAGTAGAGTGTTAGTTCAGGTTGCATTCATACTGGATGATTTTAATATATAGCTTATTTTATTTATATATTTTATATGATATTTATATTATGTTTTACTATTCTCCTAATCCCTTCCCACTGCCATTTACTGTTGCAACTCCCTCAGCAAACCCAACCTCCTTTTAATGTGGTATTTCATATATCAGACTTAACTGAGATGTATTTTAATGGATGTTAATTGGGGTGTTAGCTCCTCATTGATGCTTGGATTGAGAGATCCTTCAAAGAGCAAATGATTTTCTGTCAAACTGAGCTGTCCAACCATTTGCTCTAAATGATCGCCTCCTTGAAGTGTCTCAGAATGAACAAACTGCAGTTAACCCTAATGACTGGAGCTGCGTTTGCTGCCCTGGAGACACCACACCTACTGTAGCAGCTTAAAAACATGCTCAAGGAAATTATTTTTATCAGCTTGATTCTTCATGCTATTTCCCTGATTTTATGAGAATTGCTCATGTTTCATATGTCCAATACAGTATACACTGAGGTGTCAGAGACCAAGGCTTTAAAACTTGGTTAGTACAATTGTTTGATATCTATATCTATATCTATATCTATATCTATATCTATATCTATATCTATATCTATATCTATATGTTGTTGATAGAGCTTTTTATATATTTCTATATAGAGTTCTGTTACTGGACTTTTAAAGCAGTTTCCTCATGCATCTCACAGGCGATGGCTTGCAATAGAAGGGTATTTCTTTTATCTTTTGCATGCTGATGCTGTTCTGTTGTATACTTATTAGATTAACTGTTCTTTATAAGAGCTTAAAAGGAACTTAATTTGTGAAAATATCAGTTTATCTCCAAGTACGTCCACAGCAGATTATCAACAAGCAGATATCTTGTTTATGTGTGCGCCATCAGCCATGTTTTATTGTCATCAACAGTACCATTAAAGCATAAAATCAGAGGGGCACATGTGCTCTCCAGGAGTCACAGTCCTGAAGAGCACACAGAAACTTATGTCTCACTCTCTGGGCCTTTGTCTCCTCTCATTCAGGCATCAACAGCTCCTCCAGCAGGCAGTCCAAACAACAGTTTGGGTTGCCTGCTGGGTTTTCTCAATAATGTTTCCAGTGGTTTTCAATCTCTGACAAGATTTCAGCATTTCTAAAACACATCTACAAAAATGTTGGATACATTGAAATAACTTAATAACAATAACACAATAAGTTATGTTGCATAAATGTGTTTTATCACACATCTTACCTGGATTTCTTTAGCTCAATATCTGTGCCAGCAAAACATTTTGTATATAATTTAACACCATTTATTTAGGGTGCTAAGTGATATATTTTTAGTTTGACAGCATGTCTGAACAGCTAAACTTGGCAAATAGGCTGTAACAGCAAGACATCATCTGCAGATTAATGTTGTAAGAAATACAGTTTGTAGAATTGAAAATACATTTTTAGAAAGCTTCTTTTTTGAAGTTATGTTGTTACTGTTTGCAGAGTAGCTCTTTAACAACATAACGATGTTTGGTTGGGCACAGCCCATAATAACAGCTGGCATTAAGACTTACTTTACTGCCCCTGGCTCTATCCCATAATCATATAAGAGCGCTGCCCTCACTGACACTGTGCCAAAGCTATGGCTGCTGCTGATCTGGGTGCTGTGCTGCTGTTGTTATCCAGGGGACTGTGGAGTCATACCCCATCAAACTCTGCTCCACACTGTCCACATTTAAAGCTTCCCACTTGTCTTACCTATAAGACATCTGTGGTCCTTCCAAATATTTCTTTCATTTAACTTCATTTCACCAGGAGCCAAATTATCCACAGAGGTCACCTCATCTCCACAATAAATGAACCAACCACTGCCTGTCGGTCACTCCACATCAGAAAGTGATGAAATGGAAACACAGACCTAATTTCTGGCCCATATATCAGTATGTGAACCAAACATTGATAAAAAAAACATGCAGCTCCAGTGCAAAGTGCATTGAGATTACTGACATTTCATTTGGTGGTTGCTGCTGCTAGTTTCCCCTCCAACTGAAAATTTTTAAAATATTTTTTAAAATGTATTAATTTATTTTTTTCCCCAGTCTGCCCCTGATATGTAAGTGACGAACTTACTGTCCTCGTCTTGGACGGGTAACAGGCTGCTAAGTTCATTTCCCTGTATTATTTTAATGTGTTAATGTGTTGTAGTGTTTGGTTGTGTAGGCAAATTTACCATGAAAGGTGATGAGTGACTATGATAAGTGGCTAGGTTGTATGTTGCTAATGGTGCTTCAGCTGAGGCTCACACATGTGGGTGTGTGGCTCATGTTGTGTGTGTGACTGGAGAGCTGCAGGGGGCTGTATTTTCAAATACTCAAAAAGACTTTTTGTTATTTGTTTTTTACATCATAATTAACTGTATAGGGCTGATAGGAGCAGTAGGGGAGCACAGTGTGCACACACTATGAGCCACATCACTTCAATCAGCACTATACACAGGTGAGGTCCATCATCTCATTGCTGCTTGTTATATTATTGCTCAAGTTGACCTGAATGACCCTGTGGCCAAATGCTCCTGATGAGTTGTCTCCAGCACAGTGTTCAGTCACATGCTTGCCACATAGTTTCAGTTATAATTGGTAATATTTATTGTTATATGCTAGTTTTGTTGTTGGTCTGTGGTATAAGACAAATGATTAAGGGGGAATTATTAGTATTATTAGTACGTGATGTGTTAAGGTGATGCTTTTTGCTTTATGTGACTGTGTTGAATTGTCATTCTTGTTTTACAGCTGAATCTCACACAATGGAGTTGTGACCAGATTTGATAGAAAATATCACCAATAGAAAAGTGCAAAACATTGACATAATATTCATATATATATATATAATTTTCTTTGCAACAAAATGCATTATAGGGATATTTATTCTGTACTTGACAATATGACAATATGACAAGACGACAATACGAAAATGACTGAGAAGAGAAGAAAAAAGTCTCCCAGGCTGGTTTGGTATTTAAGACAATTTTTATTCAGAATGGGTCTGAGTGGAAATAAAAGAGTTTTTTTTTTTTTTTTTAAATAAAAACATTATCAGCAGTAAATTTGTAAAGCCCACCACAAAGCTCTTTTATCTGCGCAACGACAGCAAAATAACAATTTCTGCATCCCTGACAGTAACTACAAGGATTTTATCACACCAGTCTGCAGCCTGGATGTTGTGAATATGCAGGTATTAAAAGACTTGGTGAGTCCAAGAGTTTGTGTGAGATTTGCTGTAGTACAACAGGGAGTATTTAATGCTAATGTGTGTGGATGCAGGTTTACAGGGGCTTTTACTAGGAAAAAAAAAATAAAGGTGTTAGTGTTGTGATACAAGTGGGGAAAGTTGGGGTGTTGGATGTTGGACAGTTTAGGGCTTGTCATCGGGGGCAGGGAGTTTCTCAAGTGTTGGCTCCATGCCCCAGATCTCACGAGCATACTGGGCAATGGTGCGATCACTGGAGAACTTGCCACATCCGGCGATGTTGTATATCACCTTCTTGGTCCATTCCTTGGGGTTCTGATGAGAGGATGAAAATGATTATAAAGATCAGTAATGAATTAGATTATTAGCTCTGAATCTCCTTCTTTCAGTGGTGATGCTCATAATATAGCCGTAAAAATTAAAATCTTAATCTGAAAATGCATAAAACACCTTTCTGAACTATCATTTATGAATGAACATACCTTGTACAGAGCATTGACTTTCTCCTGGCATTTAATATAGTCTTCAAAGTCGGCGAAAACCTTAAATCTGTGAGGAAAATAATGTGATTAATTAATGAAAAAACACATACAAAATGTAAATTGTGCAATGTGAACATATGTGGTGTCTAAGTATCTAGTTTTGTGTGTGTGTTTTACTGATTGTTGGTGTGAATGCAAAGACTATGAGTAATTTTGTTTGTCTTTTCTTTTCTTGTACTAGCCTGCAAGTTTATACACATTCTTATTTATATGTGTGTGCATGTGTGTGCCTCAGGCTGCTAATGTTAGATGTGCCTTTACCTGTCATGGTGCATCAGCATGTTGACAATTTCTTTAAACAGGTCAGGCTGCTTTGGGCTAAAGAAGCCTCCAGCAATCTGGTCAATAGCCTGTTTCAGCTCAGGCAGGCGGTTGTAGTACTCTTCAGCGTGGTATCTAAAACAAATAATAAACACATTCAGAAAAACAGAAGCACAAGCTGGTGGCTGTAGTAAACAGCCCATTCATAAAGGAGTAGTAGTCAGTGCCTACGCAGTGGTACCAGCAGGTTTCCTAAAGGCCATAGCTTTTAGTGGAGAAAACCTCAGCTCATGTGGACAAATAATTTGAGCCTGGAAGCAATGACAGGAAGAGTGCAAGGAAGAGGTCACCACCAGAACCTGAGAGAGACTGCAGAGCTGCTGGATTGTCAAAGCCAGGGGAGCTCACTGCAGTGATAGCAAAATATTGACAGTTGGAGAATCTTGTAGGTATTTCTCCAAATAAATCTGATAGCAGGAAACACACAACCTCCTCATACTCAAATATAACATCCCGTAGTGGCATAAATAAAGACAGAAGAATGAACTCCTTTACATGCTTTTGCTCTCTTGGTGTGCAACAGTGTGGTAAAGAGGCAATGTGACAAAGTGAGCTGTTTTTTTATTGGCTACAGACCAAAATATGTTTAAGGTAGAAGAAAAAGAAGTTAGAGAGATCGGGTTTCATTCTTTACCCTCTCTTGTCAAGTTCATCAACGTCATCCACTCTCATGCCAAAAATGAAAAGGTTGTCCTCCCCGGCTTCCTCGGCCATCTCAACATTGGCTCCATCCATGGTACCGATGGTTAGAGCGCCGTTCAACATGAACTTCATGTTGCCAGTGCCAGAGGCCTCAGTGCCAGCTGTGGAGATCTGCTGTGACAGGTCAGCTGCAGGGATGGCTGCAAGATGACAGAAGTAGAGGGTTGATGACTTTAATGAGCGTTTTTTGTTCACGTTTTCTGCTGTGTATCAAAAAATCCTGACTGGGGACATCTGCAGAGGAGGGAATGAACATGGATGATCAGCATGAGTACAGATAGATGTAGAAAGGGCAATGATTTACTAATTACCTCTCTCTGCCAGTGTGACTCTGTAGTTCTCCAAAAAGATGACCTTCAGACGATCTCCAACCACTGGATCATTGTTGACCACCTCACCAATGGCTGTGATCAGACGGATAATCATCTTGGCAGTGTGGTATCCAGGAGCAGCCTGCAAGAGAGTTGGAGTTGGAGAAAAAATGTCAGGTGAATCTGTTCAGGTGAGTTTGTTTGTAAAGCCCAGTTGCATGCCATCACTACAAACCTTGCCTCCAATCATGACAGTTCTTGGAGTCCACTGCTTGTTGGGCTCCCTCTTGATGCCTGGTGAAGATATCAAGAGATTAAGAGATTGAGGTTTTAGTGAAAATTACTCAAATCATTTGAACAACTGAATGAATTAAGTTCATTTGGGAAAAATATTTTAAATGTGTACTTACGGTTATAATAGGTGATAATGTGCAGGCAGTTGAGCAGCTGTCTCTTGTATTCGTGGATTCTCTTGACTTGAATGTCAAACATGGAGTTGGGGTTGATCTTCACCTTGTAATGCTCCTCCAGGTGCACAGCAAACTTCAACTTGTTTTCCTGGGTGATTGGGAAAAAATTGACTCTGTTACATAAAACACAATAAATTCAGCTTTTATGCGCTGTATTCAAACAATGATATAATAGCACAATGAAATACAACAGGGGAAAAAAAAACATTAAAAAACTGCAGGTTAACACACTCCTAGACTTTGATATATACTGGCCACACTGGTGCAGAGGTTGCAGTGAGGTTGCAGGAGCCTTTGACATTGGTCACAGGGGAACAAACAGCTCTGCAGGTTCACAACCTAACCCCCTAACCTAACCCTAACCCAGAGACCACATGTCATAGTATTTACAGTCTATCTCAGAGTAAATGTTGCTTAATGTGGAATATGTGTCATTGTCTCCAGGGTTTTTTGCTGTGGAGCAGTAGCTGTGACCAGTTATAATAAAGTGTATATAGATGTATATATAAGTATCTACTTAACTTCCTAAGAATAATGGTGTTAATTATTATGAAGATGAAAAAATGTCTGTTATTTCACCTGTTTGACTTTGGCAATATCACGAATGAAAGCATCATCATTGATGTACTTGCGGAGATTCTTCAACTGGTCGAGTTCGCGAATGTAGTCCTCACCGATTCTCTGATCAACAAAAATTGATGACAAAGTGAATCAAAGATATGTTTTTTCTACTACAAGGTAGAACTAAAATATTGGTTGTGTGTTGAAAACACAGCTAACCTCTGCAATGACCTCAGCCAGCCCAGGGTTGCACATGACCAGCCAGCGGCGAGGAGTGATGCCATTGGTCTTGTTTTGAAACTTATGAGGCTCCATTTCATAGAAGTCCTTGAAACTGCAGACAGAGTGAAGCATCACATACATCAGAGCACACCAATGAAACCTAAAAGGCCAGGGATTTATGAAGCTGATGCCGCTACATATACTACAGAGACATGAGCTGTATTTATGGTGTTCATTATGATTTACCACTGTAGACTATCACAGGCAAATTAGTGCAGATTTTTTAAGGACGTACATTGTAGCTTTGAGGATGTCAGAGTGTATCTGGGCCACGCCGTTGACTGCATGGGAACCCACAATGCACAAGTGGGCCATGTTGATCCTCTTCTGTCCACCTTCCTCAATGAGAGACATGCGGCACAGACGTCCATTATCACCAGGGTATTTGGCAGCAACTCTCTGCAGAATGAAAAGCAAGAAGAGACAAAAATTAGGAAATAGGTTGTGTTTTATTTATTTTGCTTGCTGAATCATAGATTTCTATTTTCATACATGTGAAAGTAGGCCATCACATCTATTCTCAAATAATCATATTAACAGGAAAAGAACAGTTTCCATTAGTATGTAAGTAGATGAATGAAACTGTGTTTTTGTGGAGATATACAGTACATAAAACCTCCCCACCACTTCATGTCAGAAATATTTCTCAGCTGCTGCAATTAAAAGCCAATTTGACATTTGACATTTACATTACAGCATTTTAGTGCTCGTGCCAATCTTTACAGACATTCGCTGCATTTTAATGGGTGTTTCTGTTGTCTCTCTCCACAGGAGGAGGTGGCAGGAGAAAAAGCAGAAGTGATAGTCCACAGTAACAATCTAAAAATATGCATTCATAATCAAATTAATATTGAAATTGTAATTATTGTGCTTCTTTTTCCTATGTTTTCCTGGCCTCTTATGTTTTTAATTTTAATATTGTCTTTAATTCTTAACACTTAGTTTAATCCTTTTTGCTGATTGCACCAAGCTTTGATATTTTGTACCTTCTTAAGGTGAATCATGTATTCAACCAGGCAGATAAAAGAAAAGGTAGATATATTTATTATTATATTAGCACTTAACCGCAGAGAACAATGACAGTGTGATCCTATCCTGCTCTATATGGTGAGGAGGAGCCACAAAGACAGGTTATATTCAACACATCATTGAGATTTGCACATTTTGCAATGTGCAGCACTAACCTCCAGGTGGCGGCGGTTGATCTCATAGATAATTTCCAGGTGACGGGGCAGCAGATGAGCAAACAGGTCGACTGGCCAGCGCTCCAGAGCTTCAGGAAGGACAGTGTGGTTGGTGTAGGCACAGGTGCGCACACAGATGTCCCAGGCCTGGAGGAGCAGGAAGTACAGAGATATACAATGTAAATTTTACTGTGCAAGGCATTTTAATTATAACAGACTTGAGAAACTTTTTTTTTAATTTATGCAACATTCTTTGTGGTGGTAATTCAGTGTATAGTGTATATAATGTGTTCTAACTTTGAAAAAAATTAAACTTAATCAGGGTCGCTCTTCCTTACCATTTCCCATGGAAGCCTCTCTTCATCAACCAGAACCCTCATCAGTTCAGGAATAGCCATAGCTGGGTGAGTGTCATTCAGCTGGATGGCAACCTAAATATGCACAGCATTATTAAATGTCAACACAGAATTAGAATACACCATAAAGTGCTAGATACTGTTCATTTCAAATATTCTCATAAGATACAATAAAAACCCACCCACAGCATGTTCTACGCACTGACAGGGGCAATTTAACGAAGGCGCAGAGAGAACATCAGGGGGAAATCTTTTCATTTTTGACAGAAACTATTTTGTTCAGTTTTCACTTCACCTTTTCAGGCAGCTTGTTGAAGTCTGTGCGAACAATCTCCCTGGAGCCAAACTTAGAGACCTTGAAACGGCGGATGATGTCTTGCAGGGTGGCAGACACCACAAAGTATTCCTGCTTCAGACGGAGCTCCTTACCTTCAAAGAACTGAGCATAAAGACACATTTTTGTTTCTGTTCTGCAGGCAAACATGAATCATTTTTTATTCATCAAACATAACCTTTTGCATATTTGTGACTGATGGACAACTGAAATCTTTTCATTTTCATAAAAATATATTATCAGCTGCATGAGCTAATATCTATCTAATATCTGTCATAGAATCATCATGCAGCTGCAATCAATTTACTTTAGCACCAAACATCTGGCTTTATAATGGACAGTTGTTCTAATGCAAGTACATGTGTGCATACATCGTGTAAATGACTGGGTATGCTGGGTGAAATTCATCATTTTCTATTGAATTAACTATTTAATCAATCACCTAACTGTTTCATGGCTTATGTATAGAAACACAGCAGTGACTAAAGTGAATTCAAACAAAGCTGGAATATCAGCTCCACCATGGTTACTGCTTTCACTTGCATGGACATAAATTACCAGACCTGACATGAGTTATATCTCAAGCTAGATGGTTATCTCCTAAATCCTCCTCCTTCAGCCTTCAGGGAGTCAGCACATGGTGGTCAGGCTTTATGCCAGATATAAAGGACAGCTTCAGAGGAAGCTGAAAGAGCACATAGTGGCTCTGGCTGAAGACAAAGGATAGTAGCTAGGTCCAAATTATGGAAATCCATCTCTCAGTAGAAAGATAATTCCTAAAGGAGTTTTACAGTCCACAGCTCCTTTACCTAGCAACATTCAGCTTTTTGCTCTAATTCAGATTAATATGTGGACGGTCCAATGAGTGCAGGTCTAGTTGATTAAAAAGGTAATTCAGTCATAAATTTCTTACATTGTCATTGGGGTACAGCACACGGGAGATGTTCTCAGCCAGGTTTCTGTCCAAAACAGCCTGGATGTAGCCACCAACATTGACTGTAAGGAAAATTATATATGTTTAAACTCCTCTAGTTCAAATTAATGCTCAATTCCTGTTGTATGATTGAGAACATGTGATCTCTGCTATCACACGTACAGTCTTTAAGGTTAAACTCGCAGGGGGCCTTTGCAGACCACAGCCTCATGGTGTTGACAATGTTGTTTCTGTATCCAGGGACAGGGGTGTCATATGGCAGAGCCAGCACTACCTGCCAATACCACAAGAGACAGACATTTCAAATACATAACTGCATCATCTCTCAAAACCTATTATAAAATGCATTTACTTGAAACCATATTTTCACCTGAGTGTCAACCCATTTGACGCCATCAGGGTGATGCTCAGTTCTGCCATAGAATTGCACAGGACGCATGTACTCAGGACGCGCCTTCTCCCAGGGGTTGCCATAGCGCAGCCAATCATCAGCCTCCTCAACCTGAGGGTGGGGGGATGGGGGGGGGGGGGGTTACTCATTGGGGAAGTAGCTTTCTGAGCTGAGGCAGACAGACAATGATCAGGAACATCGGGTCATGGTGGTGATAAAGGAAGCTCATACAGCAGGGGATACGAGGTGAAAAAGAAACACGAGCAGCTTTTCTTGCATACTGATAAAAATACTGGGGATTATAGACACAGCAAGAAGCCTGGAAATTGAACAATTCTGACCTGCCAGCCGTTGACAATTTTCTGATTGAAGATGCCAAATTCATAGCGAATACCATAACCATAGGCAGCCAGACCCAATGAAGCCATTGAGTCCAGGAAACAGGCTGAAAACCAGAGACAGCACGTGAAAAATAAATCAGCCTCTGACTGGCTGAAATCTTTAAAATTTTCAAATAGGAAGGGGGAGAAGATTCTCACCAGCAAGACGACCCAGGCCACCATTACCCAAACCAGCATCTTCCTCCATGTCTTCCAAGTCTTCCATATCCAGACCCAACTACAGAGGACAGCAGAGCACAACATGCACTAATGAGTGATACCAACATGTTGACCTCTATTTTTTTTTTTTTTTTTTACAGAAGATGGAAAAGGTTTTATGGTTATATATAGGAATAAATGAGGAACACTTGTCTCACCTGGTACGTGGCCTCATCGCAGGCGTTCTCCAGGGCAAGGTTCACCATGGTGTTCTGAAGGGTGCGACCCATGTAGAACTCGAGGGAAATGTAGTACACACGCTACAGTTTGGTAAGACAGGGAGAAATGATTCATTTGATTAGGGTTGTGGGGGTCTCCACAGAACCGTGATGGTGACAACTCTGGCACTGAAAATCCTGAGAAATCAAATGCCAAATGTCACAATAACATCCACGTCAGACTGTCAAGGAAACCCTCAGATTTCATGATGTTTGGGAGTGCATAGAGACGTGCGACCTGAGCCTGTGTTTCGCCTTTGCCATTTATTTTTTTTCTCCTCTGAAATGAAGGGGCAGACACAGGGTGAGGAGGCACAGGAGAGACAAGGGGGTGGGGGGGTATTACTTTGGGTATTGCATAACAGCAACATTTTGGCCCAGACAAAAATAGCTCCTGTAGAGGTCGCTGTAAAGGTCAGCCTGAGCCTGATACCCTTTCATTGTGGAGTTCAAGTCTGGCTTGATAGGAGAAATGGTTCAGATAGATGTGTAAAATAATAATGAATACAACTGACAGAGCCATATCACTGAGTAGCTAACAGGATCTCTTTAATTATTAATGAATCTATGTTACAAAGTTTGTCTGACTTCCATCCTTGTTTCATCTCATTATGCTGATTTTCTTTTCTTTTTTTTTCGATAAAATATACTAGCAATGCGAAAAATAGATCTTGTTGTTGTAACAGTAACTTCAGTATGTGATCTTTGCATAAGTCTGAGCTTGAATGTCGTCCTCTTCCATGTTTCTGTTAAGACCTTTAAGGAACTCACCTTTGATCTTTCAGTCTAGAGTACCAGACCAGGGTGATACAGTTTGGGGGGCTCAGATAGTTTCTGAGTTAGAGGTTGCAGCCCATCAACATCTGATTCAGCAGTTTCGGAAAACTAGTTCAGTACAAAAAGTAAATATTCCACTACTGATCCTAACACATCAGGACTTTGATACCTCAGTTCTGAACAAGAACCATCAGAGTGAGCCAAAGTGTACAGGGAAATTTTCCTCTGACATTAAAGAAAAATTATCCCCTTTATTCAGTAGAGTTAATAATGAATGCAATTGGAGCTGAGTTCCCCTCTGCTTCTCAACCTCCTATTGTAATTACACACAGTTTTATATAACATTTTTCAAGCAATAATGTCGTGTGGTTTGCAATTTGCTCGTTTATTCTAGTGACGCCAGCTTCCTTTTGTTCCTTTAAGTTTCAGCCTGGTGCTGTTTATACCGGTGCAGTTGCTGAGATAAAGCTTCTGTGTGACTTGTGCTTTTACATGAACTCAGATGTCCTCAGAGGCATGTGCTCATATGACACAAGTAAAGGCTAGGTGCTTTATGGTCAGACAGGCTGGGAGCAGAGAGTCATGGGGAGGTTTAACGTTTCAACACACTATAAGAACGGCAGCATACCAGCAGAGTGCTAAGAAGTTTAAATGTCATGACTTGGTATTACACTGACATCAGGTTGCTAGTACAGTTGAAGAATATCAAACCCTTGAGTTCAGTGGTTAAAAAGTATTTACATCCTTTACTCAAGCAGATGTAGCAATGCCATGAATGTTAAAGTACTCAATTACAAGTAAATACACATAAATGTGCAGCTTGTACATATAGCATCTCACATAAAAAGACTCATTATGCAGAAAGATCATTGAGTCTGTGAGTCTGTGTGAAAACAGCTTAACTGGAGAAGCTGTTTGAGGTGGAACAAATTTTCATCATTTTATATACAGTTATTACAGGTATTTTAATTCAGTGGATCCCAACCTAAGGGGCAGGACCCTTCAAGGGGTCATTAGATACATCTGAGAGCTCATGAGATGATTAATGGGGTAGGAAAGAAGAAAAAACTTCTTTTGCCATATAAAATGTATGTTTTCTACTTTTATATGGTCAGCTAATTTGTTAAATATTGGATTATTGTTTGCTCTTTGAATCAACAGTCAACAGGCCGAATCACTCACTAACAGCTCATAGAAATTTGAAAAAGGGGGCCCCAATAAGAAATTTATTTGTGTGGTGTTAAAAAAGAGGTTGCATTGCATTGTAATTTGCAAGCTTGTCAGTGTAATATATATATATATATATATATATATATATATATATATGTGTGTGTGTGTGTGTGTGTGTGTGTGTGTGTGTGTGTGTGTGTGTGTGTGTGTGTGTGTGTGTATGCATACATATACACATATAGCATTAAATGAAATATTCAAGTAGGCAACAAATCACTATAAACTGTTCTTACTGAGTACTTAAATGTACTCAGTTGCTCTCCAAATTCAAGGCTCCTGAGCAAAATGCTAATGAAAACACTGATGACAAAGCAACTGACTTTCCAATGACCTGAGGGTATGCTGCAGTTCTCAGATCAAATATGAATGCAGGTTTTTGCCCTATACTTGGTTAAACAATATAACCTCTCTATTTTTGTCTATCATAAATATAAGATACAGTTTATACCATTATTGGCAATAAGATTGTAGCAGTCTTTCACTTGATCAATTAATCTACATATTCATGGAAGTTTACATTTCTCTAACTTGTCTATTTCTCTGTTATGACTTGAACTTACTTTGGGATCTTTCTCATAGTAGTGCTGTTGGGTTCTGATCCACCTGCCAATCAAGTGGTCCCGCACAGTGTGGGCAAGAGCAAAGTAGTAATCCCTTCTGGTTGCTACATTTCTGTCCTTGACCAGCGTAAAGTGGAGATGTCTGTTGAAGTTTTGCTTCAGTTCTGCAACGTTTTCAACGCCGGCGAGGCCTCGCACTGAAATCTGTTTCTTTCTATCATGGTCAGACAATGGTTTAGACATGGTGGCACGAGTTGTAGCAGCTCAGGGCTCTGACTCTGGAAGAATGTAAACAGTAAGACAGCAGGCGCACACCACCAGACCCAGACACACCGCAAGAGAGGCACCCACACCACAGACAGAGGCTCAGCATTTTAAAGGTACCGCCATGAATAGTAAGCAGAGGGTGGAGCAGGTTGTATATGTTAAGTAAAGGGTGGGGCATATGTTGAGAATAGAGGTTGCAACCTTTCAGTAATGTCACACAGGAATAACTAAGAGGATCTATAGTGATTTAATTTACTTCTGTTTATTTTCTTTATCTGATTGATTGATGTGATATCTGATTCTGAAAAATTAGGAAAACCAGCATGCAGATTTTGTGTTTGCATGCTGGTATATGCGTTGGTATTCCACTGTTAGATAAAGGTAACATGCACAGAGAGTAGAATTATTTGAATGATTCAGAAAAATTTATTATTATCATTAAATATAGAATATGAAGTTAGGTGTCAGAAATGTATCTTTGTCTAGTTATATTTTTCAGTATGTAATTAATCCACTACCCTGTGTAATGCATTGTCTGCATTGATACTGTTGGAGAAACACATAGTGGTGATAATATCTGGCAGCTACAGTGGCTAACTTGTTTTTCGCCCAATACTTGGCAGGAGTGCCTCGGCCAGCAGATGGTAACGGTATATTAAATTTTATAAAATGTGTTTTGCTGCACCTACAAAGCAAAGCACTGCAAAGTCTGCTAATTATCATATTGTAGGGTGACACTGTATTTATAAGTTGCTGCATTGGAGGGCAGTTACAGGGCAGATTTTTAGCAAACCAGATTGCAGACACTGGATCAGGTCTCACTTGAGACCTCACCTTGGTCTGCTCTGACCTCCAAACAGTGCTATTGTTGTTTAACCCTTTCATGCTTCACAAGAACTGGTACTGTAAGTAGTGGTACAGTCAGTCACCAGTCATCCAGAGTCTGCGTGTAGATCACAGTTTTTCAAAGCCTGGAGCAATAACAAAATCAGCTTCAGCAAAGCTATATAAACCCACTCTATTTTCAGTTATCACTCTAGCGAGCCAAACTATCATGAAGTCTTGACCTTCTATAAATAGTAACTCTGACCCAGTCCCAAAGGCCATGATATTTGAAAGGCATATCTTGTTAATGTCAGCAAGAGCCGGCAGACAACACTAGTACATTACTATGAGTCGGACCACAGCATATAGAGCAAGGTAGTGTTTGCTGAGTTGTTCTCAGTGGGGTGTTGTGCTCCAGAATCATCATTGTTGTGTTAAATCAGGAGTTTTCAGACTTTTGGACTGAAATTGGTTAAAAGCTGGATGAAAGAGTGGCTGTTACATTAGTGTCAAGATGCACTGGTTTGCACAACACTTTGAAAAAATGTTGACAGGAAAGCATTGGGAATAAAATTAGCATGTCTTTATAACAATTTACCACTCTGTAGCATGATTGGATGAGATGCAAAAAGAAAAAAAAAACAAACAAAAGATGCTGCTGTCCAACACAACAGTTGGACAGCAGCTTAATAGGATTCAAATTGCAGGTGGTAGCTGAAGTGGTTGGCAGTGCTTCAAGGCCATTTCTGCATCACTGGAAGAATTTTATAACTTACACAGTATATAAATGCTGTCTACACCATTTCCTGTTGTGTTCCTTTTAATGCTCCTGCATGCCAAATGACCCCCAGAACAGAAGAACCATCATACAACAGATGACAGAGATTGAAGCTGGCATGCCCCTGATTTGTCCATTATGATGAGCAAATTATGTTCTTACATGTCTACTGGCTGTTCTGTCAAATGGTACATCAAGCATTTCAAGACCACGGTGAACAAATGCACGGCCTGATGAAATGTGTGAACAAACATTTGAAAAGGCAAATTTTCACAACAACATGGCCACAATTTCACCAGGTTAGTTTTTGTTGTAGCCTCTTCTTTTTCTGTCGATAGCACCGGTTTGACTATCTGTCTTTTCACCTAACAGTTACTTTTGAGCTCTCTATCACACAACCAGGAAGACACATGGAAGTTCAATTAATTTTTATTTGAATTCTGCTCCCAAGAGAAGGCTAAGTGAGTTAACTCTGATGTTAATGAACGGCCTGACTGGCCAACAGTAACCGCAGTTATGAAGATGCCTGTGTTGTTTGGCAGAGGGTGGCTGGTGCAACTGGTAATATACAATTTCACACTTTTTTTTCTTGTCTTTAACATGTGTGGATTTGTTGAATCAAACTCCTCATTCTGTCAGATAACAATGAATAGGTGGACAAGATGTGGATATGCTGTGTGTGCAGTTATATCAACAAAATAGAAGAAAATGGAGAAAGTAAAACCTTAATGTTGTAATTTAGCATGTATTTTAAATGATATTAGTATTTTTAAACACTGATTTGCAGATAGCATTATTGTTATTTGGAATCTATTTTCTTTAAAAACAAAGTAAAAGGTAAAGTTATTTGGTAATGAGCAAACATATTTTAAAATATATTTGGATTTTGATCTATATACATTTTTTTTTGTTGTTGTTGTTTTTTGCTTTTGCTTGGTCAGACCCTTGGCAGTAAACAACAAAAGCTCCTTGAAGATTTTTGTTTTTTCAACATTTCCCTCTTCAAAATATGAAGCTGACATCACAATGAAACCTCCCTAACTCTAGTCCTAAATGTATCTGAAAGCTGTCACACAGAATAATGTGTTACATCTGCAGGTGCAAGCTTTGTCTCACACCTCCATATCCTAAACACCACGCTGCTCTGCATCATTTTCATACGCGTTCGATTTTTTTTTCTCCATTGCTGCTTTCTTTCTTCTTTTTTCTCTCAGTTTCTTGGTGTTCTTGCCTTTGGCTAGCTGCTGAATTCAGCTCTTTCCAGGTGAAGGAAAGAATTCATTTTTTATTTCCACAGTGTCAGGATGCAGGAGTCATGGGATTGGATCCAGAGGAAGCAAAGCATGAAAAAACAGAAATGAGACTTGTCAGAACCTTGTAAAAAAAAAATGAAATGCTGACATGGGTGAGTTCACCAGAGGCTTCATTAGTTCAATACAATGACATCAGATACAGTAATAACCAAATATGGAGCAGAGAATATGTGACTCAACTTGCTTGCAACACACTGAGTAAGATCAGAATAGTATTCAAACTAAAGCAATATTGTCTATTTAACTCTGTGTGGCAGTTAAAATGTGTTGTCTTGTTGCTATTTGAATGAATCTGGACTCTACATATTTTCTACATTCAACACATATTGCAGCTGGCTAAACGTATCCCAAATAGCTGGTAGCAGCCAAATATTTACAGCTCTGTTCACTGTCTTGCTTCACACATAGAGTTCCAGAAATGATTACATACAGTTTCATGTATCTGAGAAGAGAGGCCATCTCTGTTTGCATCTCACCAAAACTTATGGAGTGGTTAGTGTTGTTCTGACTGTTAGTGGATTTAATTACGTTACATAGTTGTGTGTAATTCCATTTCTATCTCTGGTGGCGAAGGCTGTTCAGTTGCAGCTGCACTGAAACATTTCTGTTGCGTGGAGTTAAAACGGTGTTGTGTTTTCAGGCTACTGGTCTGATCTGCATTGCAATGGATCACAGCAGCGTGGCTTTATAAGGATGTTGCTACGTTGCAGAGTTGCACTTAGGTCAAACGCTTTCTTTTGTAAGTCTGTGAACCTGTCAACATGGGGCCAACACAGGACGAATACTGGCACCTGGTGGTAAATTTGGTGATGTCACACTGAACACCACCAGGTTTGTTCTGTAGTAAATTGAATAAAGAGGAACAAACAGTACTGACAGCTGCTCCTATGAGTAGTGAGCATTCAGCAATTCACACAAGAACAATATTTCTATATATAGATTTATATAGATCTATATATATACTAATTGAAGGAGCTCTCTGCCAATTTTACATGTGACATCCAATTAACTCATCATAAAGAGTAGCCTACTTCTTAGCATTTAAAAAGAGTCTAATGGCTTCTATGGCTCTGAAGGTGGTTAAAAGATCTTGATCATGTCTAATGAAAGACTCTACTGAAATGTGTTAAGAGCCAGTGTCTTAACCTCTGCTGCTTTTCTTCAATCTTTCTATTGTGAGTCCACCATCGACAACTGCTATGCTTTAGTGAAAAGGCTTATTGATCCTGTATTTTCATTTGTCTATGTTGAAGTCACAAGGTTTTGGGCGTTTTAGATGTTTAGATTGTTATCCAGCTCACAGCATCATAAGGGAGACGTCTGGTCTGCTCCAAATTCATTCTGCAGCATGACAGCAACCCCAAACATACAGCCAGAGTCATAAAGAACTATCTTCAGCGACAAGGAAAGAAAACGATTCCTGCAACAGATGGTCTGGCCCCACAGAGCCCTGATTTCAACATCATGGAGTTAGTCTGGAATTGAAGAGACAGAACACCGAGACACAGAGACAGCCTCAATCCACAGAAGAACTGTGGCAAGCTCTCTAAGACGCTTGGAACAACCTACCTGCCAAGTACCTTCAAAACCAATATAGGTTTTAGTATCCAATGCAATGGCAGTACAGTGCTAACAATGTTGTGACTACAACTACAACATGAAAGCATTTTACTAGTTACAATATAGTTATATATTTGAAAACAGCTAAAACAGGATTTGCTAAATCCAACATTAACATAAATCACTAATCATTCATCAGCATTTCCATGTCCATTTATTAATCAAATTATACACAACTGCACAGCAATTTAGACAGTTTAGCTTTTAGTCAGTTGGCTACTCTCAGACTTGTTTATTTGCACTGCACTTCTGCTGAATAGCTTGTTTTGAATGTGAGCTGCTTAATTGTACTGAGCAAAATGCTTGAACTGCATAACCGACTGCATAGCAAGAACTGCACCAGCAATAGGAATTTTGTTAGCTTGTGCATGAGTGTTTTTCAGATAAAAAGAGAATAACCTGCCATTTGCAGCCAAATCCCACAAAGCAGATTCAGTGACACGCATGCTTTACTTAAGTCCTGAGGGCTTTCTCATAATACGGTGTTGCTCAATATTTTATTGCAATTCTGGATATGTATCTCTCTGCACAACACACGAGCACCTCTATTTCTTCATCCAGGCCACAGAGCTTCGTTCTGCCTTCAACCCTAACAAAAATCAATAATTGCCTTAGACAGGTCACTAAAACACACATACACTCTTTGGTGTGGTGTTTAGGGGGAAGAAGTACCGCAGATGTTCACAATAAAAGTATGGGTCAGTGTATGATTGTGCCCCAAAGGTAGGGACAAAAAGCTAACAGATGGGTGACCTAACATTATTATGATTTGGTGCATTATAATACTGTAAAACACACTTTTCTGTCTATTTGTATTCTCTTTAAATTTGTTGATGCTTCATTGCATGATAGTTCTTGTTAGTGGTTAAAAACATAATATTTTCTATGGCAAAAGGTCTCGTGACACAACAAGACTAAGTCTATAACCATGTTAACAACTCTGTGATGCTATATTTAAGTATTCTTTAAAGTGAACATTTTGACAATGAACAATGAAAATTCAAACATGCTGAGATTTATGTTTTGCCAGTTCAATCTTTAGCTTGGCATGTTAGATTGCTTTAGAGGGAAAATTAATGTCTTCACCAAACTTCATGGAAATTACTCTTCAATACCAAAAACACCAGTGGAGCACCAAAGTTGATTGGGTTCATCCTCTGGGAATCGTATTGTATTTACGTGTCAACTTGCAATCAATTCAACAGTTCCTGGACCAAAGCGATGGACTGACAGACTTTGCTCATTACTGGTGCAGCTAAAAATGAGGAGACAGATGGCCAGAGCTGACTGAGACTGCCTCAGTATTAAATTAAAGAAGTCCTTGCAAAGACATTTTACTATTCAAAGACCTCCTGTGTATTGTTTTGAATCACAATTTGCTTAGTAAATAGACAAAAATAAAGCAGAGACTGTAAGTACATAATGTATGCAAAGTCACACATGCTTCTGAAATATACCCACCTTAGCATGGGATTTGTGTCTGGCATGCCAAACGTGATGATGAAAATGTTGGCACATCATGCCAAGTCATTGACGGCAAAGTCGCACCCTTTGTATGTGTTGTCATCTGATTTGTTTTGGTATCCGGTCTGGCAGCGCGCGCATGTTAGTGCATGTCCGTGTGCAGGTGCGTTTGGTCTCACCTGTTAAACTTTCGGCCCCGCCCACTTTCAGACCCCCTCAGGCACCGTGGACCAGTGTGATGGTACACTGCTGAACATCTATCAAAACCTCCTCCACTAAAAAAATAAACAAAACAAACCTTTTCCTCTAAATATGCATCCAACAAAGAAAGAGTTAGCAGAGCACAGGCGGACTAACCATGGGACTGATGGCAGGTGGACTATGAAAAGGTCCGTTAAGTGTTTACCGGCATTTCAGTGTCATTTTACGGCCTGTCACGACAGAGAAGCTCAAAGTTGCAAGGTCTGGCTTTATTGAGATAGAGAACCCTTTGACCGGCTAAAGGGCTCGAGCTGGACTCCTCCATATGTAAGTAACCTGGTGGCTACATCATGTTACATGTCTGTTTTCATTAGAGACTGGTTACAGCAGTATGCTAATGTTAGCTACCTTGCTAAGTTGATAGCATGAATGAGTGCGGCGAATGTTGCTATGGCTACCCGGCTTGCGTGGCAATGCTAGCTTTGGCTAATGGTTGTAGCTATGTTGTTTTTTGTTGTCTCTGGTGTAACTTTATTTAGTTGTGTTTCTTGTTGTGAACTTAATGCCCGTTTTCACTAGGCTTTAACGTTTGGCTGAGAATGTGCGGGAAGGGGAGACGGAGTTGTGTCCGAAAAAGGTTTTGGTTTGTTTTGGTCTGAGATGCTGGTGGTTTAATGTGGCATCTAGCGTCTGTGTCGATCTTCTACAGAACCTCTGACAAAACATTATTATTAGAAGCAAAACTCAAGGTACATACATTAACTACATGACAAAGTTGTACTCTGCACTGGGCAAATAGCAATGCAGAGCCGACCCACTGCACAGACACTGAAATCCAAACAGCTGAAGAGAGAAGCTGAGGTAAAATGACGACAAGGCAGGAAATTCATAACCACTTGACCTCTGTTATAAGTAGCAGCAGAAAACCATCAACGGAAATTTAACCTCTAAGATGTGTGTGAACTTTGTTCTTCAGAGAAGGGTTTGAAACAATCAACCCTCCGATGAGGACAGTTTGTATTTCAGTGTACTGTCCCTGCTATGTGACTGGCAGGCAAATGTATCGTGATGATTTGTGGACATGTTTTACTTCAGAAACTGGTTTTGGGTTGATTTTGCTTTTATCAGTAAAAAATATTTTTAAAAAAAGACATTTGTGCAATACTTGTTCTGTTATCCAGACACATATACTACAGAGTATTGTTGAAATATTTCTACATGGTACACTTATGAAAAAAAAAAAAAAAACACAAAATGTTGCACTTCTTATCATATAGGAATGAAAAAATGTTTCTAAATTCCCATAAGTGTTAAATTATAAACTCGGGTATAGTGTTGATTTTGAGCAGTGAGGATTTTGAAATGTAACTGCAAAAGTATTCAACCCCATTTACTCACTCAGGCTGAATTGTTTCGCAGGCAAAAACATTTCAGAACATTCATTATTCATATGTCATCCTCAGATTCAAGATTACTTTGATTTTATCAGCCTTGCAAGGAAGGCTTCGGCCCATACCAACTCAGGCTTTTAGAGATTCACGGGTGAGTCAACTGTCACTGATAAGTGAAATATTCTACGCCGACATTACTGCATATGCTACAGACTAGAATACCTCTATTGCTAAGCATCTAGGACAGTGGGTGTAAAAAATTAGTTTTAAAGATAATATGTTTTAATACATCTCTCCAAGTGGTCTGGGGCACATCTGGTAACAGCTCTAATACACATAACTGGCAGAATCATCCAGGAAATGTACCATTATCTCCAACACGAGTAAAATGTTCATGTTCTCAAGCACTAGACTTTTAGCAAGCTTGTGTTCACATCACTGCATTTTCATGGACAATTTCTTTTAAAAATAAGTTTCTATCCTTTCTTTTTTGTGGATTTAATGACTTTATTCTCAGTTTGTCTATCATTACTTGCTCTTGTGAATAACATGCACAATATACAATAAATAACTTACATCATGGTTCACTTAGAATTTATTCATAAATTACAACAATAACAAATGTTAAGCAACGTTTCTGTAAGAAAGATTTTAGTAGTACAAAGATTTTATAATTATTTATATTTCTGATTCAGTCCACTATAAAAACTACTTTTTGTTGGATTTCAATTAAATCTCTGGCAAATAAATTAAATGTAAATCTTAAGCATCGCGATATACCCTTTTGGCTATACACCTAAGTAGTGGCCATTAAAAATAGCAGAATTACATTTTATGTAATTGTGACACTTTACAAATCCACTATGAATGTACTATGAACTGGTGGCACTATTGGCAGCTTGAGATGTAGTTTCACTGCTTTGTTGAACTTGAAACAAAATATAAATCGATCCCCCAAAGCAATGAGAGTTTTCCTGGATAAAATTCAAACTAGACAAACTGAATACGCTACGGTGCCACGACTTGAGGAATCATGTGGCTTTGTTGGGTTACAGGGAGTAATAGAAATGGCTGAAAAAAGCACTACATCATGGAGACACAGCTTGTGGAACAGGTTAAAAAATCCAATAAAAACCGAGCTGGTTTAAATTTGAGTTTTAGTTGTTTTTTTTTCAGTCGAAATGTCAGCAGTGTTCAGTGGAACAGGGGAGATTATTTTCATGAGTCACTGAAGAATAATAGATAGATCTAGGGAAAGTTTTTTTTTTTAACAGCATCTCAGCAGCTGGTGAACCTTGCCTTGTGCCTTGCCCAAGGACACTTCAGCAGCATGAAGAGGCTTGAAGCCCACTCACCCATCTGCTGCCTTTTAAATGAGATGCTATATGTTGAGATGCTGGTTCTAATATGATACATGGGGTGGAAATAAAAACTGCACCTGCTTTAACTGGCCTATCACAGGTTAGTGGTTAAGCGCCGTTTAATCCTCCATGGCAACGCTGCTGCAAGTTTGATGGGGAGCAGGATTGGTCAACAGCAGCTGACCGCGCCCTCAACCCATATAAGCTACCTACCAAACTATTACCATCAAGTGTCGGGGGAATGACGGCTCTGCTGCTGCTGCTGCCGCCGCTGCCGCCGCCGCCGCTGCTGCCGCTGCTGCTGCTGCTTTCTGTGCGACCGGGGAGAGAGAGCATCTTTGTCTGTACGGAGGGGCTGTGGGCTTCCCTGTCAGCCTGCCTCCATCGACACAGCAACATCTGAAGATAAGAAGAATATTCTTTCTGAAGGCAAAGGTCGCGCAATCGTCTACCGCATCCATCTCCGCTCGTTTTGAGGATTTTCTCTCCCTCTGTCTTTTGTGCTTGTGTTTGCCTGGCTGGAATAAAACCCCTCGCAGTATCCATGTGTCGGATCGCTGGATGATGCACAGGTAAATGACACCGCACACCTCCTACACAGAAACGACCTTATGGAAGGCGGTAATTAGCTTTACAGCGTGCTGCGGTAGAAAGCAAGATAAGCCGAGCTGTATCTGTGTGTATGTGTGTTTTTCAATGTCAGTGGTCCGGAATTGTTTGTTTTCCCATTCGGGGATGTTGAGCTGCTGCTCGCCAATTATTGACACTTCTCTTGAGGTGTGTTGTGGAGATGTCACTTAATGTGGCCAGAAATGATCAGATTTCTAACCAAGCCTCTTTGTTACCAGTGTTTACAGTCAGTTGATGTGGGTGGAGGAGAGGTATGCTTTCCAAATCCAACACGGTTGCGGATGAGGTCGCTTAATTGCGTGCCGGAAGACATGCCCTGTGGTTGGGCTACAGCAGTGGTGGCTTTTCCTTTGAATAAAGGCTGCAGCCCCGGCGGAAATATGGAAACGAGCTACATAACCTATTGTTAGTATTGCTTGATTTCGCCACATACCGGGTAGGCTATATTTGTTAGTGTTTGTGTGTGTGTGTGTGTGTATATATATGTATATATATGTATATATATATATATATATATATATATATATATATAATGTGTGTGTGTACATATATACGTGTACATATATGTAAGCTATATAGACATACATAGCCTGTATACACATACATTCACACATGTACCTATATGTATGTATATATTTATAGATATATAAAAGTGAAGTTAAGGTGGTCTTTGAGTCATGCAGCATTCAGGGCCCTTGTCTCCGCGATGCTTGAGGTAGCATATTTATTATTGAGAGGGATTTCATGTTCTGTGCCAAAGGACTGGCCGGTTTAAAGGAAGGATAGAGACAGACAGAGAGGGAAACAGTAGTTGAGTCAAGAATCTGCCACATCATCTGCAACAAAGAAAGCTTCCCCCTCAGCTCTAAATATCATCCATAAAATCAGTGGAAAGTTGTGAGCTGCAAAGAAACGGTTTCTTACCTGTGTGATGAGATAATGTTTCTTAAAACCTGCAGCTCAAATCCCCACGCCCCCATAGGAAGCTGCTGCTGCCTCCATACAACAGATGATATGGCACCAGTTCAGGAGGGTTGACCACTGAGGAGGTGGTGTGGTTCAAATTACAGCAAAGCTTTGGGCTCCAAAATACAAAATGTTTATAAAAAAATTCTGTCAATCCTTCACACCAATTTACAGCGCCACATATTACAGGCTAAGTGGTTGAATTTGAATCAACAGAGAGAGGTAGTTTACTTAATCATTGTCTATTGTTCATTGGATTGCACAAATTGGTGTAGTGTGGAATTTTAATATCATAATTTTATTCTGCAATGTGTTTGTTTTATTTTAATACTGACTTCAGTGTTGCTGCTTAAAATGGCATGGTCTAGGAGCCCACAGCCTCAATAATTTCATTAATTTATCACAACAAAAGAAGAGGCCTAAGATTCAGAGCACAGCTCACATACATACTGCTGCAAACCTATTTGCTTTGCAAATTCTACTCCCAACAGTAACACAATACCATTTGTTGCTGTGTTTCCTGAGTAGAGAAACTGAAATCTATTATTTTCACAGAACATCACTACTTGTTTGGATTTCCAGTTTTATTTGAATTGGGTTACCACCTCTGCTTGGCTGTTGCACACTATCTTTTAGCACCACACATGTGGACAGCACACAAGTGTTGCGTCTCAGATCTGTTGCACGTTCTCTCATTAACACTTGCTGTTTGGCTACACTCTTAAATCCCTGCTGGTTGAGCTGACACACTCATTTAAATGCCATTGCTTTCTTTGGTAAGCCACTTGCTTTCCTAAATGAGAGCCACATTGATGACATGCAATGTACCAAACATGAACAACGAACTTATACAATGCTGAGTGTGACTTTTTCTGCATATAGTGTTGTTGTTGTGATATTTTTAGACAGCAATAGAACAACAGGGTGTGTCACAGTCACAGGATTTTTGCTTTCTATTTGTTATAGTGCATTTTATTTTACCTTGGTCATACTTGATTTATATTTGCTGCTCAGTACAATATTCATGTTTATTTTTGTTCTTATCAGCGCTATTTTGAAACAGGACATGCTGTTGCCAAGATTTTACTCACCACTCAGTATTTTTGGTGCCTTCAGTACCATCTTTACCACACTTGTGTTGCTGTGATCTGACTCATACGACATCTGTCTTTATCGACACTTCCAATGAGATTTAAGGGTTTGGGTAGGGTAAAAAAAGAAAATGGTGTCACTGCTGCTACAACATCTAACCAAATACTACAAGTAATAATATTGGAAATAATTTTATTTTCCTTCACAAAATTAAGCTGCATGTTACATCATGCTACATAATATTTGAACTTCTATAAGCCATTCTCTTGTACAGTTGCACTTATATGACTTTTACATCAGGATGGCAGCTGCTGAGTATGAAAAGGAGCTAATGTTTGGAATTAAGCTATCTCACACAAAGCACCAGCCAATATGCAAAGAGAGATGGATGACTGGATGACATGAAGGAGGAGACTGCCTGAAACAACGACAGGGCAGAACGACATGGTGTGTGCGTGTAGTCTATGTGTGTCACAGCTCAATAGCTTCAGCATGCGTACTGGAGAAGTGGAAGGTTACAGATATTGTGTGGCATTGCGAATCGTGTCGCTTCCTCTCTATCATACCCCATCAAGGTCATATCCACAGACTGAAAGTGGTGGCCCTGGCCTTTTCCACTCCTGGCTCTGGCAGAGGAATGGGGCCCGCGGACCACTGCTGCTTCTAATCAGGGCTGACGCGTGACTCAGTTGCATGCCAGCTGCACAGCCAAACAGGGATTATGTCCCTGGATGGTGAAGACAAAAAAAAGGTCACTGTTGAGATCTTTGTCTCTCTACACCTTTGGCGAGTTTGGGATATTTAATTATTTGTGCGTTATTTCCAATGAACTTTGCTCAAGTGACAGAGACAAAATACTTGAATAAATGAAACCCTGCAAACAATACAAAAGCATATAGCTGGGAGCCTTATAGTCAGAGCCATCACAGCAGCAGCTGTATGTTGGTTGAGTCACAATGTGGGTCATTGTGCCACTCGTTTTTAAGAGCAGTTGGAATGTGTTAAAGCAGTAAGAAGGCAAGATATGGGCATTGGCGTTTATAAAAAAAATCTACAGCTATAGCCATATATTAGTATACATACAATGGTGACTGATTTGGGAAACTTGATTGTTATTGTCATATATCCTTGAAATAATAGTCAGTGAAATTGGCAGTTATTTTCACCACAGGTGGTACAGTAGGTAGAATGGAATGGATATATATATAATTTTCTCAGGATCCAGCAAAGGTTGGTGCATTGAACCATGTCATACTAGGAGAGGAGGTGACAAAATGCCTTTTTTTTTTTTTTTGTGTGTGTGTAAGGTTCAGCTGTGATTTATTACATATCTGCATGACAAAAATCCACCAGATCAAATTTTAGCTTAAGACAATGCAGCCATTTTGAAGAATGGATGAGGTTTCTTTTGCATTCCATTCATGCTGTGAGCTGCTATGTATTATTAAGGGACAGTACAGTATCACTCAATTTGAAATACCCTGTATGATATTTCAGGGCCAGGAGGTAGACTTAGGAAAATGCAAACATTTGAGATGATCAGTTATGAAGTCAAGAACTGGCTCACATATGACAACATTGAAAGCACCAGCTGACAGTAATACTATTAATAAAGGCACATTTGGGTACAGGAGAAACACCCTGTAGAGCCGACACAGCTTTTGTAATGGGTGGCTTCCTAAGGTTGACACCACAGTCCTCAATCAGCCTCTGGTCTTGATTAAGAGGCTGATGAGACCAGTAAGAACAACAAAGAATTGCACAGTTCTGTTAATTCAGAATACAGAATAATGAGCTCTTAGAGTGCAGATAAAAGCCCCTGAAGGTGATATTTATAACAAGCATTTAATATTAAACTTAAGATATGTGACCCAGTAGCTACAGGAAGCTGGTTCAACTTTCTGCTCCAATCAGGTGTCTTTGGCACATTCAGAAGTGTTGCATTACGTTGCAAATGTAAGTAGCTCATCTATCGTTGTTACTGTGTGACAGCACGAGAAAAGGAAGCTGAAACTGCACTGTTAACCAAAATGTGCCCAGGCAGCATAATCAGTGCCCTTAGAGATATAAAACACAATATCACCCTGTCAGGATATACATTATGCAGTTACAGTGCTCAGAAGACGGCAACGCAACAAGGCCCAAATCTACAACACAGCACTGATATGGAGAGTCTAGAGGTGGTAAAGAATAACAACTTCTCTGTGTGCTCCAGTTCCTGTATCATTTTAAATCTGCTTTTTTACTTCAATACCAGTTGAGCTTGCCTGTAGATACTACTGGCATATTACAACCTTACTGCGTGTTGATATTCTGTACCACAATATACTAACATTAATTAGGGTTTGTGAAGTTTCATATTTGATTTTGCATCCTGAAAATGCATTTAATACTTCGGTTATAATGTCAATGACAGTTGGCTTCCTTTACACCGGTGTCACCTTTAACGAAATGTGAGCACAAGCCAATTTCTGCTGCTAAAACACCCGTGACATGAGGAAGGTCAAACATTCAACCTTAGCTGATTGTCAGACTGATAATGCACTTTATCTGCGTCATCTCATCAGCATCAAACATTGAAAGTGAGAACATAACACTGAGATTTTTAAAAAAAAGAAAAGAAAAAGTCTTGACTACAGTTTGCCCAGTCGAAACTCCTTGATTGCACTTGCATCAGATCTGCTACCAGAGACTTCTGACGGGGCTGCCGAGGTCTTACACTATCTTAGTTGCAGATCGCTCAATGAATCTTTCTCTTTCATTCCAGACGTTAGTCTCAACAGGCACAGGCATTCGTCTTTTTTGAAGAACTATGCGCAGAACTCTCGCATGGGAGGCATGAGAGAGTGGTAGCTTGTGTGTGGGGAAAAATAAGGGAAAAAAACCCACCTGGTCAGCCATTGTACATTGCATTATAAGAGTTGAGGTTAAAAGAGCAGAGACCTGGGAGCTTTCTTTTTTCTGCTTCCTTATCATGTCACATTACGGCCGATGGCAGATTTAGGTGGATGCAATTGATCAGTCAGTGGCACATCAGGCTGGGCGTGAATCAAGAGATTTTTAGCAGCTGTCTGGCTGTCCATCCATCACGCTGATCGCTGCTGTGCCTGAACTGGGCCTGCCACACTTAGATGGCCAGCCGACTGCAGCATGGGGGATGGTGTGGTAAACATTGGGACAGTCATTTATTTCAATTCACTCTGTGTCTCCAAGCGTCTCTCATGGGGAACAGATTCATGCTAATTTGTTATAGTGTGCATAGGAAATCTCATCTAATGCTGCATTGCAAAATCAATCTTATCCTTGCCCGAGGCGGCTTCATCTATAAAGGCGTTTGTCTCGTGTGTCCTACCTGTGTGAGGAGGCTCCATGCCGTATCAATGTCAGCATTCATTGGGTCTTAGTGGAGCTGTCTGATCCTGGCCAAGAAGCTGTTACCCAAGATTAACCCGGGCTGTTCTGTTGCATAGCTGCTGAAGAGCAGATGTGTGTGTCTCTGTGCGTGTGTGAAAAGAAAAGCGAGTAGGATGCTTGCTCGCTGGCTTTCTCCCACTCTCCCGTTTTGTCTGGTGGCATCCTCCTCAGGATGAAATGTGACAGCACTGGATGATCTAATCATGGATGTCATAGCATAGCTGCTTATTAAGAGTTTTCAAGGGCAAACATTTCCATCATTAGTAAGATACTGTATAAATGGATGAACTCTATGAGGAAGTGCAGTGCTGAATGATGGTGATGTCACTGAAGCACACGGGGGACACGTTGTCTTTAATTTTTGTTCATATCTTTGTCTTTATTAGCTAATATATAGAGAAATCATTGATACATAGTGTTCTACTAGACGACGAAATCTCAGTGGCAATTTAAGTCTTCCTTGAGAGTTAAGAAGGAAGGAACTGTCATTTATAGTAAAAATCACTTGGGTTGCTTTCATGATGGTTATATTAAGTTCTAGGGTATTTGCATATCCAGAGTCCTGAAGAGGCAGCCTGAAAGATGTGCAAATTTATGAAGTTTCACAGTAACAGAAGGACTTCATTGATCTTCGATATCTGTACTGTAAATGTTAAGTCCCTGACAGTGTATTTTCTCTTCATTGCTTTGAGATCAGTGTATGTTTTGACAGTTTGGGTTTAAGAAAAAAATTTTTCTTAACCATACATATCTGAGAGACTGTGTGTGTGTGTGTGTGTGTGTGTGTGTGTGTGTGTGTGTGTGTGTGTGTGTGTGTGTGTGTGTGTGTGTGTGTGGGGTTGCCTGAGTTATTCTTTTAGAAGTTCCAGGGATCTCCCAACACAATGTCAATCTGTAAATTTCAATATTTACATTTAAAAATTGTTTTGTTTTGTTTTTTTTGTTTTCTTTACATTTTTGGTTGTAGACTTACTTGTAACAATTAAACATTTATTTGTAAACAAGGATAGATTTTTTTTATAACCATTGATCAGGAATTCTTTGTGCTGTCATTTTTCATCTATGATGTTATCATGGCTTAATAAAATTAGGGTTGATAAGCCAATCAAAGAAAATTAATTGACAACTATTTTTATTCTCTGAAATGGTAATCAATAACACTTTAATACTAATTTAAACAAAAGTGCCAACAGTTACAAATTCTCAGAAATTTGCTTATGCAGGCTTCTGGATTTTGGAATTGTTTGTCAGAAAAAATACTTAATGATATTGTGATGGGATTTTCTTTTCAATAGACCAAAGACCAAATGATTCATTGAAACAATCAAATCAATTAGATTAATCAAAAATAAAACTAGAAAAGTTGATGAGCCAACAGTTTTATTTGCTGGTATCTAATGAGCATTATAGCCCCATGTGGTTGGTGGAGTGGTTATAGACTTTCAGAGTATACAATAAGGGAGGAAATGTATAAGTGACAGCAGACTTTTTCATTAAGATACAGGTTTCACAAAGAGGACCAACCATGAGCATGAGGCTGCATTCGACCGACTTTAGCTCTGCATGAAAAAATGCAGCCATCGCATTAATTTGAATGAGATCAGTCTGGCAGCATTGCTGTAATGCTGGGCTGATTTTTTTTTTTTTTTTTGTCTAAGCACCCACTTAGACAGGAGGCGTTTTTGTACAATATCAGGACAGTGAAATATGACTATATAATTAGAATATCAAATGCATTCATGAGGCTAAAGGATTTTCCCACTCATTCCCACTTTGGCTTACCTGTGTGAGATTGACAGCGTCTGACTAAATGGTGCTCCACACCATCCTCTGCTTGTCCACACACATCACTCATGTCATTCTGTGCTGAAACAAGGTAGAGTGGGTGGCAAGCAGAGAACGTCTTTTCATTCAGTGTTTTTCAAAAAATATAGCTAAGACATTTAGCTCCTTTCAGTGACGATCATGTTCTGTATTTTTCTCCCAGCACTGAAGTGGGAGAGAATAAATCTAATGTTGAGAGAAGATATGCCACAGCTAAATTCTGTCTAATGATGTTTGGTAGACTTTGTGTTTCAGCTGAGACCCTGATAGCCACAACCCTTCCCTCTCTGAGTGCGATAAGGGTGGTGCTCTGATAGGGCTGGATTGGACAGAGATGGTAATTATAGCAGGTTCATTTTGCAGCATGCAAAAATATGAGCTGGATGATGCCTACTGTCTTCTCATTTAAATATTTTTTTTGCTGTGGGAACACAACCAAATTGCGTCTCCGAGGAAAGCATTTCAAATGGTATTACACTTATAGCTATATAGCAAGCAGATGTGCATGCAATTTATCCTTTCTTATGCCTACAGTACATTTACATTTACTTAATGAGGGTAGTGTGCACAGCGCGATGTTTATGCTTGTAGCTAGTATTACGTAGTTAGCTACCTAATTACCTGGCTTGCTGGTTTGTGAAAATGTCAGCTGTTACAGCCCCCTGTGCACTGAGAAAATGGAAACTCTTTTCTGTTGACATGCACTCACTCTATTTCCAGTGTACTGTTTCAGCAAGTAGACAGACACTTTAAATTGGTTCTTCAGCCTGAGAGTAGTTGATGCCAGAGCACCATATCTGCTCATATTTATCACACTTAAATGTACAGGTGCGGTAAGAACACGGTTTTTCTTTGTGTGCCTGTATCTGTAACAGCTCTCCCAGAGAAGAAACACTGGCAGTTTATGAAGAAAAATAACAATTACACACACTACGAGCATGGCCATCAGGACAAGTAATATTACAAAAAAGAAACAGTTTAGTGTTATGTGCGATTGTTGAAAATTTAAAATAAAAATCCATATTTTCAAACAGCTTCTTTCATGTCAGAGATAAAAACAATATGCAGCACAGGGTGAAGAGAGTGCCGGTACAAACATCTCATTTTCAGCACTACAGATGTTGGAATGGTTGTACATCGCTCTGTAAATTATACAACATATAAATCATTGGGATAACAGTTGATGGAGAGAAATTAGTTAACGGTCAAGAAGAGGATCAAGTCTATGATGATGAGGAGGATAATGATGGCTGTGTTGATGAAGAATACGTATATGCCTGGTGGCAGAGGTCTTGATTCTGCTGATGCAGATGTTGATGAGGACTGTGATTATATCTCTTAAGCTGGCAGCTGAAGCAGAAAGCCAACCTCAAATGTGAAACATCTGTGAAAATAATTTGCAGAGAAATTCACAACTAAAAGCAAATATATATCATTGATGTGTCTCTATGATACATTTATTTGATACCCATCCACAAATTATATGTTTGATATGATATGTCATTACCTTCATTAGAGGAATAGAACATGCTTTTCTACAAAACCCTTTAGATTATAAAAAAAAAAGGTCAAGGTCTCAGTGCAGTAATATTAAAGGTAAAGTTCCTCTACCAGCAATTTTAAAGCTCTAACTGACCAATGGTGTTGATGTCTAACAATGACAAATTGATATTTTAAGGGGGATTATGTGCCAGAATATCGGTCGGTCCTAAGTGTTTGTCTGGCAACCAGTGGAGTCTCAGGTGTGACCAGGAAATAGTCAGTTTCCCTTTGTTTCCAGGCTTTATACTAACTTAGCTGACTATGGACTCTAGCTTCATATTTACTGTGCAGACCTGAGAGTCTCAGCAAAAGAGCTTTCCATCAATAAAATACCCTGTGTCTGGCAACTTTCAATACTCAACGGTTTTGAGGTTCAATATCCTTAAAATTAAAAATGACGAATACAACACCATCTTGTTCGTGTATGAAAAATGGTTGAACGGAAACTGATGAGAAACGTGCCACTGGTGTTCAACATTTCAACATCTCCTCACACCAAACAGTAAGCCATTTTTAACCCTTTCCTGCCCTGGCAACAGCAAGTATGACCACACCCTATTTTAAAACAATCACGGCCATGGGTGCAGATATGGCTGCATGCGTATTTGCTATTAAAAAAACGTGGGCGTGTTGACAACTGCATCGGTCTGAAATTAGGAAAGGCACTGTTCGAACTCAGTCTCTCTGATAGAATAACAAATAAGCCAGCCCTCTCACCTTCTCCACCAAACAAAATACATTTTTAAAAAAATAAATGGTAAATGTCACCTATGAGTGAAATCTTGAGTCTCACCTCAGCCAGGATAGATGAGTGCATGCCCATCATAAAAGATTAAGTTATTCCAATGAAGTTGCCTCCAAAAAAAGACTAAGGACTGAAGAAGAAGAAGAAGGAATCAAATGTAAGATTTATAAAGCAGAAGAGAAGAAGAGAGAGTGTTGTTTGCAACATGACACACATTTGAAGTTAGGACACTGTCATGCACTGTGGAAAATATGGAGTCTCACTGCATGCTCTGAGAGCCTGGAACTACAACACAGATCCCCGCAGGAAGCATGAAACAACAGCAGTATGTTCCAATTACGACCTCTGCCAAATAATCACGCCTTCCTACATGTTGGGGTGTAAAGGCGGGCTGTGTTTATGTTAAGGAAATCACAGCATACAAGGAGGGACACAACGGGTGAGGTGCCACGTATGAAGAGAAAAAATATCACCTTCATGTTTCATGCGTGAGCTGTTGGGAGGAAAAATGTGCCACCAGGGCTCCAAATTAAAAGCTGGCGTTTACACTTGTTGGAAAATGAGCTCCCCTTGAGCACGTGCCCATCAAATGCATGTTTAAATAGGCTTATTAGCTCCCTTGTTTATAGTTAGGTGAGAAGATTATTACCACTATAATGTCTGTATGAATAATGAAGCTACATTTGTTAGCTTAGCAAAAAGATTGGAAGCAAGGGGAAACAGCTAGTCTTGCTCTGTCCATCATCAAAGGAGGATGTAGGAAAGTGAGAGGAGTGAAGACGATAAACAAATGTTGAACCACAAACAGACTGATAAAGGTGACAGAATAAAGTCCCTTAGATAATATGTCATGTAGTTGATGCTGTTATCTAACACTGGCAATTAACGTTATCTTATATTACACATAATAGCAATTTAGGATTAACATACTCTTCTTCTTTAGCCTTAAAACACACACTTTCTAAAATGTTTAGGATTCAAGCTGTGTCTCAAATAAAATGATCATACAAGTACTGTTAGGCATCTGACTTTTACAGTAAAAAGATGTGGACTTCTCTGCAGATATTTGAACTTGTAAATGTGAGAGAAAAAAGGAAAGAAATGGCTCAGCAAACAACACCCTTGTCGAATTACAACTGGACACAAACCACAAATAGACTGGGCTGACTTTTGTAAACAAATATGGCAAAATACCTTAAACTGACCCTAAACTGACAGACTGTATTTTACAAGACAGTCTAAATTCTCCATAGCCTCATAACTTCATAACTTAGGCCCACTTTCAGTACAAACCTGTTAGAATCACACCAGGAAAATAGTTCAACAAAATTATCTGCACGCATGTTGTCTCCACCAAATTTAGTAATTCATTTGGCTGTTTTGGGAGAAATATTTCAAATGAGACAGCCTGGTGAATCTGTTGTGACGTATACTGCCTTTGAAACACAGACTCCAAAAGAGGAGATGGGACACAGCTCGTAATAGTGTAACCGACACATCCGTCAAATGAATTCAATTGGTATTGTGTAGATGAGACTAGATGCTAGATTTAATTAACACAAAACAAATCACAGCTCCCAACACATGTGCAAAGCAGACATTCCAACGTCCACGTCAGACACAAAAAACATTATAAAACTAATAATAATGTGTGAAGATATTTGCTAACAGTGGATGTCAGCTCAATGTATTGCATTTTATATACATTTTGCATGTTATTGCCACTTTGTGACACATTGTGACACATTTTGATGGCAGAAATTATTTTCTGGAGATAGAGATTTCAGCCATATCATGCAGGCCAGTTTTGATAACATAAATTAATCTGTAATCCTCTTTACTTTTGCAACCCTTAAAGGCTCATAGGCAATTTTTTTTTTTTTTTTTTTTACGTAAATGAGAGGTTGAAAGTCTTCACTTCCAGTCTCTTCTTCCAGACTGGTACAGATTCACAGAGGAGTTGCTGGCATGACGAACACAGACAGAATTTATTCCAACCCAAAACCCAGCAACAACAGCTCACTGAGGCCGCCTTTTATAGGCGCCTAGTAAACAGTGTAAGAAGCTTCAGCTGGGCCAGACTGAGGTAGCAGCTTGTTAGAGTGATCCCACACAGCTGAGCAGCCTTCTGTGGCTTCATCCTGCATGCTGCAGGGTGGAGGGCGGGTGCTGTCCTTGGAACTGTGCTCTAGGTCCCCCGGCAGTATCAGCACATGAGTGACAACCCCCTGCTGCCTTTTGCTTGCTTATATTTGCATGCATATCCTATTTATATGCTGTACTTTAAATGCAACAGAATTCATGCCTGAACTTTTTTTTCAACTGACCAGATCCCCCTTGAGCTTATAAATGTTAAATAGATGTATTACTGTCTCCAAAATGTATTATTATGAAATTGTATTGTTATACACACATTTGTGAAAGCAGTTTGAAATGTAAAGATGTACTGTAGGTAACTTTTGGATCATAATTATATCCGCGGTGTAGCCCGCCCTCGCCAGCTGGGCTTGGATTTAGCCCTCCTGCGACCCTAAAAGGACTAGCTAATGAATTTTATATCATATAAGATAAAGAAGTGCCTTAAAAATGATTTAGCAGATTATCAAAATAGTTGCTGATTAATTTTCAAACAGTTGACTAATTGATTAATGGAGTTGGCTGCTGTATATCTTCTTATCATAGAGTCATGTGCAAACTTGTGCTGGCTGTGTGACTTATGACTGAATATGAATATGGTGGAGCAGCAAATAATGGAGACAAGTGAAATACCAGGCATATTGGTCATATCCTATCTGTCTGTCTGTTGATTTAGTGTTTGAGTTGTACTGTTATTACATAAATTGTACATTCATATGATAAACATGTACAATCAAATTTGATGGAAAATAATACTCTGTCACTTAGAAAGTGGTTGGAAAGATTATTAGCATTCTTAAAAAGTCTGAGCTATGCAAATCTTTCATAAAACAGAGTTTTTCCTCTGGAAGCCAAAACGCTGACATGCAGTGGACTTGGTGGAGCATTGAAAATCTCCTGGTCATTCTCTTTGTCTGCTATGCATCAGTGGTTCAAGGCGTGCTGACCCAGACTGTCTCCTGTTGTCCCTCTGAAGGAGAACAACCTGACGACACCCAAGTGATTACAACTTTACTCAACTGTGTTCATGAAAATGAACATCAGGTCTGGTTTTTTAAAGATTCATGACTTAAAAACATGTTTTTGTGCTTGATTTCTATCCATTAAGGATAATTATTTTTTCTATTTTTCCCCCGTTGGGAGAACAAGTTTTTTGTATATACACTTTCTCCTGGAGAACACTGATTAAATATGAAAAAGTAAATGAATTCATAACTGCAGATTTGGAGGCAGGTTAACATTTTGTAACCAGAAGTAACAGCTAACCTGTCTGCTCTCAGTTATCAGCAAACTCTGAATTATACATGTCCCTACACTTTGTCCTCTGAAGAAAACCATGTATGTTTGTGTGTCTCAAATTCATTTGAAGAAATCAATTCCCAGTTACACTCTGTAATTACTAAAACATGCAGATGCATAAATGATTCATTATGAGACAGCAAACAAAGCATAACATTTCTTTTGTCCCTCATCAACTCTACCATTAATGAAAGCTGATACTAAAAAATGACAGAGATGCAAACAATTTTAATTAGCAAAAATATGACTTGTTCCAAGGCAGCAGCCATTGAGCATTATATCTTTAATCTCTAATCCAAAGTTTGCATTAAAGAAATGACCCATTGTATATAGATCAAGCTATGCTTTGTTCCATTAGAGGCCAAATCTGATTTAATCTAAGTACTGAATTATTATTATTGCAGTCATTCTTTCAATGATTAATATTAATAATTCTTGCAGCTCTTCTCTTGTTTGACATGAAATGCTTTACAACAGACTGCTCCATTAGTCTGTGATGTCTCTTTCAGAAGACACTTGTGTTCTGTATCTTAATTTAAATCATTCAAAGGGCTGTGGACTTGAGAAGCACAGAAGAGACACAGAATAATATAAGAACAAGTTTTTCTCCAATCACTGATTAATTTAATATCATTTGATATTTGCCCCCACAGCTCGGTGTGCAACAAATTTAGATATTCTACCAAGTATATAGAGATGTAGAGGAGACTTTCGCAAGTTCACTGATATGCTGAGGGTCACGTTCACAATTGTTCAACTAGACAAAAAACTGCTCTACAGCATGGTCTCCTGCATTAAGCAGTAACTTTTTTTATATGGAAATGACTGTTGACTGTGAATGTGTTTGTGTGTTGTCAAATCCAACAGAAAAAAAATAGCCAGCCTTCTGCAGCTCATTGTTTTTGATGGTTGCACATTGATTTTGAAGTAAACCTATTTTTTTTGAGTAATTGACTAATTGACCAATTCAATATGAAAGTACATAAATCGTAAACTCAAACATTAATCTGTTATTTTAGTTGTTCAGTTGTAGATATTTAGTTATCGCTTACTTGGGGGAAGATAAGATCATTGACAGTAAAAACAGAGCTGGGATTCCTCTGCATCAGTCGAAAAACTATAATAAAATCTCAACAGACTTGTTGTAACAGTTGATGTAGCGCTATAAGAAACGCATGCTTGAGATTTACTCAATAGTTGTGTCTCAACCCATCAAAGAGTAGAGGTTATTTCTCCAACATTGTACATTTTTATGGAATAGCTTTGGCACAGTCAAGGGGAATCATTTGCACACACAAATGCTTTGCCAAAAGGCCATAGATAATTCATCAGATATTTGTATCTCACCTTGGGAGGAAATAATATCCTTAGACATGCCCTACTTTACTTAGCATCACTCAGACTGTGAGGCTTAAGGCTGAGGGGTAAAAGATTACAGAGGTGTGGTGAGAAGTCATTACTTGCAGAACAACTTTTACTAAATGCGGTGACGCATGACAGACCCATGCCTCTAGTAGATTGGGCTTGCATATTGAGTGTGGTTTTCCTTACATTTGCCCCTATAGGTCTATTGGAATCACTTTCACTGTCTTGCAGGTTCCTTTTTAGAGAACGATGAGGTGTTGAACCTCCATGAGTCCTCCAGTAGGAAACCTGATGAGTGAAACGAACAGAACTAAACAGCTGAAGAAGGATAATCGTGTGGTGCATTGGGAACAAATTCTGCATTCTTCCACATTGCAACCCTCAAACCTGCTTCTGTAAAATGTAAACAGGAAGGCGATGACTTGCAATTCATTAAAACATAAGAACAGAAGCTGCAGCATGCAGTTTGAGACAAGCAGACTCAAACAGCACGCTGCCACATGCCTTCTCAACAAGCAAACTGACCTTGTATATGGTTAAATCAAACATACCCAGAAATTTAAAACAGTGGTACCATAAAACATACAATTACATCATATTCACCTACAGTGCAGTAGAGTAACAACATTGTTACTGTAAGCCTGTTAAACCTCATTGGGACCCAAAAAATACAGTTGCAATTAAAACATACTTATGGTAGTAAAGTGAGTTTTCTGTTTCACTCGCCTCATGTAATACTCTTTGGGGGAAAACTTTAACATCACCAGTGTGTTCACTGAAATGTTATGGAGTATCACACAGTCATCCCTGTTTTTGGTGCCAGCCATGGACTCAGACAAAAACTACTCAGTCCCGCTCCCTGCCGCGCAGGATCTGTGTGATATCTGCACATGCACAAAAAGTAACTGTTGAACCTCCAGCCCATCTGCCATCTCCTCTGTTCCTCCCCAGTCTAGCAGGTTGACTTGTAGTAGCAGCATCTCCTCCTTGCAGAGTCTCTTAACTGTAATGGTCCTGACAAACATATGCTGAAGATGTTCCACTGAAGAGAATATATTGATTGAGTTGTATGGTTAAAATTGTATTATGTGGAGGGCCCTCCACTCTCAAATTTTCTGTGGCCAGTCCTAAAAGTTCCACAGATCTGACTGTAAGTGTTCTGCTTCCCTTTGGGAACAGTACTTAGATGGAGCCACTGTTCCCTGTAGAAGAGCAGTATCTCTTGAGTCATCTTAATCAGTTCCCAACTCTATAGTGAGGAAGTGTCACAAAGGAAAAGTGTTGAACATTAATTGGGGCCTACTGTAAAATTTTCAATTTGTATAACTGTAACTGTAGTAACCAAGCTAAGTAAAGTGCCGTGTTTGGCCAAGTTTCACATTATGTCAATACAACCTAACACATCATTTATAGAATAATGTATCTGATCAGCTACTGCCTGTTTAATCATTAACTTTGTGCCCCTGTAGAATTGGTACCAAGTGTCTAAGTAGCACAAGCATTGTAACAAGGTCAGAGTAAACTTTTCTATTAGAAGGATTTGTCTAACCATCCTCTATATTGCATTGTTTTAACCAACATGGGTTACGTAGAACAGTCCTGTGACCATATAGAGATGAGTAAAAAGTATATGCAGTATCACCTGAGGTGGTATAATAATTCATGATGGTATAAAAAATGCACTATGGTGCAGCAGTGTCCATAGCAGCACAGTATGCTTCATTTTGCAGTGGCATTGGTAATTGGATGAATTGTATATGGTGTTATGGTGTTACCATGGTACTTTGTTCTATGCTGCAGGGGTAACTATAACCCAACAATATGTGTATTATAGTAGCAGAAGAAAACAGCTCAGTATTCTTAGTAAGAATATGGGGCAGGTGAAAAATAAGCCACTGTATTCTTTAGAGTGGAGACCAACAGACCAGATTAAATAAATAATTCTAGGTATCAGTCTTTTTCAGTGGTGGAGAACGCACAGAAGTGTGTATCTGGGTGGCCTATCAGGGTTGGCACCAGCTTTCACTGAAATGAGATTAATTGGCCACCCCTGGTGTCCCTGCACCAGATCATGATGGGAAATTGGCTTGTTGTTACCAAGAGGGAAAATCTGTTAGAAATGTAGAGGAGGCAATGTTACATTTTATAAGCTTAAATGTGAACACTGTACTTTCAAGTAGATTATATTGTGTTGTTATTGTCTGATCAATAGTGGGTCCTATGTGGACTGGGACTGACACAGGGCCTAGTTTCAGCTCTGTCATGTATTTCATTGGATTGCTGTTCCCCTTTATAGGACTCATTTGCATTTGTTACTGTACTGTAGTTAAATTAGTTAAACAACCCTGTTAAAGCCACTGTACTTATTTTAAAAAAATATTTTTTGTTACAAAAATCCTGTGATAATACGTCTGATGTGCTGAATCATCTTAAATGTTCATTGCAGGTGCAGAGAAATGACTTGCATCTCAAAGCCCCACTGAGAAATAGGCCTATGAATGTTTCACTGGAGTGTGTGTTATATTTTGAGTGTGTAAAATTGATGTGAGCCAAGGGAGTTGGTGATCACTAAAGGAAAGATGAGGCATGTCAAGGGTCAGATACAGAGGGATGTAAAAGACACAAACAAAACACTTCCACTGAAGTTACTGTCAGCATGGGCCATGGTTATATATATTGTTTTATATTGGAATCTTATTTATCTCAGCTTTTAAATTAATCTTACCTAAGAATATTTCACACTTTGAAGTGGCCCTTATTTTCTTCTACTTCCATATCATGGGGCATTTATCACCTTAAATGTCATCTTGAAGCTCAAGTTGCCCTTACACAGTGTAAATTGAAGTTGCTGAAAAACAATTATCATGGGGCAAGACCATGAAACTGAAAGTACCAAATGTCTCCTTTTCTTTTTATGTGCAAAAAGAGTAAGGTGTTGCTTTTCTAAATCAAAACCAGGTGTAGTCATCCATGTACATACAACTGCAACAGGCCTTACGAAGCATTTCACACACCATGCCTGACCCTGGCAAATTGCAATTCATCCTGTGAGCAGGGTGTCAGTTTTTATGACCTTCCAGGATACAGCTATTACCATAATAAACCCGTCTATCAGAAGGGTTTTCTCCAAGCCTGGAGCTGCCTGATGCTTTGGGGAGAAACTGTGATGAGAGCTGTGAATTTGCTGTGATGCAGTCTTTGTTGTGACGTCTACCTTTAGCGAATAAACCCAACTGTGGCACTCCGTCATCAGCAAGAGACCTAATAGAGGCTGTAATTCCCTGCAGACTCAAACACATATTTTATATTATATTATTTCTCTCTGTGGCAGAGATGAAATTGGGCCCCACTTGCATGAAATGCTTCTGCTCCTAGTCCAGAAATGTCTATAAATGAGAGTTCTTTCTCATTATGTATTGTTTTCAGACAAATTAGCTCATTTTGTGGTTTATAACAAACTCTAGAGCCTTACCTTAACATTTTTTTTTCCAGTAGTCAGTATTTATTGTTGACTAATCAATTGAATCTCAATGGCTCAACACCTTTTATATATACTGCTACAATATCTATATGGCTTTCTCTTTTTTTGAGGAGTTAGGGTGACTTTGGTACATTTTGTGAATGCCAGGAACAGAAATCTTACTGTACAACATTCTTTCTGAATCAAACGTATTTTGACTTTGATCAAATGTGAGATGTTTTGCATGCAATATAGACAGTAGACATCCTGGAAATCTACAGTGTTGTTCCACTCTGCTGTGCAAACTGGTTGTGATAGATTGTAGTATCTGATTTTGGTTTTAATCACTTAATTAGATCACACAACGGTATTGCTCTTTTATGTGTTTTTAATAGGTTTTGTACAGCAGTGAGTTCTCTGGCACAGAGGCATAAGCTAAATCTGTGACTACACAGACAATACTTGTCTGTAGGATAAATTCATTATTGGCTTTGTTCTCTGTTGGGAAATTGTTGTTAATAATGAAAAGACAAATAAATGCTACTCTCATCCTTTAAATACAAATTCCTAGAATATGTGCAGTCTCCCCAGACACAGGAAGATTGGACACCAGTTGTAACTTTTAGCCTGAATGGTAACAATGAGTCAGGACAAGTTCCCACTTCAGACTGATGCGCAACTTTGTTTGTGTCCTGAGGCCTGGGAGGTAGATCCTCCTTTGTTATCACAAATTATTGATTATTTTGTTTGTTTGTTTGTTTGTTGGTTGATTTCTTTTCCTTTGCATCCCTCCCAGCCTGTGGCCGGCATGTGTTGTTTAGCTGTAACATCTTAGCTTCAGCCCAAGGAGCGCAGCTGGCTTAAGGGGCTCAACATCACTGAAGTTAGTGAGGCCATGCATTGCACCAAAACATCTGTGGGGGTGCTTATGAAACAGACTTTTCCCACCAGCTTGTTGTAAATCTGCACAGGTCTCAGCAAGCTAGTGAGGCCCCCTGTTTCCCTTTCTGTCTGAATGTTAAGCCATGAGGTGGGGCTCCAGGATTAAGATGTTGCTTGACCAAAGCATAGTGTTGAAGACCTGTTGCTGGATCTCTAGGCTGTGATCCATTAACTTTATGGTAACAATAAGCCAGCAAAATGTTGAAAATAGTTCAATTCAGTGTAGTGCAATTATTTATTTATTTTTAGAAAGAAAAATGTATCCAGTACTAAATTTTGAATTCTGAATTCCTCATATCAATTAAAACTCTCTATCACTCTCATCTCCATGTTTATCTCTCTGCAATTTTAATTGAGTTTAGAGTTTGCAGTTAATTTGCGATGTTATTCATAATGACTGTAGATTATTTACCTTTTTGTACAGTAGATTGTTAGGAATCTTTCCAGCAATTCATTACATGTTCTTCTTTTATGTCTCAGGGTGTTAAGAGGCTGAGGAGAATGGAGGCTGTACCCAGGCTGTGTGCCTAGCTAACCCATGGAGAACTGACAGGAGCAGAACTGGATGGAGGCCAAGACACTGGATGGCGAAGACGAGGAAGCACGCAGTATTGTGGATCACTTGTGTTTTTTGTTCTTTTTCTCAACTGATCCAAAGTAGATGCAAAGTGTTCTGCAATGTGCCTCATTTGTTCGCTCTGTCACGTGTCACGCATGGAGAGATGGCAACGAGAATCAGGATAGTCATTCAGGGCTAAAGAAACTCTTTTACTGCATGTGGGAGTCACAGTGATAGTTCTGTGAATTCGAGGGTGATAGCAAAAGTGTAGACACTAGATAACATTTCCTCTTCACAGCTGTGTTGGATACACATGAATTAGAGACTACAAGGGAGCTAGTAGTTGTAGATAGTAATAATCATGGGCAGGTGTGAAAGCAAGGCTTTGTGGTTATTGTTGTTAGCTGGGTTGGTGTTAACAGGTATAGCTTTGGAATATGAAGGGGTTCCTGGTCAGTGGACACGCTATGGTCAGTGGGATGCCAAGACAACAGGTGAGCTCAGCTTTATCCTGAAAACTAACACCAGCAAAGCGCTGGTGCTCTATCTGGATGATGGAGGGAACTGCGACTTCCTGGAGCTTCTAATCGCAGATGGGAGGCTCCAGATGCGCTTCACCATCCATTGTGCTGAGCCAGCCTCGCTGCACACAGAGACGCGCATCAACGACCAGCGCTGGCACAGAATCCTCCTTTCTCGCAATTACAAAGAGACCAGGCTGGTGGTGGACAACGAGGAGAAAGCGGCTGAGGTGAAATCCAAGAGAAAAGAGATGGTAGTGGCCAGTGATCTCTACGTGGGGGGCATCTCACCTGATGTCCGTCTCTCTGCCCTGACGTCCAGCACTGTCAAATATGAGCCGCCATTCCAGGGCCTTATAGCAAATTTGAAACTGGGAGAGGCACTACCAGTGCTGCTGGATGGTCAAGCTGTTCATGGTGATTTGGAGTACATATGTGCCGCTCACTCTCCCTGCAGCAACAAAGGCCTGTGCTCTGTCAGCCAAGGAGAGGTCCTCTGTGACTGTATCAATACCAGCTACAGGGGAAGGTACTGCCATGAAGGTAAGACAAATATTTTTTTTTTTTGTTTGTTTTTTGTATGGGTTGAGGGGGGGCAACTAACTTTTATTTTACTAATTAAATATGTTGTTTTTTATGATAGTTGCAAAGGGTCACATGCAACAGAAGCACTTAGTCACTACTGGATAGTAAGAAAAAAAAGATATTTTGCAAACACTTAAATATCACCAGTATTCATGACTAATAATAATCTTAGGAGCACAATAATATAGAATTTCCCATATTGAACTGTGCAGTTTTATATGGTTTCCTTGTTGAAACGACTTCTATTGTAATGCAATTGTTCTTTGGTTACTGAAAATGTTTGGCTTATAAATGGTTGAACTATCTTATCAATGTCTATATCTTTATTGAGCTTGAGAATAATTACAAATGCCCATGTAGAAGAAATCCAGGCTAAAGCATACATACACCAGAACCTAAAATCAGCATAATTATCTTCTCAAATCATAGAGGATAACAACTTCCTTATGTAACAGCATGTTTTCAACGCAGGGGCATATTTCTTATTTTGGTCAGTCAACAAATCAGAAAGGACAGAATTTTAAAGCATTTTATATTGAGCTAATTTTTTCTTCTTATACAGTAAATGTTAGTCATTGATGCACATTTGGCTTTGAAGCTCTGCAGCCTTCTTCTTCAAGGTCAGGGGTCACAGGAGGGAACCTTCCTGGCTGAAAAGACAAAGCAGAATCCTGGCAGGGTTCTTTCATTTAAACAGTGGACTCACAAGCTGCAAGCCAAAAGTTCTTTTTATTGCATTTATTTTAAGAGCTTATTGATCTGCACACCATTATGTTAGCCATTGATACAGTCTTTAATGACAACCCACATTTTTGTTTTTTACAAGTGTGCTTTATTTTAGTGATAGCATAATACTGGAGTGAGTAATGAATGTAGCTTTTAAACATTGCAATATCTGAGATTGTTTTGCCAAATGCCAAATGAAAAACATCACATTTGCACTCCACTGTGACTCTTATTATATTAGAGTATTTGTGGGATCAAGGACCGTATCTTTGCCAGACTCTGCGTATTACATGTGGAACTCAGATAACACAAATAATTGAAAGAAGAAGAAAGTTTAAACAAAACATGACATGTTCATTGTTTGTGTCAGTTTTGATGTAGACTGTGTGTTTGTGGTGTATTGATGCTAAAATATCCTTCTGTGAACATTAAATACCTCTGGTTTTCTTTACTCTCCTGCAGCTGTCCAGAAAGAAGTAGAAGGTAAGACAATGCATTGCATAATGAGCATAATGATGAGCATAATTTGTTTTCCCTGGTACTTGCAAAGGCTGTTACCACAGCATAAGTGTGAGTGTGTTTGGTTATTATCAGGTTGTTATTGTCAGTTTGGACTGCAGTTCTGACATCCAACAAATTAAGCTAAAAGGAGATATACTATCAATGGTCACAAGGTCACTAAGGAAAAAGTGCTTAATGTGCTGAATGCTCTTTGTGTATATATAATCAGTGTGCTCAAGGTGACTGGGGAGGTCTGCAGAGTATGTGGGTGTCTCAGAGTATGGGGAGCATCCATGTACAGAGAAAATGACTGTACAGAGATACCTTGTTGTATTATTTATAACTTGTATTTTTCCTCTCTCTTCAGTGCATATTTTCCTCATGTCAACTACTGTTTACTGTTAAGATTTAGTAAGTCTTATGCGTCAAGGTCAGTATGTGGATTAAACTCAAACATGATGGCATAAATCCTCTGGTAATAACTGAATACCCAGGCCTTGACATTCATAAGAATGCAATAATATTTGCATATAAAATTATTTTCTTAAGAGGTACAAATCTCCTTTGGCAGGAAAAGAGACATTTCTCACGTTATTGGCAACATTTTAAATGACCACAATTAAACAGTGCTGGTTTTCCAATGAGGTGCACATACTGAATGGGAAAAAGAAGATTGAAGGTGAGGAGGGAGATTTGTTTAGCTGGCATCAGAGCGAGACATCCATCTCCCCAGTAAGGACTGCTGGTTGTGGTGAAAGGGCAGCCAACAGGCTCAGGAGACCAGCACAAGGTGCACTGAACCACTGCACATTATAAATCACTGTTACAGACTCAAAATGCACCGACCTATGCACACCTGCTCTTCGAAATCCTGCTTCTGACACTGTGTATCAGCAAAATAGACTGAAGATTGCAAAATGTTTCTGTCTTTATGTATAACCTCTTAATATTGTTGTGGAGAATACAAGTGTAGAATGGATCAACAGCACACATATACATATTGGTGTCCAAAATATTAGATATAAGGTGTTGTTAGACATGATACATGTTTTGGGACAGATTCTACAGATGCTGCATTTAAATAAGCACATAACTAAGACTTAGTGACTGTGGTATATGTTTGTATGCTTCAGTAATATTTAATAGGTCTCATCCTTGCACTACTTCCAAAAACAAGCATTAATCATTCTTAATTATGCGCAAAGATGGTATGGCTCTGCTCACAGCAGAAAGGCAGGCATTATTAAATGACATGCTGCAAAGAGAGCGCATCAGAATGTTTATTGGATTAAAGCTTGACATGGAGACAATTCCCAGTGCAGAATGCATGAAAACAACAATGACAACAGCAAAATCACACTCACCAGATTCCTTTTTTGCTATCCTTCAAACCACTCCATGTGCTATTCGGCAGCAAGTCTTTGTTGTCCTTGCATTTGACAGAAATAGGCGTATGTTTGTGTTAGCTAAATCGCCCCCCCCCCTTCAGAGATGGCTAAGATGGTAACCCATATGCTATATTTGGGATTGGCTGTGGGTTTTAAGTGGTGCAGGAATTGTCTGTATTTGTCTGAGGAACTGCTTTAATGCAGTTAAAGCCTTTGGCACTGCAGGTGAGTCTTCTGAGTTGTTCATCTACAGCATGCAGCAAGTGGGCTCCTGTCGATCTATGCAGACAAAGGCCATGGTGGGGGCATGCTCTAATGCCATGAGAGTGCAGCACCCTCTGATGTTTTGTGAGCAAAAAAAAAAAAAACGACAGGTCTGTGAACGAGAGATAAGGACAGTCACCTCACATGACACATATAGAAGAAAGAAATCTCTCAAACATATAAGAAAATCTTACTTAGGACAGACGTGCCAAGTGCAAACACATTTTCACTGTTTCATGTATAAGCACATAGTAAGGATGCACTGAGACAAGGAGCATAGAAATGTTTGAGAAAAAAAAGCCAGTCCTGGTGGGCTTGCATCTTTCAGCAACAGTGACCTTGGTCTAATCCCTCATTACAACAGGCTCCATAATACAGTACTTTTCTTGGAAAAGCAAATATGGCAATTCTTAATCCTCGAGCAATGGCTCTTTCTTTTTAGATGTTCACTAATTAATGTCACAATAATGACTGAGAGGTCCTTCAACATCTGTATTTGTATTTTCACAACATTTATTCATTAGACCCACTAATATTGCAGATTTTGTTTGCTTTCTAGCCACACTGACATTGATTTCACATGAGGGTAAAAATGAGTCAAATCCAAAAAAAAGGTAGTCTAGAAGATTGAAAGGTCAACAACGCACCGTAGAGAAACTTTGATACCTAAAGCATTTCCTTTCTGGAACAATGTTCATTCGCAATCAAAACATATGTCAGCTATGACAAAATGATAAAATAAATTTTATACCAGCATGGTAACACTCCATGAAGAATATTACAATATTATCATTGCACTTGTCGTAGCTGTCACGTTCCCCTCACTTACTAGTACTGGGTAAACCCACACTGAATCACAATGGACAGAAAAACTCTATGGGTTCTAACCTCCATCATTCAGTCTTCAAACCAGTTCTAACACCATTAACTGAGATGTGGCCAGAGTTGCAACCTGCCTGATTGTTGGAAAACACAAAGCGTCGCTCAACAGAGTTTATTTATTTACAATTTATTATGGATTTACTCAAGGTCAGAATCTCCTATGCAATCCCATGAAGAAATTATCAATAACATCACATTTACAGAGTAAATCAGCCAATTCACAAATTCTGAGTAGAACAGTGGTATTTAGATCTTTTTAGAATTTATAATATATTGAAATGAAATATTGTTATTTAATGAGGCCAAGTCAAAGTTTCCTAAAAGAAAGATGCAAACATTTATAATAATGATCTTCTATGACCTGGTTATAAATTTTTGTTTACCCTTAAACCCATTTTAGACTGTTATGGTTGCCTCTTATTTAAAAATAGAAAGCGAGTAGAGTATTGGTAGTAGATACGATTTATTTTCATGCAGGCTTGCCTCGCTAATGGGATTCCACAGGTATCCCTGCATTTCCATACAGTGAGCTGCAGTGTAAGGCTCAACCAAGTAGGATGAGTATATTCAATGGACGACTGCTCCAATTCAAGGGCAGCAATGGCACCACTCCTAATCCACTTTTCCTCAACTACACAGTTAATGTCAAAGATTACTCTGTTGGCTGAGACGCTTGCTAAGTGCTGCTTGGCCTGACCTGTTTTGGTCACCAGCATCAGTGTCCATTAGTCAGGGATGCAGGTCAGTTCTCATCACTCTAGTGCGTGACAAAAATCAGTGTATGGAGTCATTCTTTGGGTCAAAGCTTCTTTCTCCAGCTACAGAGAAACCAGCTGAGTGAAAGGTTAGACTGGGGCATTCACCACTTGAGAAAGCAAAGGTTTCTGGCTTTTATGACTGGCTCTGGTTGTTTGTTGGATAATGGGCAAACCTCCCATCCAACTTCGAACCTGAACAGAAGACAAACAGAGATGTTAGCTGACACTCCGCTTGCTATTTTGGTCAGTGGTTGCTTGCAACCTTGCACATTTTCTTTTATGCATAAGGATGTGTAGAGTAAGCAGACATCACAAGAGGATGATGCTTGAGCTCGAGTGCAGTCAGATCTTAGTACATCTAGGGAAAATGAGATCACCTGAGTGATGATGAGGGGAAGAAGAGGTGGCATAATTTATGGCTTGTATATAAATAAGTTGGCTTGTCATGTGGAATGCACAGACACAGTGTAGGTACACACAGCAGCTCTTTGTTTGCTATGTTGACAGGTTTGTGGGTGAATCCTGTCTAAGCATAGGCTCAGTCAATGGCTTTGCAATGGTAGACTATAACAAAAGCCTACATGTTGGCAGGCAAGGATTGTCTCAGGGGTAATCATGTCCGTCCCACACCTAGAGATGCATCCCGACCAGCCTTGTTCAAAGGAACATGTGGAGGAGATTTGTGCAGCAACAAGATGCCCCTTCTTAAGGTTTTACCTAATGATTGAACTGGGATTTGAACTGTGGGACAGGGACTTGCTGTATGAGAATCTTAGAGGGTTGATGCACTAATGAGAGCTGTTTGTGTTGGCTGGCACAGTGGGACTCATGTGTTCAGCAGAGGTGCTGTATTGTGTCATTCCCATCTCCTTCTTGGCAAGAGGTGCAGGTGAGGTTTGTCTGTGTTTATCTGTGTCTGTGCTTTGCACACAGCATAGGTGTGACAGACCACCGGCTGGTGGTGCTCACTCAACTAAATCAAATTTGGCTTTGATGGCCACAGTATAGATGTGATCTTCAACTGCTCAGCAATACAGTGTGATTGATAGGTCTCAGTGTATTTTTAGTTTACTTCCATATGTTTCTGGGAGTTTTACTGTAGTTTTTATGTGTCATGCTACATTTTGTTTGCAGCGTACTGTCTGCCATAACATTTAGGGTTACATCATTCAGTCTTATATGATGACCAGTGCAGTCAGTCCCTATATCCAGCACAGCAGCCTTTGCATTGGGCCAACCCCTCTGACAGAATATAGAGGTAGGATTTTTTTCTCTTGGCTGATCTGCTATATGATGATTTATCATCAGTGAGGCTTTAACACGCTGCAGCATTATGTCTCAGCTCCCCTCTGCTTTTTTCCAGCATTAAAGAGTCAGGTATGGCAGGTCATTGCTGGCTGACCTAATGGTTTTTATGTCATTGTATAGCAGGGTCATGGTCCTCACATCCCACTCTTAAACCTATTGAGCTCTATTAGGTGGTAAATCCTCTGTGAAAAACAGTTTGATAGTCACTAAAGATTTAGTGGATAAGGAATGGTGTCACTTCTGCCCTTTCATAAAACACTGCCACATAGAAGTTTAAATCGGCTCATTGGGATTGGCTGAGCACTTACATGCAAAAATATCAGTGTGTAGGGAAGTGGAGATGAGGGATTGAGCCGACATAGCCCTGTTCTAGATAATAGATCATAGAACTACTGTTGCCTTTTTTTTTTAATAGTAGGGGTAAAGCAGGTTTTATGTATATCTGATACATCTCAAACACTGTCTGCATCAAGTAAACATACAATATGTGTTCCATTTAGAAAAAAGCATCTGTGTGAGCAACTACCTATAAGGGTTGCACCAATCAAGATGTTTTTTTCTTTCCTTGCCTTCCCTCTCCTCCCTTGAGATGTTTGTCTGTTTTTGGTTTGATTTTCCCTTTATATTTTAGTTCGAACTTTGACATCCGTACCTACCCCAGGATGTCTGTCACAAACTGCAGTCCAACATTGTGACAATGCTTTTGTTCTCCCGAACCTCTTTATGAACTTCCTGTTTTCGTATCCTTTTTTCTGTTCTTTCCCTCAAGGTCTGGCGCACCTGATGTTAAACCGCCAAGGTATGGGGTCTATTGGTTTGCTTTTCCTTCCCAGCCACCTGATCACAACATTTCCCTTCCCCTAAAATCATTTTAGTTAACTGTGCTGCACTAATATTTCCTCTCCTCTTTTCTCATATACTTGCCTATTCGTTTTTGCTTCCTGTCATGTTATGCTCACTACTCACTCAATTTTTGTCCGTCAAACCCTTGTCCTGACCACTGACTGAGCTACTGGAACATCACCTTTGACCTCTGCAGTTTTTCGCCAAGGTAATGCATTTATGCACATAGCATCTCTTCGGTTTGGTTTCATGGTGTTTTCAAAGGAAAATACAGGTGCTAGTAATAAAGGATAAAGGGATTTCATGCCAAATATGTCTCTCATGTCAGCTCAAAAAACACTTTATTGACTTTTCCTGGTAAAATAATCACACAAGCATATCAGGAGAGTTTTTTTTTTTTTTTCTTGGAGCTGTTTGTACTGTACATGATTTTAATGCAGTTACTAGGTAGTGCTGATTTCTCAAATGTATGGTCATTGGGTTGTTCATGATCGTGTAAATTACATTTCCCTCAAATAATTTCTCCATTGCAGGAGCGTTAATGTGTTGAATTTCCACATGAGCACAGATTCAAGAAGAACAAATTCAAACTACTGGTGGAAGAGATATTTGTACATAGCGGGGTTTTGCCAGTAAACAGCCAAGAATAGACACTACTCTGATGTTCTGTTGTACAGAAAATAGTAAAGCACACTAGACTAACATCTTTTTGTGTAGTACTAGTAGTTTCTGAAAATGTGGCAGTTTAGAAACTTGGAAGAAAAACATTCATCTAGTGCACTGAGTAAAATAGTTGGACATTACAGAAAAAAGGGGCATTTTGACAGCATAATTTGAGTGGCACTGACCCACATGAAGTCGACTGTATTTATGTTTTGTTTTTTCTGCCACATGTTGGGAGACTGAGATAAAAGTCATCATCCTGTCTCCATGGCAATCAACGTTGTCTCTAAACAGAGAGAATTGGCTTTGATGACCCACTGACTGAATAATACACAGACATTTTTGCTTTTTCTTTGTTTTTTTCATCACAGAAATGTTACTTACACCTTGGTCTTGAGATAAAATGGGTTCTTGGATTTTGAGACATCTTTTTATTCTTTTATTCTGTTTTCTTGAAACCACATACTGTTGGGGTTTCATTATAGCTACTGTGTTAGTGATTTTTGTTTTTAAAGGTCCACAGAAACAAAATTCATTCATTAGCAGATTCTGTTTTTATTTTCAGTAAGATTTCATTTCACATACTCTGTGGATGTTTGAAATAGTTTAATTATGTTATTCCCACTCTCATGAAACACAAATCTGTGAAGATGAAAAAAAAAAAGTCTGTGGCAGTATCCTGGGTGTTCTCATTTATATTTTCTGCTGTAGAACTGATTAATACTAATATTGAGGTCATTTACAGTAGATGAAAAGGCAAATACTTCACAGTATCCTATGATTACACGAGTTTTTCAGCCACTATAAATGGTGTAGCTTCAGGCTGTACATGACTGTGACATTATAGATTAAGGTCTTGATTCTTTGGTTACCCGCTTTGGGACAGATTTGTTCGTGTTCACAAAAAGTAATCAGTCTTTCCAAGGCCAAAAGATAATGTTCGATTTAAGCTCCTGCTTTAATTGATGGGGATGCTGACAGAGCAATGCAGTTAGATACACTGTGTGTGCTTCTACTGCCTCAACTGCACAATGATTAACATTGCTGTATAGGAATAACACTGCATTATAAAATATTTAGTAAGTCATACAGCAAGTTTGTCCTAAAGGCCAACCACAATGTGATTTGTCGTGAAATGAGGCCTAAATGTAATTGCTCCATTTCATGCATCAATAATAATAAGAGGTTAGTAATTGATTGTGGAATGAAGATTTAGAAGTAACCCTCCAAGCAATACCATAGCATAGCATCAGTGACAAAGTACATCTGACCTCATGGCATATACATGAGACATCAAACTTTTATTCAACCATTTAATTTTATAACAAATGTTTGTTATGAACTTTGAAAATGTTTTTTAGCCTGTGGAGATACTCTGTTCTGGTTTGATCTGTATTTATTTCACCACAAATAATTTCAAATCAAATATGCACAATCATTTTTTCTCTGAGAAGAATCCAACAGTTTAGAAATGAATTATAAGCCTTTTGCAGAAAGTCAAAAGTGGCTGCTTATATATGTGCTTCAATCCCAGAAATCTTTACTTGTGTGTACTGAGACATACACATATACTGTAAATGGTGAGATTATTCAGTGGGTGTAGCTTGTTGACCACCCAGAAGCGAAAAATTCCTACCCCGCTACCCATATGCCCACACTGCCCAACTTAGGTTTGAGTGAACCTGGCTGATAACTGACTACCCGCCCCTGAGCAGGAGACAAAGTCAGCAATAGCCATCTCTGCCCCAGGCTTTTGTAAAGTTTATTATTAATGAGCAATCCACATGTTGACATTTTTCTTGTGGTGTGGCTACTACAGAACAGTGTAATTGTAACAAAGACTGAAACAGGTGAACTACCAATATGTGAGAGCAGATAAAGTTGTCCCACTTCATGGCACGACATTTTCTCTCCACAGTGTTTGATGTGCTTCATACTGTGACAGCAGCTAATGTACAGCTCTGGGCAGAACCTTTACAGATAATCCTTTTTGGACATGACCATAGCACTAGCACCTGCTGCTATTAAATATCTGAAAGTTAACTTATCCAGTGTTCAGGTGGCACCAAGGATGCTTTAGCTCCCTCCATATTTTGTAGCTGTGCACTTCATGAAATTGGCTATGAACAGCACCCTGCTAAAAGAACGAGTATTTGTATTTGTAATTTATAGGGGGCTGTGGCATAAGAGATTGGGTGATGCAAGGCAAAGACAATACAATAAAAGAGAAGCAGGTGGGACATGTAGAGTTTGTGGGGCTGGCATCATATTCTGTTGAGCCGTACTTTTTTGCACACATGGTCTTTTGCGTGTAGCAATGGTTTCGTGCAATGCAATGTTCTTATACTATAGCTGCAGCCAAGGTAGAAGGTTGATAGCTCTGCCCCCACAGTCTGCTGCAGCATGCATAAAGTGCTAAACTGCTCCAGCGACATCTCTTCGACTGACTGCAGCCAGTGTCTCTGACTGCATTTCCTTAGAGTAAGTGCCAAAGTGTGTCTGGTGTCAGAGCAAAGACAGTCAGTATTGCCTATTTCACAAGCTGGTAAACATTGTTGCTGCAGACAAAGGGGGAACTCCTAGGTAAGCAGGAAATTAGAAATATGGCTTGCTGTCTTCCTTGCCTCTAAAACATTTCCAGTGATCCCTCAAAGACTTCAGGGTTTCATTTGTTAATGGTATCTTCAATGTATGAAGCTAGGAATGAAAAATTCCACAGTATGTTAACAGGTTATGATGTAAATCCTCTTGTTATATGGAGTAAATTTTTAGATTCATTTAAATGATAACTGTGCCTTTGGGGGTTATGATTAGGAAGGCCTTCTGCTGACCCATAATCATAAACTTTTCTTAACCACTGTATGAACACCTTCAGTGTTCATTGTATTGATTCTACATAGAGGTTTACTTTTCTCCCACAACATCAGTCAAATGTGGAACTCAACAATTGCTGTCTGCCTACAAGTTGTGCAACTACACTGCTCAAACAATAGAGACTAATGGGACCGCTGATCCTATTGGCTTAAATTGGCCCCTGAGTTCAGAAGCCGAAATTTACTGTACAACAAACATAGGCTTAAGGGACAGATTATCCCTCTAACAACTGGCTCAGTAGCTCAGAGGCTGCATCATATAAACAAGTAAAGAAAGGGGTGCCTATGCCAACTTTAAACAGCCCACTCATGAGTTCAAGAACTGTGTTACACAATAGTTAACATCATTCTTGTGGTTCGATGTAAAATAATAGTTTGATGTCAAAAGTTACGAGACTGTAAGCATACATTTTACTGTGTTTTTCAATATTGTAAGGATTAAGAGTGGGTGTCAGAATGTGTTAATGTAGTGTGAGTGTGTGTGCAAGGTCTTAGTGAATAATAATGCTGAGCAAAAAACTGTGTGTTTAATCATTCAGTCTACAATAGGACAGAGGCAAATCCCACAGAAAAGGTTGGCACAAACACAATAAAACATTTACCGCAAAGTTGTATGGCCACTTGCCACTGTGGTGTCAAGTTTTTAATGCTGGTTGTTGCATGTCCTCACAGTCTTGACATGTACAACTTGGTCCTAAGTAGTTTTTATTTACCTGTTTACCTGTTTATTTACATGTTTTATGTTTATCTATCTATCTATCTATCTATCTATCTATCTATCTATCTATCTATCTATCTATCTATCTAACTAAAACAAATCAAAAACTTTGATCTTGTGAATCGTTCAGTCATTAGAAACATAATGATCTTAGTGCAGCATGTAAAAAGTCTTGTTGCCATCATGGGATGCTAAGAAACAATGAGGCTCTGGTTAAACCTGGAAGCTGCTTTTAAAGGGAAAATGGGGAAATATTTTGAGCCATTAGCCATTTATTGTACATTTACCATACTCTACTGGAATTTATTTGGATTGCAGGGTATAGGAATAAAGAAAAAAAATTTTTTTTTTTTAAAAACAGACTTGGCTTGACTTTAATCAAATAGGAATTAAAATAGCATTTGATGGCAACAATTGTATTTGGTGTGCTAGAGAGTATTTATAGCACTAGAATACGTATGTGGAATGATAATAATAATAATGAAGGAATGTGTCACCCAGTGTAACACTGACAGACTGATGGGTTTTTATGTAGGTTAATGAATAAAATAAGATACATTACACTTTGACTAAGCAGAAAATACTTGTTTGTAGAAGCAGTTTTTTGTTGGTTTTTCATTGGCTTTGTTGACAAAAAAATAGATTATTAACAGTCTTATTCTTCAATATGTATAAAACATAGAATTATGTCTCCCATTGGTGGTACATTTGTCCATCACAATGTACAGTGATCTTTTACCCTAAAATACTTGTCAAATAATACATTACTGTTAATTTTCTGGTAATTTTATACTTATGTCACACTTTAAAGCCCAACTTTAGTAGTGAATAGTAGTGCAGTAGATAAGTCAATCTTAAGCCTGATGGCTGCAAGGATTATCTAAGATGTTTTCTCTTCCCCTCTCAGGGCAGGAGGAGTCAGTGGCCACCTTCAAAGGCAATGAGTTCTTCAGCTACAACCTGTCCCAGACACCCATTCAAAGCAGTTTGGATGAGATCACGCTGTCCTTCCGTACCCTGCAGAGGAACGGCCTGCTGCTTCACACAGGGAAGTCAGCCGACTATGTGAACCTGTCCCTAAGGAATGGTGCTCTGTGGCTGGTCATCAACCTGGGCTCTGGTGCTTTCGAGGCCCTGGTGGAACCTGCCAGTGGGAAGTTCAATGACAATGTCTGGCACGATGTCCGAGTGACACGCAACCTCCGCCAGGTTCGTATGTTCGTATGATCACCTTGTACTGTAATTGAACACTTAATAAATATGTAATTATTTTTAAGACTTTGATCGGACCCATGTTAAACCAGCCCCATGTGAACAGGGATGAGGTACTATAGTCAACTATCTGTCTAAACATGGACAAATACTGTGTTGGTTTCTGTTGAGTGTTTAATATTTCTACTCTGCTGGACTCCCTGTCTTCCATTTTCCACATTCTGATAGATATTACAAGCTCATATTAGGTCACTGCCCTCTTTCTCATGAAATAGATTGCTTCGGTGGGAATCGGAGTCCTTTTATAATCAGCATCTTGCTTTTTTTCTGCACCCACAAGATTGCTGTGAAGGTCTTTTTACCTTATTAAAAGAAAAACTCAAGCCAACCCAGCAATAGCCATCGTTTTCAGGTATCCCACATTAGTGCTGGTCTCTGGAGCCTCTTAATTTTCTTATCTTTGCAGAACAATGCTTGTCAAACAGATTTTCAGCTTTTTGACAAACTCAACTTAAACAAGCCAAAAACACATTTTTGTGGTTGTAGGCAGCAGTGTCAGAGAGGTCATGCAAGAAAAAGGGAAGCTTATATAATGAATACAGCCGTTCATGTATGTCTGACATTGCACTGCTCTACCTACTATACTCTAGCCAAGCACAACTTGGCCCTAAGGTTTTAACATTGTCCACTGGACAGGGCACGGAGCTGAATTCCTGAACTAATTGACTTCCAGGATGTGTCTGTTGCATTAAATGTAACCCTGCTGGCACTCTACAATTAGTCTCGTCATACCGTACCTTAAAGCTCCACTGGTCAATGCTTTTTTTATATTAACACTGAATTAATGACTTGGTTTCAGTGACAAACCCACGGACAATTACCCATTTCTGCAGGTCTGTGCAGCGTTTTAGCTTGCAAATTTACTATGGTTCAGCACTCTCATCAGTCCTGTTTCCAGTAACTGCGGCTGACAAGCAGCAAACGAGTTTTGATACATGGACCTACCGGCCCAACACCAGACTGTGGACGCACAAAGTAGCACCATCTGGTGAAGAAAGTTAAAGACCAAAAAAGAGAGTAAATGACTGACAAGTGATGCGACACGAAATGCTTAAGTTGCTCTTTTTCTGATCTGTAACATTGAAGCACCATCAGGTTGTAGTGGAGTTCTAACCGTCACAGACTACAGAACATTATCATTCATTTTGAGTCCCATTTGTGGCCACCTGGTGAATATTCACTCTCCTTTAGCTGTTTTTGGCTCTTACAAACCCCTGAGGGAAATATCTGGCACTTAAGCAGCTACGCTCCACTATGTTCACCAGTTAGTCACTGAGCGGGTAGTATACAGTGGATTTTTAACAACATTTTGACCACTAATGCCATCTCCAGAAATATGTGTAGCCACTTTAACTCAGTGCTCTCCTTTTAAAGCACAGCCAATATATTCTAACTTATTCTCATTGCATATTTGTCAAACACTCTTGGTGACACCAGTGTTAAAATGCCATTGCTGGGCTTGATAAATGTTTTTGGAGCTTAGCTCAGTGTGGACATTTTCTTGGAATTGCTTTATGTGCTTCAGTCTGCCAATGCACTTGGCACATATTTGGAAGTGTATACAATATGTTGAGGCACACAAATTGTATCAGCTGAAGCAGTGCTCCTTTGAGCTAAGGTGCGATATAGTACTCATACCTTAAAACTGTATTTAAAAAAGCTGGCCTCTGATCACTTGCTGTTATAAATTTCCCTGAACCACAATGAGCTCTGCCATGTGCAATGCATTTAAATGTTTGATTTCTTTGCAAAAGTAGAGCTTGTTTTGTATCTAACTATCTCATCATTACCAATATATTCTGAAGTTGTCACATTAACCTGCATATAAACTTGCATCTTCCTCCACATCTATTTCCTTACCCTGGCTTCCAGAAGAGCAGCAATCCAATGCTTACAACCTCACTTATGCTTTCAGCCATGCATTTGATCCCTGTGTAAATTGCTTTCCCCTCAGATAAGTTACCTCACTGACATGTAGATAGGGGGAACTGTAACTCCCAAGAGAGTTCTGGTGGAAACATTTTATTAGATCCGGTGGTGCTTTTCAGGCTAGAATTCTCCCCATTACTATCTCCTTTTTTCATCAGTTTTTTTCACCCAGTTGTGGGTGAACTGATGTGTTCATTCTGTCTCCTTTTCTGACCCTTATTAATGAGACATCCACCTATTTATGGGGCTGTGTCATACACACACACACACACACACACACACACACACACACACACACAAATATGCATACCTAACTTACTGTTACTGTTTAAAATTAACACTGCACAAGTCTCACTGTACCTCTTGAGCTCCACTAACAGTCACTATACATTGCCCTTTAATCAGCTCTGTGTGACACTGTATAAATCCTGGAGAAATTGCAATGAAAGGTCAGTCTTAAAGTGTACCAGCTAGGACTGGAGCCTGAATATTATCCTAATGTGTGCTCCTAATTAATGACACTTTTGCCTAATTCAGTAATTACCTTTGAACGCAGTCATCCCTCACTTCTGATTTTCAAATGCCAGGAAATTAACTGTCTGGAGTGCCAGGATATGGTGTAATACCCACTATTACACATTGGTCATGCTTTTCTAGACATTGTGGAGTGCAAGAGAAAGCAACATTAATCAGTTCCCAGACACTTTTATTTTCTGAAGTTTCTGAGATGTGCAGTATCATCCACCCACATTTGAGCCCTGCCATTGTCCAATGTCCAATCCAAAGATACTCTAGTCTTCACCACTAGATAGACAGAAATCAATATCTGCCAGCACCAGAGAATGGTCAGATAGGACCTCATTTTAGAGACCTGACACCTGAAGATACCCTGTCAGGTCACTCTTTTGTCTCTTATCCTATTTCTTTTAACAAACCAGGGATTTTCACAGAAAAGACACCACACCATTTTACAAAATTAAGCCTCTCTCCACGCACAAGCTCCAGATAATGTGTGCTTATTGAGACCTAACGAGTTAACAATGACCCATCTTTTCTGAATGCTTGCACAACTTTACTACTAATATATACCTAAGTAAATGCTCATGTGTATGATGAATCAAAATATAGTGAAGGTGCATTGGCCGTTTCCATATGAACTTGTCTGTGCTGACCTGATTTTGACAAAGAATCTTATGAATGACGCCTTTCCACTCAAACCCTGCTTTTCTAAAATGAGTGTGAATGGCCTGAGACCAATTAGCTGAATCTTTGAAAAAGCACACAGTAGATTTTGCTACTCCACAAAAAAAGTCTTAATTGTTTTCACTTATTATCCCAAAGTGGAGGCTGTTGTATCTGTGCAGAATTACATGTTAACTGTGGGCTTATTGTCATGACAACAAGGATATCGTTTTTTCCAGCATCGCCCTATTCAGCCATTCATTTCCATTGTCTCTGTGTACTGATGAAACTGATATGAGCATAATCTGGTTTTGTTGCTGCCAATATTGCGGTCTTGATATCTTTAATCTCAAATTAATTGAGTATAGTGTGGCATGCATATTGCTTTGGAGCAAAATATCACTGGAAAGAATATTTATGGTATATTGACTCCACTGCAATCCTCCTAATATATCAGAAACAGGGATCAGCTGAGATTAGTGAACCCTTCAAAGCTGTTCTTGTAATTGCCTCCTAGATCCAACATTAAGGCAAGCTCAACTAGAATCAAGAAACGAAGCATGAAATAATTAGGCCAGTTCTTTCTGTTTGACTTAAATTCTCTCTGTGTCTTTTCATTTATTTTCCTCACACTCTCTACATGGATCCTCTAGGTGACAATATTGGTGGATGGGATTCTTACCACCACTGGCTACACTCAGGAGGACTACACCATGCTGGGCTCTGATGATCTCTTCTATATAGGGGGCAGCCTAAACACTGCTGACCTGCCAGGGTCCCCGGTTAGCAACAACTTCATGGGCTGTCTGAAAGATGTAAGTACAGCTTGACCTCAGTCTCAGCTGAGGACTGGAAATACTATCCTACCCTCTTTGAATAGCACTAACCCTTCCCATATGCAGAGCATGTTCTGCATATAGAAAATCACCCCTCACATTTATATTGATTTTCCTGTTGTAGGGTGTTTGAAGGAGAAACATTTAGCTGAGAGGCTACACGGTGCAGACCATATGCATTTATAGATTCCTGTGGGAATCCCTTTGAGAATGGAGTACCTAATATACAGAAGAAACAGATGCATCTGCTCATGTTCATTCCTGAATCACAGTCAGTTTCCATCACTGCCTCCACCTTTTTGAAGCCTTTTAACTCTGGCCTGTACCTGTCACATTGATTATCTTGAGCAAGCAAGTTCAGATCATGTACTTAGCATTAAAATTAGTATAGCCAAAGCAGTGAATTATGGGTTAATGCCCAATTTCAGCTCAGAGTCACAAATTTTTAATGAGCAGTCTCATAAAAAGCAAGTGATGTGCTATGTGCATTAAAAGTAAGAGAAATGCTTTCCCTTGGCAAGGAAGGATTAGGAGGAGACATGACTAAAGCAGGCAGTAGTTTAATGTTTTAGTGAGGTGGAAAGTAGTAGAATGCTGGTATATAGATCTATACATATTCCCTTGGCATCAATACCCAACTGAAACAAATGATTTTCTCTTCTCAGAGACACTTGCAACAAAGGACAACTAGCAACAGCATTATAATGTGCAAGAGTGAAAACTTAACAGACAATAAAGATTGTCATATTGTCTAAAAGTAGATTGATGGTTTATTTGAATATCACATGAGACCGTAAAAGATTTCTTATTATGGCCCAATAGTAAATGCACTTTTCACCTGCCACAGGATTTATTTTTAATGGAGTTCTGATGGCTTTATTTTCAGAGGTTCAAAGTTCAGTCCCACAGTACACTAATAGAGAGATTAAAGATTAGGATTTTTACCTGCACTGGTCTCTGGGGATGACAGTGTTGGTCAATTGGTTGTTTGCTCAGTCTGTTGAATTGAAACATCTCAGTAACTATTGGATGGATCACAATAAAAAATCTTATTGACTAATGACTTATTTCATCATCATAAACAGGTTGAATTTCAGTTTGTTTAGTGCTTTGGTTTATGTGTGTGTGTTTAGTGCTTATTATTGCAAATATGCAAATATTAACATGCTAACAGGTGAAACTAAGATGGTGATGCTGGTAAATATTAGCTGCAAATTTGCATTGCACATACAAGCATGTTAACTAGTTGATGTTAGCAGTTGATATTAGTCTGCAGCTCTGTAATTTTACTCATTAAACTCTCTAGCACAGATTCATTTAAAATGAATGTGTATATGTTATAATATTAGCAGTTTTTGTTAGTCAAGTACATAACATCAACATCTGAATGCACTCAGGCGTTTGCTGAATGATTTCTGCATAATTACTCTGCAGTGTGAATACACTGAAATGAAAATGAGATGTTATTTATGGACAGGTTTGTCCCAGCAACGCTGCCAATGCTGCAACCTCCGCTCTGTGGGCGGTGTGGCTGGTGGTGCTGTTTAGACCTACTACTACTGTGTGTAGTCACACAGATGTGCTGTAGGCATGCAGGCAGAATATGACGGGATAAAGAGTCATGACGATGGGACGACAAACCTGAAAAAGTCTTGGTGAGCAGTGGCAGAGGCAGAGCTTATCAGATGGTATCTGCCCATTAGAGAAGCCAGAGCTCTGAATTTGGTGGTGACCTAGAAGAACAAACTCTCACACATACATATTAATTTTAGGAAAGAAAGGTGAGAAATGCCTAAACTATTTATTGTATGAGCAGTTGAACTATTCAGGGGGTGTCTGTCTTATTTTATTGAGTGTAGAGACCTTGGGCCATGACTAATCTCTCTAGACGTTACATGATAATAAATGTGAGTGCTGCTGGGTAGAGGCCATTGGGTTCATCAGGTACACTAAAAAATAATGGACACTTTCAGATGAATATCACAACTAGAACAACAAGCAGGTAGAGATGAAATTATCTGTGAAATCACTGGCTTATTGGTCTGCAGTGTGTGTCCCCATGTGATATGCCATACCACATCATTCGGTTCCTCTACTTTAATGCTTCAAAGATCGTACCCTATTTAGGTATGAAGAATGTGTTCACAGAGAAGGTCTTCATTCCCTGACTGCTGTTATTCTTCCCTCCTTGAGCATAAAAGATATGAGGACTTTGTGAACTGACATTGGAAGAGCTTTATTCTTGTGTTTTGGGATACTCTGTAATCCCTGTCACATAAAACAGGCAACTGAATTGGTGAAATAGGATTCCACTTCCTGTATTGTCCTTTGGCTTATATAATAGCCTTGCAGAGGTCACAGCTTGCATTTTTGTTGCCATCGATACATTTCTGTTAGACGTGGTGTTCCTAGTTGTAAACAATGTCTGTACGTAATTGCTAATGCACTGTTCCCACTTTGTTTAAGTGACTGTCTCCCCGTTTAAAAATTGGCTGTTACACTCATTTCTCGATGGTCAGCTTCACCATCTGATTTCACTGCTTAATTAGTCACACTGAGGCAGGGTGAAGTGTGATATTGGCTCAAATTGCCTCTCAGCTCCGCTGTTAGTCCTCTGTGCAGTGTGGTGTGTCACCTCAGGCAGTGACTGGTCGCAGAGTGATGTGGCAGATAACAATGGGCTCGGGGTGACTTACCACTGATAGAAAATGAGACAAGGGTTGTTGTCTCCTGCTGTGCATATTGATGAACCCAGAATCAAAGTAGAAAATAATACAGCATAGAAAAGCCCACACAGGCATTTTATTGAAGTATGCTCTCAGTATAACCAAGGTATTGTGTATCTCTTATTTTAAGTACATATCTTTAAAAAAGGGTTTGTATTTCACTCTGTTTCCTCTGATTGATCTAAAATATCAAATCAATAGCTAGGTACTCTTCAAAGGCAGAGGTAGGTCTGTACATTCACTGGTGCTTTTTTACTGCTGTTTAGCTGCCTCTGTATTATGAGCTCAGAAATTAACGCAAGCATATGAAAATAAAAGTTTATGCCCTCTTCATTTACTAAATGTACATGTTTAAATAAAAAAATGTGTGTGGTACAGAGTCCACCTCTCTCCCACCCACTTTCTCTGCTTGGACTTGAGCTTTTACAGTTTACTTGGTGCAAACACAGACAGTTTGTCATTGTGTGGGTGTTATGTCTGTGATTCCTCTGAATTTAAGATTATTGTATTGTTGTACTCATTGTGTGCTCTTAAGTGATTCAGCTAAATGTTTAAAATGTAAATGTTTGCATTTGCATCTAAATCTAAATGCACTTCTGATTTTCGTCAGCTTCTCGGCTCTTGCCTCCTTCTTGTTTTCTCATGACAGTCGTGTAGTTAATGAATAAATTGTTTGGTTAACCTGAAAACATCCTGAGCTGGTAAAACCAGGCAGATTCTTAGTGCGGTGAAGAAGGGTATCTGGTCTCACAACTTGAGACAGTCAACTTTTGACTTTGAATACCAGCACAATAATTCTGTATGACTCCTCCGTCTCTGTAGGGGTACACAGTATGAGACAGAAGATATCTTGGTGAGATAAAATGTGGCTGATATCTTTTTTATTAATGCATCAAGGGTTTCTACATCCATATAATTAAAAAAGCCAGTTTTTTTGACACAACACTGGAAATGAAACCATGAGACATTTTCTTTCTGAGCTCTGAGTTCAGGGATGATTCACTGTTTTCTGCTGCATGCCCTTGTGACTGTTGCTGTGTCATATCGATTCTAGTATGTATTAATGAGTAATATTCAACCTTTGCACCAAATCTACCTCTCTCTCCAGCTGACACCTCACCATGACATCTCTTTTATTTATTAGGTAGTCTACAAGAACAATGAGTTTAGACTGGAGCTGTCACGGCTGGCTGAGCAGCGAGACCCTAAGATCAGTATCCATGGTGACCTGATATTCAGCTGCGAGAATGTGGAAGCCCTGGAGCCGGTCACCTTCGACACGCCATCTGCCTACTTGACATTGCCCCGGTGGAACACAAAGAAGACAGGCGCCATATCTTTTGACTTCCGCACAACCGAGCCCAGTGGCCTGTTGCTCTACAGTCATGGTAGTCTGCAGGGAACGCAGCCTGACAGGAAGCCCAGGGCCGACTTCTTCGCCATAGAGCTGCTGGATGGATTTCTCTACCTGGTCATGGATATGGGCTCCGGCAGCATCAAGATGAAAGCGAGTAACACAAGGCTCAATGATGGCGAGTGGTGCCATGTAGACTTCCAGAGGAAAGGACGCAATGGTAAGATCAGTTTGTGTATTTGTGGAGGCAGGGGGAGCTTCCTGTCTGCTTCTGTTACTCTGTTTCTCCAGTTTGAGCTGTGGAGTAGAAAAGGTTCCAAGCTGTGAAATCGCCATATGCCAGCATGGATATAGTCACATCAGCACTTTTTTGCCTTTTTATTCACAGCAGTGTAACATGCATGCATATTAAATTTTAATTACAACAATATTTTAGTTGCTATAATATATGTATGACATTTTGAAATCTGTGTTAACCTATTTCACAAGTGGCCAATTATACAGTCATCCATTTCAAATTAGGAAATGTCTGCCTTATTAGTACAATCCAAATGTCTGACTTATTAGCAGCCAAATATACATGCAGTGCCTTCTACTTCCTTCTTCACATTTCTAAAAATACATTTCCTTCCTTCCCAGGCAGAGTTATATGACAATGCAGAATTTACATTTATACTTATACTTTCAGAGTTTTAGTTTTAGTTTCTGCTTTTGTTCACAAAATCAATTCCTAAGGGTTGGCGCTACAGTTTCTTTATCCACACTTTTTACAACAAGAACAGACTGGTGCCCATTTCCTCAATCTCACAGTTAGTTCTCACTTAGCACAACCCACACACACCTGTCTTCATTTTCTGCAACAAAAACATTGTATAAGTTCAAGTTGACTCACTGTGAATGCCTACCCCACAGGCTTTATCTCTGTGAACAGCCAGAGCATCCCCTTTTCTGCTAATGAAGGCAGTGAGGTCCTTGACCTAGATGGTGACATGTATCTTGGAGGTTTACCTGAGGATCGCCAAGCTCTCATGCTCCCCCCTGAGGTATGGACATCCTCCCTCGGCCTTGGCTACGTGGGCTGTGTGAGGGACCTCTTCATTGATGGACAGAGCCGTAACCTGTGGAGGCTGGCGGAGGATCAGGGCACCACAGGTGTCAGCAGCTTCTGCACCAGAGAGACTCATGTAAGGTGTGCTAGAGACACATGTGCCAATGGGGGGCACTGCAGAGAAGGCTGGAACCGCCACATTTGTGACTGCAACGGTACCGGCTACCTAGGTCGCAGCTGTGAGAAGGGTAAGAGTTACTGAAAGGAATGATGGTGGATTGGGAGGATAAGTGTTTTTAAATTGCTGCTGCAAAGCTTTTAACACACTTTGGCCAGTATTTTATTTATCAACTCAGCTGCGTAGTAGCTTTAAAGTGTTTGCACAGAAAAATGTTGATACAAAGAAAATTCAGTATCAATCAGTATCAAACAATATTTAAATTTGAAATTACAGTATGATCATCTACCAGCTCAAAATAACCTGCCATGTCCACAAATCAGTCCAAGTGACAACACAGGGACAAGAGAACACTCAGTTGTTTTTCATTTAAGCCATTCACAAGTAAATTACAGTATTTCCCCACAGGATAGTGATTCATTAATGAAGTGTCAGCATCATGAGTTTGCCAGTGCTATGCATGTTTCATTAGAAATGCTATGCTGCTTCGGCAGAGTGATTCGGCCTGAATCATTCTGCATTTACCATGCAGATGGTTTTCTCACAGAGAGGCCAAATTACGCAGATCCATTGGCAGCTAATAGTATGAGGGATATATGAAAATCCCTCTTGTATTGCCCCATGATGAGTATAAATCCTTCAGAAATTTGATTGCTGCTGCAATCTCACCGCTGTCTTCCTATGCTCCAGGCTGTTTCTGCCATCTGGTGCGACTGATGAAAACTGCAATCTAAAATTATATCATGGTGTACCTGAATTAAGCTGGAGCGGAATCCAGGTTTCATTCCATAAATGTACACTTTGTGTTTTTAATTTAGTGATGTGATTCCCTCCGGGGTTCATTGTCTGCTAATGCTTCATGTTTCTGAAATTCACAGAAGCCACCATGGTGAGCTATGACGGCAGCATGTATCTCAAGGTGGTGCTGCCGAGGACGCTGCACACAGAGGCAGAGGATGTGTCCCTGCGCTTCATGTCCCAGAGGGCCTTTGGGTTGCTGATGGCCACCACCTCTCAGCAGTCAGCAGATACCCTTCGTTTGGAGCTGGACGGAGGCAGAGTGAAACTCATTGTGAACCTGGGTAATGCTGCTGCGGCAAATGCGAGCAGATAATATCACTTGACCTTTCAAGACATGTCACCTAGTTCTCATGATATTAATTTTGTCTCTGATTCTCCCATTTTCATCTTCATATACCATAACTACAGTTGCTTAAAAAAAGAAAAGCACATACCTTGGTTCTTTTGCATGTAGCTGAAATTTAGTTATTTGTGCGGACAACAGTGGTAATTTCAAATTTAACTAAATTAGTGAAGTAAATTATGAAGGAATTATGTGAAATAAAAATTAAAGTGGCAACACACCTTCCTAAATTAATTTTTCCATTTCACTAATCTTTTTCCAGCTACACTTTGATTTGTTTATAACAGGAAATAAAAAAACAACAATTTTTAGTAAGTAATTGTTTCATTCCTCATATCAGTTGGAATTTAGAGAATTTCCACTTGCACTTGCTCATTCATGGATGGGATTTAAGGAAACGGGAAAGAAGATTGATAAAACTCTCATAGCTGTTCCTGATATATAACACTACAGTCAGCCAGTTAGTGTAGCTGAGGAAACTACTACCCTGGTAATGGTTATAAAATCTACTTAAAATTTTTTGCAGAAAGTAAAAAAATCTGCTTAGTATTATTTCTCAAACTGCATAGTTGCTGGAGAAGCCACTGGTCGCCTGGCAACTGTTCAAATCCAAGAAACAGTCCAATATGTAACCCCGGGATAAAACGGCAAACTTTGCATCTGGACCAGTAGAGGACAACACCTAACAACACATATTTTTCAATTTGCTTTGAAGTGGAATGGAAAAGTTAAAGAAAAATAGATATTATATATATATATATATATATAATATATTATATATTTGTTAGTTAGTTTGTTTGTTTTGACATTCGTTGTTTGACAGTACAGAGGCAGACAGAACGTATGTTGATGTTGACAGGAATATGACATGCAACCACCAGTAATAGAATGATCACATAGAAAAACATACAATAAGCAACCGTAGGTGTGTGTATAATCTGGCCTCTCCTGCTCTCTCTCTTTCTCTCTCTCTCTCTCTGTCTCTCTCTCTGTCCCTCTGTCTCTCAGTTCATCCAGTGGTCAGGTCCCATCTGACCGTCTCGGCTCTTTCAGCCCTTCAATGGCTTGTCTGCAGTTCAAGGAGAAGGCAGTCAGAGACCAGAACCGTCATTATGCTGAGATATTACCACTTAGGCTGCTCATGCCATAGATGTGACCATTGTAGTTCCCTCCCCTCACATTTACTGGCCTGTCCAGTTTAGAGTTGCTTCACTGAGCAGAGGGTGCCAGGGATGAATGGACACACACACACACACACACACACTCACACACACGCACACACCTGCAGCAGAAAGTCACTCTGGTCTCTGGCTGTCTGTATCCACTGCTCTGTGATGGTTGACAGCTTGAGAGCACTCCTCAGCCACATGACTTACACCAATATATTCATGTGCAGTTGGCCAAATTGGTTTCATTATTCAGAACATGGAAGTGATGAGCAGGTAAACCCATTTTGAGGCCAAACATTTGAATATCCCAGATGGATTTAGAAGATATTAGCAGTTGTAGACATGAGAAAATGTTAGCAGTGCATCACATTTGCACTGTTGTCATTTCTTTCATGGTGTAAGGTTCATTGTGGCTGCAGCTTGTGCAAATCGCCCTTTTCCTCTGTATTTAACATTGAAAATATATTACTGTCAGTCCTGCAGAACAAGCAGGTAACTGCACCATTTCAGTTAACAGCAGTTAACTGTTTAAGAGTGAAGATCAAGGTTTGGGATTTTGAGTAGAGGTTCATCAGTGGAGAAGGTTACATTTTCCACAGCAATCCAACTTATTAAATGACACATTCATGACCCTCTTAGTAGATTTCAGTTCACTTTAATGCCTGCATCATTTATGAATGCATTGAGGATTTCATAAATAGGATATGACAACGTACTATCTTGAGGTGATCAGATCTGTCAGGAAACTGGTCATTTATCGCAATTTTTTGTAACTCAAGTAATTGCTCTCACTCAATTTCTGTTGTGCAGTAGCCACTCTCAACTGTTAAAATCATTAAGTATCATTAAGATTTTTTAAATGCTATTTTTAATGTTGAAAATTTCATTCTTACCTTCACTCATACTTAGAACAAGGTGCATTTTTCATTTTGCTTCAAATGACTTTCCTCAGCACAGCAGTGCATGTTAAAGTGCTAAATTACCTCCTAAGCAGATGTCAGTAAGACTGTCAGCCGTGGCATCTGAAAAAATCAAATTCATTTGCCAATGCTGATTTTAAAAATAATCCTAGTGCACCTCTACTTTTATGGCTCTTATTGATCCCAACTTTGATCTGGTCTATTGTCCTTCCAGCAGTGCCAGACACATGCTGAGGTTGTCCTTTCACTCACTGTTCCTTTTTCTAATGTTATGTACACTACAGGGAGGAAAGTGGTGGTTTAGACTCTCAAGGCTGTCCCCGGATGGTGGGCTCTGAAAAGCACTGAACTGTCTGCAGAATGTACCTTGAAGGATGTGAAATATTCTCCTCTTTTGTGCTGTTCTTTTTTCTTTTAATCTCACCATCTCACTCTCTCTCTCACCAGATTGTATCAGGATAGACTGTAATCTCAGTAAGTGTCTCCTATGATTATTTACTGTAACATGATTTAGAGTACATGCACTGTGGTATCATATGCCTCTTCCCCTATTCCCTCATGAAACGGACCATAATATATTTATTCTGCCCCACAATTCTCCTTGTTTACTGTTGCTGGTATCCTGCTCAGAAGCACTAATACAAAGATAAGAATAAGGATGAGACTACAAACAGTTGTATGGTTGAATGGAAACGTATCCTTCAGCTCTGTGCTCATGAAATGCACATTTTACTAACGGTTTAAATTACACATCATCTCAAAAATGTAATAATATAATTAAATGTAGTTAAATTTGACATGCAATAGTCTGCTGCTGTGCTGCCAATAAGTCTATCATTAATTTGCCTGTGACTAACATAGCTTGTTAATTAGGTAGAGTTCAAGTACAATCAGCAATTATCTGTAGGGAGAGAAGAGGAGTGCTCGGCCTCACTTTAGAGAAAATGTTGTTGATTTTGTTGCTTGGTAATTACACTGCAGTGGCAGGGCTGACTAAATTTTAGCCTGATCTGCACTGATCAATAGCAGAGTATGAGACAAGGCTGTCAGCTATCAAAGAGACCAATTTTTTTCCTAAACGTTGAAATGTGTGAGAGAGAGCAGTCTGTTGCAGCCAATTCTTCCTATTTTAGAAGTGAAACTGGGATAGAAAATATAATCTCTTTAAGCAAGTCAAATCATCAAATGTCTTTTTTATGTTTTGTTAGAAGTCCTTGACTACAGTAAGTGTCTGACTCAAGCCTTATACATCAATTCTATTTATCTGGCTTTTGACACTAAAGATTTTCAAAGTAAAAGGCATCTGGACCAGACTGAGTATAAAATGCAGGTTGAATAAGCTGTATAAATATATAATATGTCTCATTTCCTTCAACAAGAAAAATGACTTTATCCAATCACTCTGAGATACACGACAATAAAGTCAAGAGCATTTGTCGAACACACTTTCATGAACAATTGGGTATTTCAATGAGCAAGGGTAATTAAATTGATTAAAAAGCAGATGAATGCCAAGGGCAGATCTTTCTCTGTATTAACAGAATAGATTTTCAGGTATCCTGTACTCTTGTGAAATGGAGGGGTACTTTAGGTTGTGGCATGATGACGTTGGAGCTCTCCCCTGATAGTATGAGACAGGTAATTTGAATTTTGGTTCAGCCTAAAGTGAGAAATAGATAAAAGCTATTGCCAGTAGAAAGGTGAACGTCTCTCTCTGATATAGATCATCCACTACAGAGGAGGCTTATGAATGCTTATAAACGTTATCACTACAATCGAGCGCTGGCTGAAAGCGTGTCTCAACCCCTCATGTATGAATAAATCCTGGCTTCTCTAAAATAAAACTGTTAATTTTCAGTTTTTCAATAGGTGCCTGAATATTAGTCTTGAGATTGGATTCATAATGACCTGACATGAAGGGAACCCACTGTTTATATACTCTCAATTTTGATATAACATGTGCAATAGAAAAATCAATATTCCACACCCTGTTCTACAATTTTGTCTCATATTAATCTATTGATCTGGGGCTTGGATTTAAAGGCTACATAGCAAATATTGACACTTTAACTATTACAACAAATTTAGGACATGTTTGAACCTAAGCAACAGTTTGTCCAATGAATGGAGAAGGCTGTAACTGAGGTAATAGAGCGGGTTGTCCACTGATGGCAGAGTTGGTGGTTCAATCCCCAGCTCTTCCTGTTCACTTGGGGAAATTAGTCAAATGTAGATGCACTGTAAATGAATGGATTATAATCTTTTACTCCAATCAAGGTAAGTAGTGTGTGTCTCTTCATGTGTGTGGATGGTTAGACAGAAGTGAGATGTGCAAGTAAACTAGTCTCTGTAAACTAGTGCAGTAACCCACCAGCAGGAGAGAAATTTTCAGACCCTTTTAAATGATTCATTGCATTCATTAGAAAGTAAGATATGCAGATAAATAATTATGCAAATGCAAGCAATAAGAAATACATTGAAGATTGCTTATTAAAAGAGCGGCTGTATGTCACTTATCTCTTCAGATATCTGCACAACACATGTCCTTCTCCACCACCAGATGGCATTGTACCATCATACACTGTCCTTTGAAAATGTGTACAATATGTGCACTTGTCTCTGTGTCAAAATTAATCATCTTTCTGATCAATTATACAATGTATTTATGCTACACCAGTGACCTCTGAAGAGCTTAACACAGCAGATGTGATGATGGATGGCTTGTTAATGGATTTTATGGTTGATAGTATAAATTGGAGCCAAATTTTAAATTGCTGAATTATCTGCGTAAATGATTTAGGCAATCACTGTTTAGTGACCACTATCATTGGGGAGAATTGCAGTTTGCACCACAGAGTCATTGTGAATTTTAGGATTAGCACACAATCTGGTTACAGGATCAAGAATTCGGATTTCTTAGGTGTTAAGTGTTCATGCGAGTGTAGCTGATTTCGGAAGGAATCAAAGAGACAGCCCATCTGCAGCAGCTGCTTGGAAGCTGTCCACAACTGGATCCATCGTGGGAGGGTAATAGCTGTAAGAACAAATGTTGCTGCAGTGCTCTTGAGTAATTCTCTGGAATCGGGGGAATAATGGTACACTGCACACTTTTGAAATGAGGCATTTGTTCTGCAAAATTACAGAATTACCATAACATGCTTTGATTAACACGCACATCCTGCATTCAAAGTCTCAGCTCACCCATAATGCTGACCTGTATAACTGAAATATGCCTTTGAAGTTATCCTTGTTTGAAAATATTAATCAAATTCAATTTTAACTGAGGATCAAACTGGAGAAAATAGACCCTGTACATGTGCAGCTCACTCTTGAGCCTCTGGAAGCTGAGCTTGTGAAGCAAAGGTACTTAGAATGGAGCCCACATTTCAAAGGGTTTACAGTCAGATGTCTGTGTGAATACATATTATATTCCACCATTTTAGCAGCCTCTGCAGTGTATCCCAAGAAGAACACGGTGCAATGTCAGGTTTACTTCATATGCCTAATTTATATTTACTCTTTACAGAAAAAATTGTATACCCACTTTTAAATCAAGGACTAGTCCAATTATTACTGTTAGTAATAACAATTAGTTTAAACAAATAATTTTAAAATGTTTAAATTAAAGGAATATTCCACCAATTTAGCACAACACAGTTATAACATTGTTGAACTCACTATGGACATTTTTTTTAAATTATTGAAATCAATATATATACATAAATTTCTTTTTGAACAGAAATAACTTATAACTAATAAAAAAAATTTCTACAAGACCCACAACACAACACGACAGCTGGCAGTGAAGTTGGAGTAGCAGCTGATGTAGCCTTCATCTAGAAAGGTCCGGTGACTCACTACTTTCTAATGCCACACCCTCTGAATTTCTTTTTGTTTTTTTCATGTTCAGGCTTGTAGTCTTCACCCCCACCCGATGCTGACTCAGGTGACAGCACTTGAGCCTATTAGTCATACTTTGTCCAGCCACAAAAGGCTTTACACAACTTTTTTCATATATACTGTTGTGCTCCATACAACCTGTAAACAGAGTTTGATGTGTAAAATTGATGGATTTCCCTTTTTGAGTATCTGAGTGGTAGATATATATGTTATTGTATAGACACAATAATCAAAAGAACATCCCTCACTTTCCTCACAAGAGTTGTCTGACTGTTCTTCTATGCCGGTAGCCTATTAGGAAGTATGGCCTTAGATGATGACATTAGACAGCAGGGAAGCTCCCATCTAAGAGGCACAGATGAGATGAACAGTCCTTACTATGCAGCATCTCATGATCTTCTCTTTCATTAGAGCTATATCTTATCTGTACTTGTTTTCATGGTGGAGATTTAAAAAGTAAACATTTCTTTCTTTTTTTTTCCCCTTGTTTTGGACATGATACCGGTGAGTGGCTTGTTTTTCATTATCCAAGTAGCTCTATCAAATATAGAGGGAGCAGGATTGGATGGGATTGATCTGTCTGGCGTTCATAGTCGATATTCAGCAGGTGGATGGTGGTATCATGCGGTGCTCTGTAAAGACACTTGATATGCAGACCTGGACAAAGTCTCCAGTTGCAGTATTATTTCCCCGAGGATGAAACAGTGATGTGCTCGGAAACCCGTTGATGTTTTCCATTTATTGCCCTCTGTACGTCCCCTGTAATTCCACTGCACCCTGAGCTCAATTAGACAGACAAACCCCTAAAGGCGCAGTCAGCTTAGGCATGGCCAATTAGTTTCCCAAGCGATGTCAGGACTCCTTTGAACTGCCGTGTCGGCCTGTTGCATAGGCACTGATTCGGGATGACGGTGCTGCAGTGGCAAGCTTCTGCACTGTGACCTATTTTGAAACCGGCGAAAAGGCAGAGTAGAGTGCAGAAATGCTGAAACTTAAAGCTGTGTTTGAGCCAAGCTACTAGATAATACCTAACATAATTCCCCAGCAGACATCAATCAAATGCCACTATAAAGTGCAGTATGCATCATACCATTTCAGTACAGACATCACTTCACATTTCCCGTCTCTTAGAACAGGAGCTACCATTGTCATTTATTTCTCCTTTTAGTGTATATTTAGTGAATGCAAGTGATTAGTTGAAGGTAAATGTCGAGGGTTGTACGTGTGTGAGTGAATCTGAAAGCGAATTAATGTATGCGCCCTGAGGAGAAAGTGCTTCTCATGTGGAGAGCTTCGTGAGGAAAAAGTGTACTGAGCTGATTTGGTATGATTATCACTTGATGCTTTTCTCCTCTTAGGCAAGGGACCAGAGATACTCCTAGTAGGCGAGAAGCTGAATGACAATGAGTGGCACACAGTTAAGGTGGTGCGGCGTGGGAAGAACTTACAGCTCTCAGTGGACAATGTCACTGTGGAAGGTACATGAGGAAAGAAGGAGGTGTTGTATCAAAGGGCCAGTTATTGAAAGGTATTCACAATTTAAGCTGTATGTTTTCGCCCCATAGGCCATATGACCGGTGCCCATACCCGCCTGGAGTTCAACAACATTGAAACAGGGATCATGACAGAGCGTCGTTTCATCTCTGTGATGCCGTCCAACTTCATTGGCCATTTGCAAGCGCTCTCCTTCAATGGGATGCTGTATCTGGACCAGTGCAAAAATGGAGACATCTCCTACTGCGAGCTAAATGCTCGATTTGGCATGAGGCACATTGTGGCCAATCCTGTAACTTTTATAACCCAAGCTAGCTACTTGGCCTTCTCTACATTGCAGGCCTATGCCTCCATGCATCTTTTCTTCCAATTCAAAACCACCAGTCCTGACGGCCTGATACTTTACAACTCTGGGGATGGTAGTGACTTCATCGTGGTGGAGCTGGTAAAGGGGTAAGTGCTAGGGTGTTAGTTTATACAGGGCATTCAGGCCTGGGTTGTGGGAAGAGAGAATGGGCTATTTTGAGCAAGAACAAACTATATATAATTTTGCCCTTGCATAGTGTTTTTATTTATTTATTTATTTTATATATAGTGCAAAAATATTTGTCCTGCAAAACTCAAACCACATGAATATGATCTTTTCTTACTTCTTTGGCTCAGAATTACCTAATCATGATTCACATCTTGAATCTATCAGCCTGCAGCACTGAGAAGAGACACAAAATAGCTTTAAAAACGTTTACTCATCATACATTATTTTGTTAAAGGAAGAGAAACAGAGAGCGGAAACATGAGTGCAAAAACAATAGCTGCCGTAACCAGTGAACAAGTGTCATTATCACACTCAGACCTACTCAAGCACATTTGGCAACTTGACTCAGTCACAAATGTTTTATTCATGTAAAAACAAAATTTTTACAGAGAGAATAGCAGAAAAAATTTGTCAAAACAGAGCGAGCAAAGCAAGAACGGTCGCGTCCCACTGTCAAACCCTGCACAGACTTTCTCCCAGTAATTAGGCAGCAGCAGCCGGCCTTGTTCAGCTCCGGAGCCTGCAGCAGAAGCTCTCACAGACAACACAGACACAGACAAAAAATGGCTTCCAACAATCCTGTCAAAGTTTTCTGGCTGCTCAGTTTTATCTGTGAAGTGTAGCAGCTTTGTCGTGGATGTTGCTTAACTTTGATTCAGAAAAGATTAAGTTTCTGACAGTGCACTCCCACTGTCTGCTGATCAAGTTTAATATTGTGATGCTATGCCTAAAGCCTTACTGTGGGTATTTACATTGATTCAGTGTTTATTTATTTAAACAACAACAAATCATTTGAAAATCTCTGACTTTGTACCACCTCAGCAGTGGAAACAGGTTGGTAGACAGCAGTGCACACTTAGCATAGCATCAATTTCATTTCAAAGACACTTAAACAACCCTAGTCATACACATAATGGTTTGAATTTTTTATTCACCTAAATCTTGTAATGCTAGATTGTATAGGTAACATGTGAGAAAATAATACTAAAAACAATGAGCATCCACGTCTGCATTGTCCCCTCCTTTAGGTACATTCATTATGTTTTTGACTTGGGAAATGGGCCGTCACTAATGAAGGGAAACTCGGACAAACCACTCAACGACAACCAGTGGCACAATGTGGTGATCTCCCGTGACAACAATAACATGCACATCCTTAAGATTGATGCCCGCACAGTCACCCAACACACCAATGGTGCCCGCAACCTGGATTTAAAAGGTAACTTATCTGTACATTTGAAAGTATTTATTGGACATGACAGTGACTGCTTGCTTCGTTGGTGATATTTCTTTTTGTATTTTCTGTAATTCCAATCACACTTATTTTGTCATTTAATAATGTAATCCTGTTGCATTAAACTAGTAACTCCCCATTCCTCATAGGATGAGAAATCATATAACTAAATTAAAACCTCTGGTATCAGATGCATCAAAAAATCTGATTTTCAAGGGCAACAAGTTCCATTGCATTGCATTCATTTGTACAAGTGTCCCTAATAAAGTGCCCACTGAGTGTAAATGCTCAAATTTGCAGAATATCCTCATACACCTTCAGTTAAGTCATTTACTGACTATTTTCATCCTATTAGCATTACCTGCATGCTCATCCTGTGTTTTAGGAACTACTTATACTTTTGATGAAGAGATTTTTCTAAACCTACTTGTATATCTTGCAGGGGAGCTGTACATTGGTGGTCTTGGGAAGAGCATGTACAGCAGCCTACCTAGGCTGATAGCATCCCGGGAAGGATACAAAGGCTGTCTAGCATCTGTGGACTTGAATGGTAGACTCCCTGACTTGCTAGCAGATGCCCTCTACAAGGTGGGAGAGGTGGAGCGTGGCTGTGGAGGTGAGGAAGTATGAAACACAGGTGTGTCATTCTTATAGTCGGGTTTCCTATTGTCACATTAGAGATTAATCTAAGTCACTGCTCACTAAAAACTAATCACACCACATTTGTTATGCTATTAAATGGTTTTGTTGAATACTTCATTATCACTGGCTAGTGAACACATTTTGTGGTTTTATTAGTTCTGATTATACACATTAAACGTGTAATAATATCACTCTGCAGTCAAGAAATCCAGCTGCTTTTGTTTAGTTCTAATCAAACATGAAAGCTCTCAATAGAGCACAGCGTTCTGCCAAGGCTTAATCATCTCCCCAGGTAGCCATTACTTTAACAGGAAACATTGCACTGATTATGACAGAATTGTTACATAAGTGTACCCAAGGTTTAGCCTTAGGGTGACACTGTGAGGTAAAGGTCATGGAGTCTTCAAAATCAGAAGGTGTTTTACCCTTTGTAACATAAATGACAAAGTTGTTTTTATGGCAGTTTGACTCTTAAGTGAGGAGATTTGAAGATTATAAAATGATTGTGGGCCCAGAGTGGGATCGCCAAAATGAATAGAATATCCTTAATGCTCCTCTTGAGATGTTTATTCTAGACTTTAAGAACAATTTCTCATTTACAATGACGGCATTGGCAGTGATGTGCACAACAAACCACCTCCACTCTGATCATTTTTGCAGATTAATTTTGAGACAAGTGAAATAAAGTAATACAATCTCTTTACATATACATTTTCTTTGAAAACATAAATATCTTTTGTCCACCTGACAACCATTACATACACTCTTTATTCCTTTGGACAGTAGTGAGGTTTAATGATTATGAAATGGTAATTCTGGTCATTCTGCTGTCAACACCCTGCAGGTCCCAGCACCACCTGCACAGAGGACTCCTGCCACCATCAGGGAGTGTGTCTGCAGCTGTGGGAGGGCTTCTCCTGTGACTGCACCATGACCACATATGGGGGGCCATTCTGCAGTGACCGTAAGTGTAGATGTATTACGCTTGAATGGGTGGAATGGTGGACAGTCTACTTGTTTTTAATAGAAAACTGGTCACCACAAGGTAAATGATGACAATGTTCATATCCCACCACTGAGTAAGTGATTGCCAAATGAAAATATCTAAAAAATATTAATTCCCTCAAAAAGTGCATTCAGTTAGACTTTTAAGGACATGATGGGTCATGACAGATGTCTTTCAAAATTACACAAAAACAGTAGGCGTCAGAGCGGCCTGGTGGTTACTGGTTAGCCAGTCTGTCGTAAGTGTTGGGGAGAACACTATACCTGAAAGTTAAAGTGTTCAAGATGTAAGAAAAAGAGCCTTGTTTTATCTGTAGAACAATTCATTTATGGCTAATTTAACTCAGTGGCTCCCACCGTTTTTTGGCATTGCTAAAATTAGACTAAATTACACAGAGGGAGTGACAGTATGTGGCATTTCACAAACAAATACCTGTGTACCTGAAATATTTGTTTTCTTTCGTATTCCTTTAATTATCTGTTGGCCCAATATGTTTTGATTGTTTTTGGTTAACCAAGCTGCAAATCCTTAATATTGAGCTGCTCTACACAACCACACAAAAATGACATATCTAAGACAACACTCAGAGGAGACACAAACTTCACTGTGATTGATTGCCCATTTTTATATATTTGCACATTATTTGAAAACAGTCAATGCCTCATAGGTGGGAAATCAATCTGAAGACTGATGATGCAAAATTATTTCTGTTCCAACAGTAATAACTATCAAAGTTTGACTGACACCATTATTCTCTACCTATTATCATTTTTCTTACACTCTGGAACTGGACTGGAAATCCTGTCTCCATGTCTTGGCCTTACATTTTCAAACACTGACATTAACTGTTAAATAGCATTTGACCACATGGTGATGTACTGTTCCAACTGGAGGAAATGAATGCACACTAATTGCATATGACAGATTGATAGCACCACATTTTGAAAACATCTTGTCTGACTTCTGCTCCCACTACAAAGAGCCTTTTACCAGAGGCTTTTCATACTTATAATGGAAGAGATTAACATTAAGCTCATTGGTCCGGTGGTCATGGCAAGTTAAGCTTCATTTGCTCCAGAGTCATTTAGAATAACTGTGTGATTATTATTGAAATATGCTGTTTTGCAGTATTGTTTTAACAGAGGAAGGGACATAACCCTCTTAGACTGTTACTATGATAACAGTAGGATGTTGACAGGAAGAAGATATTCAGTACAGTGTATGCATTTTTATTATTGATGGTGACTCCTGGAGAATCAAGAAGAAGATGTACGTTGTTCACTTACTAGCACTAATACACTTAAACTGATAGCAAAGAGGCGCTTTCCTCCTCCATCTGCCTGCTTCCACATTACTGACTTAAACACACAGCCACACCAGCTTGCTGCTGTAATTTATTGATTTAGCCTGCAAATCAATACTTTGTCCTCTATACTGTACATCCTACACTGTCAAGGTTGTCAAGCTGCTTTTTGCTCTCTAAGTGACCACGAGGGAAACATAGTGGATGAAGCAGGGAGCTGTCTGAGCTTACACTTCTGTCTTTCTTTGCACACATTGCTAACAAATTCTGTTAATAACTTCACAACTGTATTTCAAATAAAAGAAATAATAGAAGTCTGTGAGATATAACTGCTCCAGCACATTTTAGCATTGGGACTATAAAATTACAACTCAACATGTTGGTCTTTATTATTGTTCCAGTAGAACAGATCTCTTCATCACACAAAATAGTACTTTGTCAAGGGATGTAAAAAAAAAGGCTCTTCTTTTCAGCATTTTCCTTTGAATGCAGTATATTGACTTTCTCTCCACTTCAGTATCTCACAAAGTTGACTTTTTCTGTTCGTATTTTATCACTAACAATAGTAGATTTTTTAATACTTTGTATGTCTATTTCCACTGTTGTTGGCAGCTGTGAAATGAAAAACATGTTGATCTTTAATAAACTTGCTAAAGATTCCCGTTGAGAGAGAGATTACACATTGGTATGCAGTTGTTCAACCCCAATCATACATTCAAAGGCCACATCTTCTAAACAGTTCCCAGCATCTTGGAATTTCCCCTTGAATTTTTATATTTTCTGTAACTGTAGACAGTCATCACATCATCTGAGAGAGAATTTCAAATGGCTGCCTAAGGCTAAACTTTCACAACACAAATGCTTCAGACATAAATACATTTACAGCAATATTTGGTTGCCAGAGATGGAGGGAAGATCTGGCTCTTTGAAGGATGTTGAATACAGACTTGGTTGATTTCAATGACGTAGCCGTGTGGTTCAGTCAAAGTGACTATGTGTTTTAAATAGCAGATTTTTATACAGAAGCTGCCAATGGTAAATGTGTCAAATCTTTCATTTTTATACCTCTAAAATTCTTTGTATTCACTCTCTATCCTCCATGTATTTCTGTGAAATAGGTTTCACATTCATTTGGTTCATGTGACACTGTGCTGCACGAACCACCGGTCCATGTTCAGGGCCACTTAAACAGTTGGTACAGTTCACCTTTGGTGTGAAAACTACTGTATTCTTCTTCTATATGTTTCTTGGCAGATGATAAGCCAATGTAAAAAAAAAAAACCCACCACCCACTGCATTCGGCATGTGTAGATATGCAGGTGTACTCAGCTATGGGACAAAATCAGTAAAGTACACGACATGGTACAAGACAAACACACTTAATATGATCACACACTAAAATTACAGGGCTGTATATTAAAAAAGTGTTATTTCCACCTGGGCAGTCACAGGGGGGAAGTCAGGGATATACTCCTACAAGGCTGTTATTGAACAATTGACAACAAAAATTACATTTTCAAGAAAATACAAGTCATTGCAGGGTTTTGAGTTTTCATCTAGTAGTGTTCAGTGAGGACTCTCAATCATGGTAAATGGCATGGCTGGCCGACATCAAAGGTCAAACCAATGCATCAGTCCAACTCAGTGGAAATAACAGGTCTCATGCTTCACATTGAGCCATCATCCAAGTCATTATAACAAATGGAAAATAGTATGAAAACACAAACAAATATGTAGGCAGGACAACCATCAATATTTGCTGGTAAAGCCTGTCTCATCCATGCCACAATCTGCTGCTTTATTTATCTCGCCAGGATTAAAGCCTCACAAATAATCCACCTCCTACCTTTGTCTTCTTCCTCGTCTGTGTATCACTATAGAAGGTACACGCCCCTAGATACCATCATAAAAAAGGAAGGAGAGTGGTGTGTGTCATTTAAAACTAGAACCTTGTAAAATACAAAGCAACATTAAAACAAAGCTTCTTTAAATTCTTTAAATTCCTTAGTTGGTTTGTGCATCAGTACATTTATATTCATAAACAGAAAGCAATTTATTTTGGTACACTACAGACATCTGTGCTAATTACCTCTAGGTCATTCTTTCATCACTAAAGTCACAGAGATATATGATGATGTTTCGTGTTCAATTTTCAGCGCTTCTTCCTGTAAACATATGGAGAGTGTAATTATTGATTAACCTCTGCAGTTATAGATGATTGTTTCAGCATATTCATTACCAGCATGTCTGTGTGTGTGTGTTTGTGTGTGTGTGAGAACGCACGCACACATCTATGTGTCTATATGTGCTTGCAAATGTGTACTTTAGTGTATCTGTTAGTCATTATATAAATATTGAAGGCATGTTAATTTAAAGCAAAAAACAATACTGTTCCCACCATGTCAAATTCAAAACTAGTGTTTCATTCAAATACTGTTTTGCTCATTTAAAGAAAAAAACATTGTGACAAACTTCCCATAGCATGACACGAACAATAAGGTCTTAGAAGGCACAATGGACAGACAGTGATTTAGGTAATTGAAATTCTTTTTTCTTCTACTAATGACATGATCTGTGTCTTCCCATCACAACCATGCGGGTCCACATTCAATATGCACCTCACTCATTTGACAAAAACATGATGTTCCACCTGACATGTCTTTACATAACCACACTGCCAGCACCCATCAGCTATCTGCAGAGTAGAACCCACCTTTGCCATTAATTTGTAAGTCTACATATCCTTTGAATTGTTTAATTCCCATGGAAGAAAGGCATATTTGAGCCTGTAGCCTCCAGGTATTCAGGCAAGGTACAGTATCGTGACACAGACAGCAGCTGTCTTCCTTTTCTATTTTACATGCCAGTTAGCAAGAACTGCATCTAGCCTTAATTTTATTTATGTCAAAGCTATAATGGTTTTCCATTTCCTCAAAAGAGCTGGCTGAGGTTTGCATTATCCAACAGGAGTTGTAATTATCAAAGGATTGTAACTGGAGGACACAGGGGCTTTACGTGAATCTTTGTGCAAAGTACATGTACAATTGTCAGATGAAGCAAACTGTCTCTCTGCCCAGTTACAGATATGAAAAACATTTTAAAGATAATTAAATTCTTGTACATTTTTGGAAATGTTTGGGTTGAGCTAGCTGTAAAACATGTACAATGAGTGTGCCGTGCAGGAATACGGGAATGTATGTTGTAACATACTATAAAGTATGACAAAAGTAGTAGTAAGAAAAGTATAAGTGCTCAATCCACTCCTGTTTTGCCTTTGACCTTCATGTCAGGTGGAGTCATTCTTGATTATGAGTGTGTCCCAAAGGCCACAAGGATAATCCAGGATAGAGGTTCAGACTTAATCTTGTGCCCCGGGACCGAGGCTCAAGAAAACATATTGCCGTTCATTACATAGTGACCTACCCAAAATAGACTTGTGAGACCAAGAGATCTAAGTTTGAACCATGTAAAGTAAATGGTCTGGACTGGAGAAGCTGGGATTAGGCAGACATGTTTTAAAGACACTTGCATGCTAAACAGTTGTGTAATCAATATATAAACAAGTAGTAAATTGTATAATAGACTAAATTGTAGTTATAAGTGGATGTAAGTAATAATTAGTTATATTTGTATTATTATATTTGTTATAACAAACACTACTCCTCCTGTGGCCAACCATTAGGAGTCTGCTGTAGAAATAATGAATGACCATAAAGTAGAACATGATGTAATTGATGTAATTGTTGACAAATACTATATATTACACTTAAATATGTCCTTATATGTGCTTGCACCTACATTATTAACATTTTTTTTACATATTTATATACTGATTATAATTAATAAATAGCAGGACTTGGAAATATGTCATCCTAAAAGTAACAATCTTTTTGTCTTTGAGTACATTTTATGTTATGTTACTTATTCTGACTGATATACTCAATTGATTGCAATTTGATCAGCATTGCTCTTATTTACATGTTAGTTGTGTAGAGAGGCTGCTTCGCCCTGGTAGACTTAAATCCCTTAAAAGCAATTTACTTTGTATTTATACATATTCTACACAGGGATTTCTGATGAGGAATAGTTACCATTAATTGTGCAGGTTGTCCCTGCCCCAAGAGCTTCGGCCATCATTGTGTTTACATGAGGTGAGATTATGCCAAGGCTACTTCTTTATCCTCCCATGCTGAACTGAGGGAAGACTGGATGCTATATTGACTCTGACTTGGAATAGCTGTTGGCATGCTCACATTAGTAGAAGAAAAGAAATGATAGAAATAGAAGTTAAGCAGGAGTTTACATTGGTGTTGCTTTTCACAACAGGAGACATCTCTTGGCTAGTAAAGGGATGAATGTTTCTTGTAAACTGGTAATTAAACAGCTGTCAATGCTAACAGTAGCTATGTAATGATAACATCATAAAAATATACATACAGCAGCTTTTAATCTAAATTGATTGAACTGAGCACCTTGGTTATATTACACCTTGACCCAGTTAGGCCTAATACATTTGACTACAATCCATGTATGCTGGCGTTTGACATGAAATAAGGCTTCACTTTCAATTGATTCTCTATTATTACCTGAAGGCAAACAAGTCCAAGTCCTGACTGAACCCTGCCTCCCACTTGTTTAATATCACATAATGATATCCCACCCACCATTAAACAAGAGCCTACATTTACCTGCTGCATATAGAATTGAATCATCATCCACATAATGCAGTCTATGTAAAGTTATTATAAAAGGGTCTTAACTTGCTGAGGGCGAATACCTATTTTGCGCCTTGTGCAGGGTTTTATTGTTGAAGGTTCAGTTCACCCTATTAACACCTCCTGTGATGTAACTGCACTGTCTGTCAGTAACATGTATGTGTCTGAACACCAGAAGTTCTCTAAGGGCAATTTATATATTTTGTGTGTTGATTAGCTGCAGATGTGCATTAGTTGGTCCTACGTTTCATGTTTCAAACAAAGGCATTTCAGGATCATCAGAGTCATCTTGTTAAAATCAAGTTCACAGTAGTGGTGTTACAATATACTAGTAGTGAATAACCACAATATTTGAAAAATGTAAAATTGGTATTGTATTGATAACACACATCAAAAAAGCAAATGTTAGGTCCTGGATCTATTCTTCATCAGTTAGTCTTTCACTATCCTTTAAATGTAATTGTTCTTTTTGTACACTGAAATTCATGTATCATCCCAGCTGTGCCTCAGCTGTTTGGATGGATAACAAAATAAATTCAGGTTCAAGTAAATATGTGTGATTAATTCATCCATATAGAAATTTACAGTACAAGTACAATTTTCCAAACATAAAGTTTCCATCAGCATTATCTTAGCAGGCTGGCTTTGTCAGCTTTGCTCAACATAGAGACTATGTATCCACATGTCTGCCAAATCCCTGCTCTGTGTGAGTAATATGGATACCCTGAGTCCAAGACTGCTGGCACAGCTCCCCATAGCTACATAATGGAGGTAGGAAAGCTTGAGCATTGTGAAGCTGACTGGCAGAGCTTACAGGGTTATACACGTTAACCTGTAATAGGAAGGAATGCTTTAATTTTTTTGTAATTCCTTGCCAAAATAAAAATAAAGCAAATTCGTCCTCTAGTGAAATACACTACAGGTCGATGCCTAACCACTCAGAGCATTTTTACAGCTTTTTAGCCTTTTAGGCATGAGTGGAAATCTTTTGACATTTACATAAATGTGAGAAGAAGTCAAGCACCTGAGGGAATAATGCCACATTTGGCTTATTTGTGTTTCCCTGTCCTTGCAGTTTTTCACATTAAAAACATCATTGTTGTCTCATACATTGCGTTTTTCAATAAAGGGGAGTATTGTGGCATAAAAGTTATTATTCAGATACCAAGAACACCAACTTCACTCGTCTGCAAATCCATTTACTATTTTTCATAATGTTACAAGTTTTCAGAGAAGGGTAAGTAGTCCAGAGTAATTTTTTTAATCCACTCAGCGATGTTTTACAGGACACTATGGTGAGATACTCATCGTGACACTAACACACTGACTCATACTGTTTATTAAGCTGTTAAGGAATTAATGTAGTTGCACATACAAAGAAAAAAGCTGATGATACTGGTGACTGCGTCATAGATTTGTGTCCATATGATCCAATTATTGTATCTAGATAACCATAGTCAAATGCAAAAAAAGAGAAAGGGATTTCTGAGATATCTTGCTTCCATCACTTTACTAAACTGGTTTTACTGCTATTTGATATTTAACACAGCATTGATGTGCTAAATGTTCAAAGACATGAGAGACAGAAAACCAAATAAATTAGATCTCGTACGTTTGAGAATTCCAACCTTCAAATGTCAGCAGATGGCATTAAAAGAAATGAAAGATGACTAAATCATATAATTATTACTTGATTAAATAGAATACAGAGTGGAGCCTAAAACCAAGTGAAGTGATGTGGCTGAACTAGTTTTGCATTTAGCCCATGTAACCTGATGTCTGTTACATTGCTGGCGAAAAACCCAGGGAATTTTTTCTGAATAAAAGGCCAAAGCTAAACCTTTCTGCAAATCTAATTTGTTTCTTTTCCTCTTATGTATGAGTTTCTTTTAATGATTTAATGATTTTATTTTTTTTAACCAATGTAAGTAGTCATTTACAGCCACTCAAAGTTTTCCAGCTTGTGAATTAACAAAAAAATTATAAACAGCATTCAGATATTAGTTTCTAATTAAATCGATGCTGCTTCAAATTATAATTTGACGTACAGAATAGTTTGTCCTGTTTTGTATGACAGTATATATTAGATTGATTAGGGAGAGACTGAAATATAGTGAAATATTTGTAATCGATTATCTCAAAGCCTCCTTGTCCATTGTGGAAGTAGTTGTAGTTGTTTTTTTGTTTGTTTGCTTGTTTTTTATTAGAGGTCCTTTGAAGTCTTGAAATATGCCTTGATATAAAATCCAAAGTTTCTTAATATATTCTTAAAGTATTAATTCATAGATTTCCACCATCTTACTCAGTGACATTTGTACTTTTTTCTCTGCTGAAGCAATTGTGGTAACTGTGGTGAGATTCAAAACACTAACAGACTTAATGGGATGCCAAAGAAGTTTTGATTCTTACTTTTAGCTGCATTGATATATCCAATGTTGCCACAGAAAACCACAGGGTACAGGAAATGTATTATTTCCCTTTTCAAAACCTGTATGAGACTAGTACAAAGATGCAATTACATTTTTTAAACCATGTATTACTAACAGAGCACTAATGAAGTTACTGGCAGCGTGAACACCATTGTGTAATCATCTTCTGTCTCCCCAGTGATGTGTATTGTTTTGATAGTAGTGTTCTTGGCTACTGCTGCACCTAAGTTATTCCACACAGAGAGAGACTGTGACCAAAGCATGATTGCAAGCAGTTTGCAGCAATTGTTGTAGGTGTGCTGATCTGTTAAATGCAGGTGATAGCTGCAAATAGAGTTGTTGATTCACAGTGGCATCAACAGTGCTCGTAACTCTTTGACGTTACAGTGAAAATTTGATTCAGTTGTATGTACAAACAATATTTCTTTATGGAGCTTTAAATATGACAGAGGCCCCATTCCTCCACACATTTAAAATCACATTTAAACATAAAATGTCCAGATTTATACTTTGGAGTACATTTGTTGTCACTGGCCAGATGGCAATTCAGCTATAATATTTTTATTTATTTGCGTTAGCTTAGTTGTTTCCACTTAACCAGCTTCAAAGATCCATCTATAATATTCCACCACACATTCAGATAGAGGAAAGTGAGGTTATTAACACTAGAAATTTGTGCTTTTTTTCAGTGATTAAGAGTCCTCTTCTTCACTTCACTTATTAGTAATATATTTTCACATGTCTGCTTTTAGTCATTAGGTATGATCATGTGGTGCATGTGTTTTTTCTAGCAATATTAGTCCACCACTTTGGTTTGCTCTGAAATATCATTTTCAGGGATAAGACTGAAGTAGTATTTTCCACTCCAAGCAGTGTAAGTACTCAGTGCCTTGATGCTCTCATTAGCCTCAAGAATTTACATCTTCAGCAATCAGTAGTTTTCTTCACAAATAACCTGCTCATTATTTAAAGCCACTAGACGGTACTTCCATTACTTCTTGCAACCTTTGGGTAAAGTGTCACGTATCAGGATAATTCAATGCTTGCTGGTAGCTCATTAGAATGCAAACAGACACGGGTTGTGCTAAGCTATGTTTAACAGATTGGAAAATACAAGCCACACTGCCCGTTTCACTCAGATATGCGACAGGTTATTTCATGATTAGTCATGGTCTCTTATGACTCATACTGCAAACACAGACTGCTGGAGAGGGAGTTCAATCTTCTGCCAATGTCACACTGACTAACGGAGTTAGGAGAAATATCCAAACCTCTATAATACACACTTCACTCACTCTGTCCTCCATAGTTAGTTCGTCTAAGACTGGAAGTTACAGGATGCAATTTAACATCCCTCTGCAGCCATTTTGTGAGTTCCACAACATCAGGCTGACCATTCACTTTACCATGTAAGTTGTACCTTAATACCTTTTATAATGGTTTTTATGAAGGATCCTTTTCCAATATGTGTATGATAATAACTGTGTGGGATTTTATACAGGCGAGTACAGTAGAGTCTATATATATATGAAATCATATTATATTTGCTGACCTTACAGTAAATAGTAATAATATTGACCCTCAGAATCACCTAATCCAGAACAGCAGCGTTTCTGAGCTCTCTCTGTATAATATTATAATCTGGTTTGGTCTTTGATCTTTCTACAGTTAAAGTTTGCAGTTGGCTGTGTATTTATCTGTGTATTTATCTATGAAATCCTGTTACTACTAGAGCGTGATGTCCATGAATGATGGCCATAATGACCATTATTAGTCATTATTTTTGTTATTATTATCCAGATTCTAATAATATGTTAAATACAGGAAGATTTAACTGAAGTACATTGCTTAAGTAAATCAGTCCTCTCTTTGGTCTAATTTTGCCTCATATGTTGTTTATTCTGTTACTATTAGTATAATAACAACACTCTAGTAGTATAGTAAAACACTAAGCAGATGATTTATTGTCATAAAAACAACATATATATTTAGTAAAAACAATCTATAAAGATTTGAGTGTCAGTGTCTACATTGTTAAAGCTCAGCCTATTCTCTATTCAGAAACTGTCTTATTCTTCTTGTCGTTCTCCTCAACAACTCCTTCATGCTGGAGAGTCCTACTTTTCCCCTGAGATGTGACACTTTTTCATAGAGATGTGACATCACCCCAAATGAATCAACGTATATAATCATGTATAGTCATGTATAGTGCTTTAAATGAGTTGCAAGGAGTTCTATAATTATCAACTGAGCAATAATCATTATCTGAATATAATAACTGAATAATAACTGAATATGAAACTTACCTCCTTCGCAGCTCTGGATATATTTATGAAACTTGTAGAAGAAACAATGTTGAGATTTCTGAGACACCTCAAGTGCAACAACAGTGGTATGACAGTGGTGTGTAAAAAATGAAGAAGCTCTTGGTTTTTCAAATTAATTTTGTAATTTGAAAAAACGCAAGCAACAGCAAGTTCATAACAAGGCTTGGCAATTTAGGCTACTGGCTCAGAGATGCCCCAGAAAAGATGTGCTTCTGGTTGAAAAGCAATTTCCACTATTTCCTAGCTGAGATTATGTGAATTAATTTTCATCATTATGTTCATCCATCTATGTATATACTGTATCTCTCTATGTCCAGTGATTCAACATTGCATCCAGTACTTCATTTGAATTGTTGAGGCAAAAAATCCCAAGCAACTTTCAGTTTTTCCCTCAAACAGAAATACTTTGATAAAAAGAATACACACATAATATATTGTTTAAGCTTTATCTCACTTTGAGTGTTGAGGTGGACTAAGGGGAAAGCGTCTATAGCAGTGTCATGAGCAAACAATAAAAATGAAATATTCTCCTAAAAGAAAAAAAAAACTACCAGGAAGGCTGTATATCAGCCTGCAATAGCCTTTGTGTGATGACCAATTTAAACAGCCATAGGCAGTTTCATACTCCATAATAACAAAGATAAGCGCTAGTCAGAAGGCTGCATCTGCAGCTAGAACAGTGTTGTATCCATAGAGGATCCATTTGTATCAAAGAGGATAGTTTCTTTTTATAATAAGAGGCAATTTGTTAAAGAGGATATTTTTAAGTAATAATTGTACAAAGGCTATTTATTGAAAGACTGCTTTTTCAAAATTGCTTTGTCACTAACCAAAGAAGTAACAGCAATCATAATATGCCTGCAGGTGAAGTTACCAAGAGCACATATAATTACAGCAATAAATGCTGTAAAAGTGGGGTCAGAGGCTTGCCAAGAGACTCTGTGCTTCTGCACACAATGAGTGCTGTGGGTGTGTAGAGATACAAGATAAAGTAAAAATTGTCTCACAGTGGCAGTTAATGCCTCTGTTCATTTTCCAATTTTACAGGATGATAGTCCCCAAAGCCCCTCTCGGGCACTGTCCAGTTTTGGTGCTAACATTATGCAAGGTTTGATTACCAAGTGGACAGTCCCCATCCCACTCTGACTGTCCCTCTGTGCCCCACTCTGCATGGGAACATGTTGGGTTTCACTTTACACCCAGACCACGCAGCAGCTGAGCCTCAGATGAATACAAGTCTCTGCTGGCTCCTGGGTGGGTGGTGAGTGGTGGGGGGAGGCTCCTAGTCCCTACTGCAGGGGCTGTGTGAGAGGAGAAAGGTTACATTCAGTTTACATCATAAAGGGAAGACACAGAGGCCTTCAGATTCACAGTCTGCCTCTCTTCGACTTCGTTTAATTCTTTCTGTCACTCTCTCGAATGCTAACCAACACAGCGACACACTCACTTATACATCATTCACTTGCTGCTCCTCTTACTCTGTTTGGTGAGCAATAAAATTATAACCCATTGTAATGAAGAATTTAGGAAGAGAGACTACATGCTATGTGGCTGTGTCATTGTGGCTGTCTAGACTTCACTCCAGAAAGCCTTTGTCTGCACTTTGGTTTGAAGCTACATAACAACACATTAATTTCAACTCAACATCAGCAAAAACCTGTAGTAAATATACAAGTACTTTCAACATTATAACCTTAGATTAGATTACCTATGTTGTACAAGATTTAACCTGCAAAAAATTTTCAAAGCAGCACTATGGAAGTGAGTCATATCAAGTGAAATGTAATTTATAGCTATAAAACATGTCTACCACTCAACTTTGCAAGGCAACATGACAGGACTCACAGATCTTTAATGGCAGAGTATAATAAATGGGCACTTTGCAGATGCACTGAAACTGCAGTTATTTAATATGTTATCAGGAAAATGTCAGCATACACCAAACTGCATCACTAACAAGGATCAGGTTAAATCTAACAGAGCTCTGCACATACGATTGATGGACATTCGGCCAATATAGCTTTAACTTTTCAGCTGCATTTGTAGAAGTGATTAAAGTCCCTCTTCTCAATTTTCATGTAATTAAGGCAAATCAACATTATAATTGCACATTCTAGTAGTAAATTAAGATTTTTTTTTTTCATGGTCAAAAAGAGACATTGTCTTGGATTATCACTGTTTATACTGACTCTAATAGAAGAAGACTATACATCACTCTTGATATACTTCTCAGCATAAGATGGCTTGATATACTTGAGGTCACATCTGTCGCCTTTTCACTTCAGCCAGGGCAACTGGCTGCTGTCTTCAGCTACTGGAGCTGTCTCTGCGGCTTGATAAAAGCCCATGTATTAATCCTTCACTTTCCCCAGCCCACTTCTGTAACCTATTAAAACTCACGATCCATATAAAATTGGCATTCAGCAGATTAGTTTATGGAAACAGGTCATAACAAGGCAGTCATACAGCTGCAATGATCTGCTGCGTAATAGTAATAGTGCAAGCCATCGTAAGTAACCCATGTAATTAGAGGACTTGTAGATAAATAGAGGGTTTGACATGCATGTCAACTTTTGTGGCGACACTAAAAGCCTACCTTAACTAACAAGTCATTATATGGACTTTTTCATGGACACCGAGCTTCACCAAGATTCCTTCATGTTGCTATAGCTGCAAATATAATGCTGTTTTTTGAAAACATCTTTGCACGCTATTTAAGTATGTGCAAATTTACGTCAAAAATCAGGTATACATAATAAGACTTTAAGACTAACAATTTTGTTTATGTAAATTTTATAAGTATTTAACATGTTTTATCATAAATAAACACTATGTGCATCACATTACAGTGATTGGGCAAACAGCCACCTACCCAAACTAATTATCATTAATGCTACATAAGGCCTAAAAAACACAAAAATACATGATTTACCCCTCCTGGTTCAGTAGAGGGTTATTTTTTAATTGTCTTGTCAGTTTGTTGATGATTCTGCAGTTGTAGTGTAATGCATTGACCAATGCAGTTCCTTCATCTAGGACTTGCAATCCCACTAAATGTATCTGCTCGTACATAAGGTGAATTTAATTCACAACAGAAAAATATTGTATGTGAGCTTAATATTCTGTGGCAGGCCGATAAACCAGGCTTTGCATTTGATATATATGTCTTGCAAAAGTACTGGTGATCTCTCTGTTCCTACATCCTCACCCTCTCTTTCTCTCTCTCTCTCTCTCTCTCTCTCTCTCTCTCTCTCTCTCTCTCTTTCTCTCTTTCTCGCACACACAAACAAACTCTACATTCACTGCCTTTTTATTTCTCTCTATCTACCCCTTCTCTTTGTCACCTCCTCTTTATTCCTGGCTCACTCTCTGCTCTCTGTACAACAAAGCACCAGTCTTTGCATGCTCAGCAAAAGAAAACCTTTACATTTTCTTCTTTGCTCCCAATTCATTTTGATAGATTGTTCACTCACTTTTTACTATGTCCAATGAATAATAAAAAGATGTGGTGCACTTCCCTCCTATTGAGGTGTAAGAAACTGTCCCTTATACATTTTTCCTGAGAGACATCTGTAAGGCAGATGATGATATATTCATGACACACATGCATTTCTCATTTAATTTGATACTATATACAATTCAATGCACTGGGAGCACTGTTGTGGTTTGGGTAGTTATACGATACTTTACAAACTCTCCCAGGGTTAATTGGGTTAATAAAACATATAGATAGTAGCTTTTGTTTGGTGCTATTTTCAGCGACATCCAACAAATACTTTACACTAAGATGAAGAGGTGGATAACCTCCATAAATACACTTATATATGCCTATATGACAAGTGTATGCAGGTTAGAGGATTAGGCTGTTTGGTTGACATAAGTTTTGACATCATGCTAGAAGAATTGTGACAATCATCAAGAATGGTGATGCTGGAAACAGTAACATTCATCTTTCAAAAACCTAACATAGAAACACAATAGTACCCTGATCTGTGGCCACTGCAATGATACTCATTTCACACCAGAATGTCTCACATCTTTACAACTGTCAAGGGACACACCTGTGTGTAATTCTGCTGTGCTGTGTGTTATCACATCATGAATTTGATATGTAACCATGCACGACTCACTTCTGGGCTTCCCTCTTGTGTACTTAAAAACAAGCAAAAGTGTGACTATGACATTTAATAAGCAATGACTGAAAGACTTTCACAGTCCAATTTGACGACTTGTTTGGAGAGTTAGTGTACCTGGGATCAGGATTAGATCTCTAAATGTGCCCCCCTAGATAAACAGAAGCCATGATATAATTAGTAAGTCAAAAAGCAGGACACTAAAACAGCTTAAATATGCATCACACAATTATCAAAATGACTTGGTTTGGTTATTCTCACTCAGCATCTGGATCCAGATCTGCTGGTGGCTGTGATATTGTGGATAGATGGACTCTGTTTCCAGCACTTGCTCTGGTTATGTGATGCGTGGTTGCTGTATTAGAGTGCAGTATAGTTTACTTTCAATCCTTGCCATCAGGTTGGGAATAGCATTTAATTTTGGTGAACACTCCATGCAAACACGTAAGCGGGTTGAAGTGGATAGGGTGAGTCTACGGTGGCCAGAATGAGACTGAGGTAAAAATAGTACCATTGGGTAGAGAGACACAGAGAGAGACCACACCAGCAGTGCATCATTTATCCCCCTCTTCACTTAGAGAGAGAAATATGATTTCTTTTTATCATTAATAAAGAGACTTATAAACTTACCCGGTGATCATACAGTTACTGCAGTGTACATGTTATCACTGTACATTTTGTGTAGTCTGCTGATAATGCTGCTTTCACATCATATTGTTGATTTCGAGCAGCCGAATGGGGGAAGAAAATTCATATCGTGATTATTTCTGGCACCAATGATATTTCCCTCTTGATGAAAAGAACTACAGACATGTCAACAAACTGTTGGCAGAATGGCTGCAAATGAACCACTGGCAGTTGCCTCCAAATAAAATCTAATATTAACACTAATAAGGTTGATTCAGCTTGGTTCAGCAATTTATGGGAGCTATACACTGTTTGGGTCTGCTTTCACCTCATGAACTGCTACAAATATGTATGCAGCATACAGCAAAACAACCAGGCTGTTGGGTTTTATTTAAGGTAATTTCATAGATGATTCCTCACAGAATTGTAAGAGATTTTTACATTGACCAGTAACAATACACCAGTTTCTTTCACACAAAAAAGAGAAATACTTGAAAAATGGTCTGTCCTCATAATCATCATCATCAACACTCAAGTATCACTCCAGCCAACCACCTTGAAATAAATCAGAATGAGGAGCATCTTTCTTGTTCTCCCGTTCTGCCAGTTTATGATGTCTGTGGCGTTAAAGAAGGTATGCTCCATTTAAAGGGACATTCACATGATGTATGGTGTTGCATAAGATCAAGTGGAGGGAATGAATTTGTGATTTTTTTTTTGTCCAAACTCTCAGTATGAATTTTTTGTTCAATATTGTCCATATGTCCATATCTTAACTCTACCATATTTCAATGGCTTCTTTTTAGAAGTTTTTCGCAGATTCTGCAGAGAAGTGATTTTGTTTGTAGTGTTTTTTGATAGGAATTCAAAATATCCATTTAGACACTCATAATATCAGTCATAATAAGTTGGGGGTTTTTTTATTATAAAGTTTACATAGCTGCAAAGGCAAGTTTTCAGTTTACACAGGTGATACAGCTAAAAGGTTTTTCTTAGAATGTGACAGACACCTTGAAATCTTGTGGACCTCCAAAAGTCCACAGTCACAGTGTACTGTTAACTAAACACAGTGACTGTAGAAAGTCCTTGAAAGAATTTTTAAAAACTTCCATGGAAAGTGTAAGAAGACTCAAAGAGAACAAATAAGCAGAAGGTCTGCTCTCAAATAAAGGTCTGTCTGCTGATCTTTGAACAAGTTAAAGATTTTCAAATTGGTTTAGCAAGATCCAGAAATAACAAGGTGGTTCTGAGTTTTGCCATATTACTGAGAGTTTTATAGTAAAAGAAACAAAACATTTCTTTTTTGACTGCCAGCGTGTAACGACAGCTCAGCTTTTCAGAAAGATGGCTGACCCGCTGATTTCTGAAATCTCTAGTCTTAGAATATCACACATTATCAAAAATGAAGAGAATCATTAATTTATGAGATTTCATTGCGTAGTATCTTGTTAGGAACGAGATAGAAGACAGACATGAAAAGGCTTGAACTCCATGCACAGTTTTTCACCAAATGGAATGAAAATGAAGTTTCTGCAGAGACTGGATAGTGTATAAAGAAGCACAAAATCCCTTTAGGAAACAACAAGACTTAACACTTACAATATATTGAATACATTTATGATATAATCATAAGTAAGGCATGAAAAAACAGTTAGTTGTAGTCCATCTATCATTCTCAGTATATTCAGGATCTCCTATAGGGGTTGAACACTCCACAAGCCTCTATTACAATTTGCAGTCATGGCAACAGTAAAATTCCCCGTGTTTGTGCTTTTTTAAATGTAAATATAATGATCGAGACAAGTAGATCTACGTAAACCAATAAAGAGACAGGACTACCTCTATGGCCAACTATCCTGCTGCTGCTTTTTCAAGCTCATCATCAAAATTAGGCTCTAGAGTGAAGAGGACAAACAACTCAGCCAAGCAATAATTGTATCTTCCTCTGTGGTGACAGCCGACTGCCTTCTCTCTGCCTCTTTTTCTTTTTTTTTCCACTTCTGAAGGCCAGAGCTAAACCATGGATGGGGGATAGAAGGTGATTCAAAGCAACTCCTCTTTGCAGGACATTTAGGAATCGTATTTGTTCAAATGCAAGAGACTTCTCTCCCTTTGTTGGGGGGGGGGCATTCTCTGCATTGCAAGGATTGGTGCTCTGGACTTGTGCTCTTCCTGTCCAGGAGACATGCTGAGGCTAGTAAGCTGAGCTAGACAAGTAAATTGAATCTATTTTTGACAGCTCTATGTGCAGCCAGCAATATGGAACCTACTGTCATATGCAGTGTCATTTCAGAGGAGAGTGCACACAGTCTGCCAGGACATAAGTTTAAAACATGTGGAGAATCATGTTCGATCAAGGTTCAAATCTAAAGTAGAAAATGTTGTGTGTGACGCTTTTTTTTAGAGAGAGTTTACAGTTGTTATGAGCAAATATTATTTTTATTGTTGTTGAAGAATTTGTCGGAAAACCTCTTCTGCCAGCTGCACACTTTACACACATACTTGCACATTTCAGTGCCTTCGTATTTTTCGCTTGCTCTCCTTTCCTTGCACCATCTAAGCCTGGCTTATTTTAGGTGTTGTCGCTTTGAGCCTAATGAAATCAACCAAACATCACAACTGCAGGCCATGCCTTTCAGGGGATGCTCGCATTATGAGTAATTAATCTGAAAGTGCTATGATTAATCCTGCTACTTTACCCCCTGGGGCGAGACTGGATGTCTGTGAAAAATCTTCTCTCACAAATCCTCCTGAGAACAAACAGTGCACATTTAGGTTTCTTAAGTATTTAAAACGCTGTACACGTCCTCTCACATCATGTCATTTGCAAGTTTGCAAAATCTCCTGACTTACTACAAAGAAATCTAAACATTATCTGTTTGTATTTTATATGCTATGTATTATGACATGTATGCAACAATAATGTGATTATGTAAATTTGTAGAGATCTGCCAAACTGCTCCATAAGTGGAAAAAAGGTTGAAAATAGCCAGTAGGAAAATAGAAAAATGCAAATCAAAGGTTTATTGGACTTGAAAGTGCAGAAAGAGCAGATGTAGGACAGTTGTTCCATTTTCAAAATCTAAGACAAGTCTTTTGAAATTAATTAACGCATCATGAAAAATATTGTCACACATCAAATGAGTATTTGAGGTATAGCCTGTGAGGTGTGTTTAAGCGTGTGTTCTGAGGAAAAGCTGCATGTTATGCCCATCTTATTAAATAACCAAGGACAACACAAGGTTACAATCACCCATCCCCCCCTCCTTGTTGTCCAGATAGCATGGCTTTCATCATGTTGAGCAACCCTCAAGCACGTAAACTGATTAATACAAGTCTTTCATTCTAGACAGCTCTCACCAAGACATCAAGATATCCGTTGTATTGAAAGATGCTCATATGCTGGAGAGCCTGACACACCAAGTCACTGGCTAGAAATCATCCTGTTCCAACTTCTCATGCCCAGTCCTCACGGATATTGCAAATGGAATAGACAGCTGGTTTCATTTGGATATGATTGTGTAATTTAGAAAAAAATCTAATTAAAATAATTTGTCATGATTGCCTTTATTTTAGCTTTGACATTATAAATGAAACAGTGTGTCATTGTGTTTCCTCATCAAAAAGTCAGGGTTTCGTTCAATGTTTTCCAATTTTTATGTTTGTAATACCAGCAGATGAACGTATATACGTGTTGTTAGGGCACTTGCCGTTCCAGAGTGTTGTAGACTCACCCCTCCTTTTCTTTTTGTTCAATCAGCCTTATACCCACAACACGCACACACATACAAACACGACCCACCCCCCCACCCACACACACACACACACACACACACACACACACCCCTGCTTGAGTAATGGCCTGCGTCGACTTCTTGTCACTATGAGAGGTGGTGCTGCATGGCTCGGCTCTGTCCTCCTGTTTCCATGCGTGTCCTTTCAACCGACTAGGCAATCCCAGCTGATATCTATATCGACCGTGATTTAGCTGATATAGCTGCAGTCTCTCTCTCCGTCTCCCTTTCCTTCTCCCCTGCAATCTCTTGCCTCTTTCTCTCCCTCTCTGTGTTTCCTTTTGTATTTGGCACCATTCTCAGTTTTCCACCAGTCCCTCCCCACTTTGTCTCTCCATTTCTGATAATGTGTTCATCCGTTCAAGTGTCAATATGTTCAAATTCATCTTACCATCACATTCCCCCACCCCAAAATCCCGAAACAGCTCAGAAGCTGTCAGACTACCTCTGAACTCAGATCAGTCATAACTAGGAATAAGTTCTGCATGGTTAAGCAGTATGAGAGCAGAGAGCTACAGGGCTCTCTAACAGGGCTCACTTGTACACAGATATAAGGTGAACACATCAGGCAGAGGGATTAGAGCAAATTGATTTGGAGTGTTAAAACAGCAAATGCATGACAATACAAAGCTTGGAAAAGAGAAGCTCGGGCACGAATTTTGATGCAAGCCCTTGATTTCTTCAAAATGGATTACATACCATAGCCGGTAGCTTCCTCAGCCTAAGGTAGCGAGCTGGATTATATTATTTTGACAGGTATTTGTGTTTCTGTCATTCATGCCTATTGTAGCTCTCGAGCCTTTATGTGAGGAGCACATCCATACCAATACCCTTGTGTTCATTCTGTAACAGCTCTGACAGCTCACCTAAATCAGGCTCCTCCTCTGCAGTATGATTCCTACGTGTTACTGCCAGGACCTGCAAGCCAGCGCGCTGTGAATCTGTAGCATGTATTTATTCACACAACCCATTTTCTTGCCTCACTATTTCCCTGTGTGTTTGCGCTGTGGCTGCCTGTTTTCTCTTTCGCTGTCTCTTTCTGTCTCTCCCGCCCTCCTGCTATCGCTCACCCACCCTTTCTCTCTACCCCCCTCCCCTCGCTCATTTGCTCACAGACTCTCTTTCTCAGACACACACACACGCACACAAACACACACGGAGGCACATGCTGTGCCTCGCTGAATCAGAGCCTCTGACTACAGTATGCATTTAGAGGAGCTCCTTAATCTCGCGTCCATTAGACCACAACTGCAAGCCAAGGTTATTTTTGCCGGGGTCCAGACTGTCCTGGAATTTCACTCATCCAGGATTCATTATGATACGACGACGCTTTTTAATTAGCATAATCTTTGCTGCAGCAGTCCAAGGCAACATCTCAGTCTCTGGGATTCAAACCTTCTCATCTGCGGAGAATCACCTGCCCTCCACCAGAGACAAACACATGCAGCTGTTACGTTAATCGTACTCAGTTTGAGGCAATACAGCAGAACTGGACAAGACGATACAGGAGAGGATAAAGCAAAAAGGAGCAGCAGTGAGAGGAATGCAGCAGTAATCTTTTACTGTGTGAGACTGAGCAGGTGGTGCACGAGAGAAGGATCATACGTCTACTTGAAATAGAAACACTCTAGCCACAGCTGCATTCTGGTGGATCTCCGCCACACCAGAGGTTACCGTTTGCTGGATTTGCTGCGCCCGTGAAAGAGTGAATGAGGAGCTGCTGAGAAATTATTTATTTATTTCCTGGATTTTCTCCCTTACTGCGCTGCTGCAGATACTGCTCCCTCTCTCCCCTTTCCCTGTTTCTCTCTCTCTCTCTCTTTCTGTCATTCTCTCTCCCCCTCCCTATCACTGTTCTCTTCTCTTTTCCCAGCTAAAGGGAAACAAAAGCACTGGTTCCTGCATCACCCTTTATCGCTGCATCTTCATTTGTGCTTTTTTTATCTCCTTGTTCTTTTTGCTTAATGAAATGATCCAGTTTCCCACAGAAGCGTGTTATGTCTTCTGCTGCGGTGGAGGGGCACTCTTCTTAGTGGGCAGGCTCAGCTGCCCTCAAGCTCTACCTGTGGGCGATGGAGACTCTTATCAGAATTCTTGTCACATGAAGCTCTGTCCTGCCACTTTTCTTGCCTAAATATCATGGTTGAGCAACATGCCTGTTTGAAATTACGGGTGGATTTTTTTTCCATTCTTCATTTGGATGTGTATCTTTCTGAAGCATGTGCTTTGGGATGGTTTTCAATGAGGTATTAACACTGGCTCTTCTGTGCAGTAGACATTTTGTGATGGCACAATGTTGACCAGTAATATATAAGTTGGTTGCCCTTCAGTTTCATCCACAGCAACGTTAATTGGATTTTGACTGCTTTCTTGAAACTGAATTTTTGGTTATTTTTCTGACAAATTTAAAGGATATTTCTCATCATCTTCTAACTTCCTTACGAGACCAAAGGGATTACGAAGGAAATGGGCCCAGATCGTCATTGAGATGCCCTGTGGTCTTCAAGTTGAACTGTCAGAGGCCAAAGCTTGGCCAAATTGTCTGTCCTTGGCCCACGTGGATCTAATATACATGGGTAGACTCTTTGTAGCCACCCCTGTGCTTGGACAGTGGAGCAGCTGGTCACACTTTAGCCTAGGCATGGGCCTAAGTTATTGTTCAAGACTAGTCTTCTGGTTTGCCTTGCTCACTGTACTCCCTATTCAGACTGGAACAGCACGTGTGTCTTCTAGTCTCAGTACCACACACCACGTCCACCATTTCCACAATAAGCATGGCACCGTTCCTATTGCCATCAACAGGATGCCTTTTCTTACCAGAGGAGGCCATGGTAAGTCATTTCCAACTCTCTCAACTTGCTGTTTGCTGCCTCACTGAAGCATCTGATTGCCTGTGTCAAGGGTCAAAAATAATAAGAATTAGATATGAGCGTGCTTTTGGTGTCTGACATACATCCATTACATTTATAATTAATAATAATAATGGTAATGGTTTGGCATTGTAGGGATAAAAAGGCTTTAGTTTTGTTCCTATATTAGTGTAACCATTGGCACTTTTGTGACATACAGTGGGATAATGGATCCCTCGCCGGCTAAGGATGTGCTGCAGCCTCTGTGCATCATTAAGCCCATCAGTATCAGAAGTGGTGGCCCTCTCCCCACATTACTTTTCATGATGCTACAGCTTCAGAAGTGCTGTATTCGTTACACTGCAAGTATACATCAATGATGAATCACTAGTACAAATCTGTTTTTCACTCTCTTCTTGTTTGTTTAAGCAGTGTGATGCACTCACTGTAAGGGAACCTGGTTTGTTTCAAAGGTGATTTCTCCAATGTTCTATAATTAGTGGCACAAGATTGAGAGAGCAGATTCTTTTCATGGGTATTTAAAATGGAGAAAAATCATCACAGGATCTAATCGCAATATCTTTTCCATCTGTCTCGTTAAACTGTTTCATTAGATTATACCTTGTGTTCAATCGAGAGATAAGGTTTTGACCTATCCTTAGCAGTCTACATCCAATTTACTATACTTCTTAAATTTGCTCCTTCAAAGCAATGACACCAGAGTCATTTCTCCCTTTTATGTCACAACTCTAAATTTCTGTCCTAAGACTTACTTTTATGTCCTATAAAAAGCGACCCAGTGGATTTGTAGTGTCTTTTTCACCACTGCAGTTTTGTCAGTGGTAAAGGGGCTAAAAAATGTGATGAATTACATCTGCGCTATTAAAGTCGTATCACTCTGGACCAGGCTTTTACACGCACAGCACAGTCTGTGATCAAACAGGCCTATAAAAAAAAAAATACTTCAAAGAACTCACTGATAAATTTTCAATTTCCTCTATTGTAAATTTTGTACTGTAGGTTGTTGTGAAGTGCTTCAAAACAAGAAATTTGATTTACTGCAACATACAGTACATGTGATTTACAAGTCATTACCACAGTGCCAGAATGCACGGTGGAGAATACATATGCATGATATTGGTTAACATTGAACATTGACATAATGTTCACTATAGTACTGGGTTATGTAACAGGAGCTTAAACCTACAAAAACGTTGAATTTACAAACAGACACAAATACCAAAATTGTGTCAACTACACAATAATTTTTTGGACACTTGTTTAAATTGAACAGATATGCACGTGGTTGTGTCAAGGCTAGCAAAAGAGTTCTCAAGGTCCCTAGGCTATGGCTATTTATAGGCCATCTACCCTACTGCAATGCCTCACACCTCATTCTAAACACAGGTTATATTGCAAGTATTTTACAAGCATGCTGGTTACAGTATGTAGCTGTTGTTTAGATAAAACAAAATGACATGAGTGTGTCTATGAATAGTCATCCAGGCCTCAACAAACATGAAATAAGAGGATGAAATGCCACTTAATTAGTATATATATTTAGAGGAATTTAAGTTGCAAAAGAGTGGATTCAAAATGCTCCAGTAATTCACGACTGTGGCCAATTTTAAAGTCATTTTAAGGCCAAAATGCCAACCATTCTCTGGTTTCAATTTTACATCAATGTAATCTCATTGGTTGTGCTGATGTTTTCAGATATTTCATATACTGAACAACACATCATTTATCGAGAAAGCAATCAGTAGTTTTACAATAAATTGCAATGCAAATGTATTTCTTCCACTATTACCAATGCACTTATTAAATGTCCACCCTACCTATAGCAGAAAATGTTATACACACTCTTTTTGCCAAACACAAGGCATCACTTCATAGTTGGTGAATGAGAATTTAGTGAAGTAATTGTAATTCAAAATAATAGTATTTGACACCTTTTGCACTAACCACTTTATAAGATTTCTGATAAAAATGTTATAAAACCCATATTCACAAGAAAACCACCTAATTAAAAAAAACACACTGTTTGCCTTTCCTCATTTTGAGACCAGATAAGTTTGTTTAACAGCTTGATGGAAAAATAGCTACAGTAACAACATAAATCAAAAATAATTACTTCAAAATTATGCACTGATGCTTTGATGTGATTTCAATTTGGACATTTCAAGTTCTACACTTTCAGTTTAGTCTTTTGTTCAACTGAACCTCCTGATGAAACCATTAACAGCCCAGTTAAACTCAGTTGTGTTTTATGGTTAATGTTGGTCTATGCAATTTAGGCATAGTATCTGGGCTGTTATAAATAGGAAATAATGTCTCTGTGTGCAAAACAGAATACCCTGCATGACTGCACCAGATATTAAAAGGACATGATTAAGATTGTTAACAAACTGACTGAAGGATTTCTCATATCGGAAGAAACCAAATCCCAACTAGAGACATATTATGTAACTAATGTGTTTACTGTCTTCAACAGTTCATATTCTGACCCTGCAGTGCCACAATAACTCAGAGGGCTTTTTATTTTGTGTAATATCCTGAACTAGTTGTGGACATGATTCTTAAATACAGTGTTGTTTCAAAGTGTTGCGTTATTAAACTAAACCTGTTGCCACTATACTGCAAGAGAGCAAACTAATGCTATAACTATCACCATCAAAGACCTTGTATGCTCTCAACTGGAATGCAAGAAAGACTGCACTGTAGCTGACCCCTCATCATGCTCCCAACACACCCGTATGTTCAACACACTCAGTAAAAATCTGCTGCACTTCATCCTCCAGGGTCCCATGTTGGTGTAAGAACTGTCTGACTGTGGTGAGGCAAAGAGCAGCTAATGTTTCCAGAGAGATGTCTCGAGTGGATGAAATGGTATAGTGAGTTTCTCTCAATGATACACAATTCAGTATTCAAAGACTGAATTTATCAGAAGGTATGATTTCCTTAGACCAAACACCTTTTGTATTAAAAAAAAAAAATAATAAAAATAATGGATGTCTTGTGTCTCGCTGCAGTTAGACGCATAGCAATCTATTTTTTTTTTTTTTTTTTTTTTTTGCTACAAGAGCAGCAGACAGGGACAGGGGCATTAGAAAGGCTTCAATTTCCTCCTCCAGTTATATTACATTACACTCAAGGATGATAGTGAACCAGGAATCCCAAACACATGTATGCAGTCGCACATGCATACAAACAAACTATAAAAACAGAACCTCTCCCACTGCAAATGCTGCCAGTGAATTTTAATTAAGTAAGATTTTTATATCAAACTTAATTAGCAACATCAATAACATCATTGCTGTTCTGGGTCAAGATTTGAGGATGTAAGAGCAGAAATCAGGGACTACCACTTACCACTGGTCTGCTGTAGATCTGCTCTAGATGCAAACAGAAGACAAGAGAGCATTTTCTGTAATAGCTAAAGTGAGTCATAAAAGAAATGCAAGGCTTACATTCACACATAGTCTACATTTATGTATATATTTGAATTGGTATGCACTGTCAGTTCAATTGCAGGGTGTAAAAGGTCTTTTATACATGAATATGAATAGTAATGACATACAGACAACTATGAGATGTTGGAATGTTTAAAAAAAAAGATAATGCTGTGGAGATGAAACCAACCAGATTATAAGAAACAAAAAAAAATTATACTCAAGCATAGCCTTGAGTATAATTGCAAAAGTATATTCAGTTATTCAGAGAGTACATTATAGATTGCCCTCCTATACCATTATATGAAAATGTAAACCTCTGTCTCCATGTCAGACATCTCGATGGTAAACTCTTATTGTGAAGGAATGCAATCATATATTGAGATTTACACATATTATGCTGAATTTTAGCATTGTGCAGTTTAAAATTAGTTATTTTTAAGTTTTGTTTTTGCTACATAGCCAACATGTTTGCTAATGTTATATATGATATCACGATTATTATATGGTCACTTTAGCATTAACAGTTTACTCAGTAGTTCAGAAAAAATTTTCAAAAAACAAGTTCAGAATCAAATTTCATTACTTTACAGTGGAAAGCAACTCCAGGGTGACTCTTTTTTGTTTGTATTTCTATCACTTATTTTCCTCTACTGATGCTAAGATGCTAACCAGCTAGCCCCAGCCCTGGCACCTGTCTCATCCCTGTGCGATACCGAGTCACTGTAGTGTCCAGGCTGCTCTGAAGAAGTAGCACTGCTCAGAGGGCCTTTTATAACATCTTGTATTTTTAAATGCTAGTAGCGGCTACATGGTGGCAACATCGAGCCTCCAACAGAGATGAGGAGTGGGCTACAGAGATCTGGTAAACTCACTTCTTTCCCCTGATGTTTTTTCAGACATGTAGTCTTCAGCCCCAACCAATGTTTGTCAGATTTCACACAGGTCCCTCTGGAGCCAGAAAATGCTTTATACAACTTTTTTTCACATTTGCAGTAGTACTCCCTAAGACCTATAAACAGTCTTTGATGCAAGTTCCCTTTTAATGCAGCTCTCATACAGAGTATCAGAGTGAACAGTAAACACTGAGACTGATTTCAGTCAAATAAACACTTACACATTACACTGGATTACATGCTGCATAATTTCCTGTGAATTACTGGTGCAGTTTGAATCCAGCACAGGAATAGACACCACTACCAGTAGAAACTACAATATAATGAGCTAATCGCTGAATGTAAATATATTGAATGCCTGTTCCAGACAAAATGAAAACCATAAAGAACATCAAAAGCAAGATTTGATTTCATTAAGCTCTTAAGGATTATAACTTTAAATGCAAAATATTTTCAATGTACAAGTTTGAGCTAATAGAATTTCAGGTCACATATGACCTTTAATTTTAACAAAGAAACTCATATAACTTTACAAATACTTGTATAAGAGTTTTTGTTGTGAAAAGCTGTAAAAGTAGGCCACAAGTAAAATGGCCAAGAAAAATCTGTGTGCTGTATTCTTCTCATAAAGAAACATATTTCAGTGCCTTTGTGGGAAGTGTCTCTGTGACTCTTGCAATCGGAGGAAGCATTAATGCAGCATTTCACAATTCATCTGAGTCCAAACAGTTTCACCATGACCCAGTTCACCTGGAAGTTGAGTGGGAGAAAACCCTAAAATCATTATAGAGGATGGAGGTAGTTTGAGGCACCCTGAGTTGCAGACATTCAATTTGAGATTCACAGTCTAGATACACGTTGCTGAGGATTAGAAACAGCAATTCACCCACAATACAGCTGAGGTTTACATGTGCCAGCTGATTGAGCAGTACTTAAGATTCATATAGATTTTTACTAATGTATTTAGTTTATCAAATTCACTTGACTTGATTTGCAAAGTCTGTTTTCACAGTACTAAGTATAACCAGGGCTGAACAACATGCAAAAATGATGATGTGATTTTTGCTGGGGCTCGTAACAAACAAGCATGTTCCCTAAGGTCTGGAGAATACGATTTGTAAGCACCACAATGATTCATTAATAGTCTGTTGTGAGACATTTCACTTTTATCAAAGAAATTCCACTGCAATTTAGATATTATACTTGGCAATATTGCAATTTTGATAATATTTCAAATAATTTTTGAGCCATATTTCTAACTGTCCTCTTTGTCTGGCTTTAGGCTGCACTATTCATTTTCATCATTTCACTGAGTCGTATTTAATAGACCATGAAAGAAGTGTGCCTCAGACGACATAAGTCAGCCGGCAAATTCAAAGTTAATATCCCCCATAACTCTCTATTTCTGCACCAACTGCTTTACTTTACAGGATTTATGCAATTTTGTATTTTTAATCAATCAGTTTTGTTTTCCCAGTAAAGTGCCCCTGATGCCCTATACAAACTGTTTTTGCCTAATGCATATTGTATACAGCAATGCAATTGAACATTTTTGTCATCTTGCCCGAATGGCAGGTCATTCAGAAATATTTATTGTCTCTGGAAATCCGTGTCCATATACAGCCATACAGTGGGTGCACATACAGTGGGAATCATAATCACCAGAAATGGATTAAATGGCTATAAAACTATGAGTAATTCACCATTTCCACCGCTTTGTTTTGATAATGTCACAGCTGACACTTGTTGCTATTTGTATGATTCATGATTATTTCTTCAGCCTCTTAAAAGTCACAATTACTAATATTATGAGAGGTAATATTCATTCGGTCGGTCAGTTCTCCAGGTATCTGGGGAGTGTGTTTAGACCTTTTCGCACCTTAACTGTTATGTGTGATTCAAATTATCACCAGTGTCTCAGTATATTTTGCAAGTCCTATGAGCATGTTGTCTCCTCTCTTGAGTATTCAGCTGGCTGAGAGCACAAATGAAAAGGACAGGATGTTTGAGTGGGTAGCAAGCATCTTGGCACAAACAAACAATCCATATTGATGCATTTGTTGTGCAAAGATCCATTAAGATATGACAACCAATCAACCAATTTAGGAGTTTTACTGACACCATTTAATCGCCTGTAAAAAGCAGATGAATCTCTAATATCAGTCTATGATTCCAAAAAGGGAACTAGTTAAATTTTTATAGTGACTATGCTATCACACCACCAGGAGTATTACAATGACTGTGTACAGTGTAATTCATTATCAAGGTTCCCAGCTAATAATGATGTGATATACAGCACACAAGTCAAGCTTGAGGATGTCTAAGGGAGGCTTTTTATTTAAGCACAGATGCATTGTACAGCAGTGAGAGACTGGATGAGCACTCCTGTGAGATAGTCGACCGAGACAGAGGAGAGCTGCTTCAAGGGAGAGAACTGTGATGTTTATTGTCGTAATCTTAACAAGACTGATTTACTACCTGCTTTATTTGATACGGTTCTCCACACAGAGAAAAGAAGAAACAGGAGACGACCGAACAAGGAGGCAGAAAGGTGTAATGAAAAGCTTTACCATTACAGTATGACTAATGCAGGAGTTACTGCTGTCTCAAGACAGATGCTTCCATGTTTTCCTGCAAGTGCATTAGTGTCCCATATTTCATGATGCACATTGCAGTGGTGCATGTTATTCACTCGTTTATCTTGCTCCCATAGGACTGCACACAACACTACAGTTCCCATGTTCATTAGCCGCTTGTAGTGATGTGTTTCCTTGAAAGGGTAAACCTTTTTCTTTACATCAGAAGAAATCATTTTCTACATTCTCAAAATTGCTATCGAAAAAGAATATGTGCATATGTAAAGTAGAATATAGTTTGCATGTAAAACGTCCGAAACCTGATGTGCCTATATGTGAATTTGTGTTTTGTTTATGTTACATTGGTCTTAACAATTATGAGTTTCGTACTTGTTAATAGCATTCATGCCAGCCTGACATTTTTGTAAGCTATCTGTCAATACTTCAGTTACAGTCAAAACATCCTGTGTTTCTAATGGGGACATTTTTACTCAATACACTGCAGATTGTAATGTGTGTAATGATCTACTCAGACCAGTTTGATGCATCTGAAATTGGGTTCATGAGGTTTTTGTCTCCTGAGAATCCTGTTAAATCAGTGTTCAGGAATATGTTGCACAGTGAAATTTAAAATAGGATTCAAAGTGAAACTGTCAGAATATGCTGATTGACCACATCATAGCTCACCTTGCTGTTTGGCGGATTTTACAAAAACGAACAAAGCTAGACAATGTGAATGCTTGTGCAAGATATTGAAATGCAATATTATGTGTTGTTGTAGTTTGCAGTGTCATTTTGTTGAACTGTAAGGTGCTCTTTTGGAACTTCTCACAGCATAGAGAAAAGTAGTAGTATTTAATGCATTTTTGTATTATATATTTTAATTTATTAGATGATGTAAATGTAAGTAAGTGTGTTAATACAAAAATGATTTAAGAAATCCAGTATACTTTGTCAAAAGCAAAGAGTTTGTCACTATTATTTCCTCAAAGAGAAAGTAAAGTGATTTCATTTAACAGAAATGAGGACATACTAAGTGGCCAGATGCAGATAACATTCACTAAAAGGAAGAAACCAATAAAACCACTCATTGAGACTCTTTGATGTGACTAATGTCAGTTAATCACATTTGACTGCAAATCCCAGACATTAATTAAGATTACCTCAGTCAGGAAAAATGGTTTGAAACAAACACTGTCAGAGAACCTGGCCTTTTAATTAAATTCAAAGACAGTGCAAGGTATTTTCAAGCCTTTGGTGTAAGTGTTCAGTGATAAGAAAGCATCCAACTAGCAGTTAGTTCCTGTCAATAAGAAACCTTTGTGGTGAGTACCCATTATGCCAAGCAGAAGAGCACTCAAGTCTTCGAACACATCTGAAATTGAGGCTACAATTTAGTTTCAAGTGTTGCTCTGTGTGTGTGTTGCTCACAGAGCATTGAAAAATATAAAAACAACACTCAGTTTCAGGTGTTAAAACAAGCTCAGAAGATCATATTTGTGGTGTACTCTCAGACATGATTGTCATTTCCATACCCTGAAACATGAAGCAATCTCTCGACCTATTTGCAGTCAACATCTGCAATTCTAACTCCTCTGAAAGAACCTTGGCCCCTGAATTTAGACTTAAACTTGAATTTCACTCAACTTAGAATTGCATAGATGATATAAAATGGATTATAGTCATGACTTGATGAAAATGAAAGGGTTTTAAAAAAGTATTTTTAACTACCTAACTGAGCTGTCTGAGAATCTTAGGAATAAATCATATTATATCATATCATATCATAAAAAGGTGTCTGATTTATCAGATAATCAGCAAATGGATTTTAGCACAAGCTTGCATGGATTTTCTTAGGTATCTCAGCAATTCCAGCAAGACGTGTAAATTATAAATCCACACCAATATGCCTCATTCATCTCAAGGAGACAGGAGTCGTTTTGGGTGCAGATGAATAACCTGCATGATAAAAATTTAACCAGCCAGTATTCCTTCGACTTGCACCCGTTAGTTACTGTATGAGCAGGTGGATGATTTTTTATCAGGTTTAAATCAATGCTTTTTAAACTGTCCCTTCACATAAATCACTTACTTTTTCATATTTCATATTAAGTTGAATTGGACAGACAAGACTATCATCATTATGCATGCATTATGCATAATATATTACTGATGATATGTAAAAGTTCAGAAAAGGACATGGATTAAAAAAAATCACAATTGGAATACCTAGACAAGCAGGTGTTTGCATTAACAAAAGTACAGGGTCAAAACATATAAACAAGCCTGGGCACTGTCACAAATATAAAGCATGTGTATAAAATAGCTTGATAAGCTCTGTAACTAATGTAGATAATGTCTAATGTAGAGACGAAGTAAGTCAGCTGAAGAGACTGCAATAAAGACGATGAAAATGATAAATGTTTCATGTTCAAGTGCCTTGTCTGGATTTTGAAGGACATGTAACCCACAAAGAGGGAAACGTCGTGTGCTCAGTGAACTGACAAGAAAAGCATTGGTGCTGTTCATGATAGATAATGTGAATATTGGATTATGTTTTTGTATACTAAACAACCCTAGGATACCCTTAGTGGTTTACACATCCTCAGGATTTGCAGTTGTGTGAGAGCGATGTGGAATCATGAAAAGCAAAGATTCACTGCCATCATTTTACATCTGTGAATGTAAAGCAGCTTCAAACTTTGTTAATCAGGCTGCATCACATGTGATTTAAGAGCAAAGCAAACGTCTTGAATAAATCTTTTCTCCTTCTCTCCTTGGTTTGAGCTTCTCTTTATCTACTGTGTGTTTTTGAAAAATGAAAGATCGTGTGTGTGCAGAGCAGTGGGCTGGAGGAGGTTGGGCTGGCTGTGGGCTGGTGAGAGGAGCGATCAAAATCTCATCTTCATAGTGTGGATGTTAGTTTAAAAACTAAAAATAACAAATGGTAGAATACTTGTCCTTGAAGTCAGCGGCATCTCCAACTGAACACCAAATGACCAAAGCAAAAACTATACCACCTTTAATCAGATGAACCTTGGAGAAAAGCAATGCTATTTACACTATAAGTACGACCTTAACAGCTCCAAAAACATACTCTTTAATGTCTCCAATTAGTGCCTGTCTCCTCACATTTTGCTTTCTGTCTCTGTTCACAGCTGGGACTACATATATCTTTGGGAAAGGAGGGGCTCTCATCACATTCACCTGGGCCCCGAATGAGCGGCCAAGCACCCGAGCAGACCGGTTAGCCGTGGGCTTTAGCACTCAGCAGAAGGATGCCATCTTGGTGCGAGTGGAAAGCACCCATGGCCTCGGAGACTATCTTCAGCTGCACATAGTAAGGATGGGAAGCAGAGTTTGGCACTTTAAGCATAAATGGTACAGAACAGTGGAGGATAGGTAGGTTGTAACATTGATGGATTACAAAAATGCCTAAAGAAGATTAGAAATGTTATTCACATAAGGCCATCCTATGAATCTTTGTGCACCATCTTTTCTGGTCCAAATCTACGTTTCCAAACTTTGGAGATACGTAGACAATATTGTAACAATGATTACACGGAAAAATGATCAGATATGTTTATTAAATGACCCACACCAACTGTACCCACAAGTTTGAATTCATGTATCTGAGAACAGGGCACATAGTGTCCTTAATAGCACATATTGTGTTATTTAATGTATTACTCTGTTACTCTGTACTGTTAAAGAGGACCAGAAGAAGTATCACAAGTATGGAATTAAAAATGTCCAAAAAAACCCCCCCAAAATCTTATGAAAATGGGGACAGTGTGAAGTGGGCAGCAAACTGGTGCAGTGGAAATGAGTCCAAACACAAGACAACACAAACTTTTTAATTATTTCCATTGTCTCCATAATGCCCTAGGAAATCTTTGAGCAACATTAATGAGTAATATTTTCAAGTGGTAGGAAGTGAGTCGCTGGTGACAAACCTCATTTTTAAGTTGGTTGACAAGAAAGCGCACAACGTAAAATAAAATAAACACACATTTCTTGATATTAAGATGAGTCTGTAGCAGGTAGGTTTAGAAAAACTGATGTCACAGAAGTGGCTCCAGGAGAAACTGCTTCATTATTGTTCACATTTATTATAGTTAGTCACAGGTTGTATGATTCACTGATTAATGGAATCTGAGTCCAAATCCTGAGATAAAATAGGAATAGATAAATTATGGCCTGATAAACAGGTGTCTGTGACTCCACAGCAGCTGTCAACAACTGTGTCTTTTCTGGAGGGAAATCAGCTTTTTTAGCCACAGGACAGATGTGCTATGATAAAAACCAGAGGGGAGATCTGTCAAACGTCTGTGAATGGTGTAATAATTAAAATCACACCTGTTGCCAAAACGCAAGGAAAATGAATAGAACTGCAGTTAGACCATTATTAGGTGATACATGTAAAATGCCTTCTAAAATCACTTATTCTGACCTCTTGAAACTTGAAATTTCTCCTTATAATATTGAAAGACAAAAGAAAAAATTTAAATGTATTTTGGGTAAAACTAATAAGAGCAGATGGGACAAATAATCATTAAAAAAAAGGTTTTAAGCTGAAAAATATGTATGTGTTATGTATCACAATGTGCTTGTGATGAGAGTTTGACTGCTATACTGAACCTACTATTTACAAGACATTGCTACAAAAACCCTCCCCTGGATGCTTTTCAAAACTGTGTCATTTAAATTGTGTTTCCAGTTTTAAAAGTGTGAAGCTGACCTTGCCATCCATGGACTGTTTCTAGTAAATGCAAAGACTGCTGCCTGCTTGCAGAGCCAGCTGAAAAGATTTTTTTCCAGCCAAGTCCTTGTACCCTGACAGATTGCTTACTTTGACACCTTATTACCGCTCAGCGGAGGGGAATCAAAAAGAGTTCAGAGGGTGTTGAGGTTGTCTTTTTTCCTTTTTTCCTTTCTCTGTCTAAGCTTCATAATATCCCTATATCTTGTTTTATAGGGACATTGGTTATCAGGTCTTCTAATTTATTTATGTATATTATTAATTCCACATTTTATTGCATTCTGTTTCCTTCCTCTGCTTACACATTGAAGAGGAAGACTGTGAAAACTAGGTGAAATAGGTCAAAATAGCACTGGCCACAAAGGATACTTAAAGTAGTCAAGGATATATGAGTTTTATATGAGTTTTATTTGCTACAGGGATTTGAGGTTTTCAGATGATGTGCCTTCCTTCTTATAATCTCTCTTGGATATAAAACTCTCTATCCAAAACTACAATATGAACAGTGTAAATTATGAAAGGAAGGGGTCAGAACTCTTCCTTAAGAAACTACCTTAAAAGTTATAATAACTGTGATATGAATAGAGCATTTTCATTGCATGCACACACATACTCTTGACTAACAGATATGACTATTAGAGCAATAAAGAAGAGATGTGGCATTATTCTACCGCTAGATTTCCATCCGCTGATGATTTAGGAAAGATTAAGTGTTCACATCTACAAATGTACCACATGATTGTCAGTGCTTAAAATGTTTCATTAAAATAGCCATTTCTCCATACTGCATTAAAATGGTGACATGGTTAACTGAAGCTGCATGGTTAATTGAGGATTGTGCATACACGAGCTTGAAAGACCAATTACCCCGAACAAAAGAGGCAAACCATATTCACCAGAGAGTACATTAGAGAGGTTAATGCTACTTTCAGATGCTCATGTTTTTAACTAGTCACTAAAAGATAAAAAAAAAACAGGAGCCTCATTGTGCAAAATGATGACATTTAGAAATGTTGAAGAAGTAATGCTCTGTAGCTCAGCTTCAAACTAAAGATCAAGATATTTTGAATGTGGACATCAGTGATTCCATTGATTTCTTATGTATTTTGGTAATAGTACAACACTGCAGTTGCTCTTACTATGTTTCTCTCTGTGCTCCATAAGTACTTGGATATTTCAAATTTCTACATAGATTGGTTAGATCCACATATTTTCAGATAGAATATGCTGGGTACCTATCATTACTGTTCATTTATGTGGGAGAAGTGATGATAAGTGTTAAAATCCCAAGACTATTGATTCAAGCTCCTGGCTGCCTCTGAGGAGAAGGCTTCAGTAAAGAGTCTAAAGGTATCCAGCACAGACACACACAGTTGGCTGGTAACAAACAGAGACAGACAGATATGCTGGGCCTCTTAAAAGAATCATGATATGTCCACTTTAATCTCTGTTTAAAAATACATCAGTTGGTGACTTATCATAGAAGAATCATTGTTATGTCCTTATAGGTTTTCTTTTTCACCCCTATGAAAAATAACTCCTTATAGTAATAGGTCCTCACAATAATCAATCCTTTTCCGCTCAGATGAATTAGAGCAGACTGTAGCTGAGCTGAGAATTGAGATCTCACTCTGAAAGCTCCAGTGGGAACAGGGAGTACTTCAAGGAAATGCTCCAACAGAGCTGATGTCAACTCAGCTAGGTGTGAGGCTACACAGCTTTTCATGACAATAAGCCTTATTAGCTTTATACCTAAACAGATTAGCAGACCTAAACAGCAACAGACATTAGGTTGCCTCTTGCAAAAAAAAAAAAAAAAAAAACAAAGGAAGAGAAAAAGTGAACTGGCCAAGCTTTTGTTTACTAAAACTGGGGTGCAGTAGTGTTGCTTTGCCAGCTGCCAAAAGGTGCTTTGGGGTTGTTTTGTAATTGCACACAAAGACTGAGTTAGCAAAATAATAGCTGCGCTTTTGTTGAAGCTATATGAAGCCCCTGGCAGACTTTCCTGGCCTTGGAGATGTTAATTTTTGTCCAGAGGACACGGGTTGATTTTGACCCGAGGCCACACTACCCTGCAGTTACCTAATTAATACTCACCATTGCTTCTTAGGAATAATTAACCCATAGACAGCCAAAAAGCTCTGCATATACAGAATATAAGTAAACAAGAAATGTAAGAGCTATTTCTTACAGCCAATGTAAGTAATGATATTTACAACAGTGATAATATGGTCTCTTGACATGTTTTTGTATAATACAATGTGACTTGGTACTTCTTTCACAGCAAGGTCTAATACCCTGCTGGTTTCCACTAACCTGCAGTGACAGTGACTTTAATTAGCTCAGGTTCATAGAGAGTAACTGTGAGTGGGTAGATATTTGTCATGAAGCAGTTTCATCTTCGTTTTGTCCTGTGTGAATTTGATTATCCAGCTGTAGTTCACGCGGCATAAATTGGTCGCACACAGTTGGCTCCTCCTGGGTTCATGACACCTTTTAAGTGATTTGAATTAGGAAAGATAACAATGCGATGAGCCACAGACCTGCTGCTGACCTTCAACATGAAGACTGTTTGGAGATGGAGCTCCTTTACATAAAGGATGTTAAAAGTTGATTTCTCAAGCTTAAAATTATATTATTGATGGGACAGGGTCTCAGAGGACAATTAATTCTTCAGTATTTAACGCCAACCATGTCAGCATGACTAATTATTTCAGATTCAAAAGGTTTCTAGAAGGATTTTACATATGATTAGAGGGTGAGTGCAAATCTGTGAGACAGGTTTTTCATCACACAATAGCAGCCACCACGAGGGCAAGAAAAGTATTTTTACATATTTGAATTTCCTCTCTGAGTCAGTAAAGCAACACTGAAGATATGAAAAAAATGGAACAATCTGTAATATTAAATAGTGCATATCAGGTAGGCATTTCTGACAATAAAGCCAGAGAATCGAAATGCAATGCAAGACCCAGTTTGGAAGATGTTTACATCGTGTTTGTGAGCGAGGCCAGTAAATATTGTGCATGTTGTGTGCCATGTGGGAACAGCAGTCTGCATGATTAAATTTCATTAAAACACGCAGCCAGTTTCACTGTTTACTTCCTCTTCCCTCTCTGGTTGATGGTGTGATACAGTCAACCAGCTGCTGGAGTCGAGGCTGTTTGAAGAAAAGCCTGCAGACTCTCGATCATCAATGATACACAGCTGTGAGACAAGTGATATAAGGAGAAACTGCACAGCCTGAAATCATAATTAATATTGTTATAATGTCATTTTGTCTGTGTATATGCTTTATGCATATATGCTATATGCATGTGTAACATACCATACAACAGGTACACACCTACCTTTATATTCTGTTTCATATTGATTGTCATAATTACTGACTAACCTGTGACATTGTGGGAGTGTTATGTTATTTGTATATTCATCAGCAATACGAAGGTTATTTCAGGTGGAAAGTAACATGTAATGTTGTGCCCCGGTGTGTTTCTCAAAAATGTCTCGTATAATCATTAGCATTTTGACCTATGTTGAATTTAGAGTGAAGGCAGGAAATATACAAAGGCCAGACATGACACAGAGACCCCACACAGTTTGTTTGTAATGTTTCTTATTAGTGCCACCCAAAGCACCTTGGACCTTTGAGGAAGGTTGGCAGGAGCGAGGAAAAGCTGACAAAGAGAAAAGTTGGTCAAACAAAACAGAACAGCAGGATTCTGTCAAGAGTGAGCCACATCAAGAAACAGTAGCTGGCTGCTGAGGGGGAGTGGTACTGGACCTTGAAGAAAAAACTAAACATACCGTCCATGTCACAAAAGATATGCTTTTACCATTATACAACATTTCTGGCTTTGCAACCATAAGATCAATGGAAATTAATTGTGTGTATATGATATGACATATTTTCCATTTACACATTTTGTCGTTTGTGTAGCATTCACTCTTTGTTTTTCACCCACAGGATCAAGGAAAAATTGGTGTCATCTTCAATGTTGGGACAGATGACATCACCATTGATGAGCCTGCTGTCATTGTAAATGACGGCAAGTACCATGTTGTACGCTTCACACGCAGTGGTGGCAATGCCACTCTCCAGGTGGACAACCATCCAGTCATTGAGCGTTATCCACCAGGTAAGGCTGATGGGACAATGACTTGTAGAGACATGGCATGGAGCATCTGCATTAGCGAAACAGGATTGCATGTCTGCCTATCAAACATAAATCTTTGAATGTGCAGTTGTGAAATGTATTATGTGCAAAAAACTGATCCGTTCACCAACCTAGTTGTGTCATCCAGCTACGATACATATACAAGTGGATATGCAATATTTCAAACATGTGGTTAACTGAAATGTATGCACAAGGTACACAGGATATCTAGCCCTAGATATGAAATAATTTTCATCAGCTACTGCTTTTGTAGTCAATTTGGCAGACAGGAGGGGAAGGGTGTAGCAGATGAGGAAAAACTTCACCACCAATGTGGTTTAAGTACTATATAATCCAAATTTGTATTCATTATTTATAATAATACATATTTACATATTTTAAATATGATGATGAAATGTTTATTCATTAGTTTTTTTTTTTTACCAACGAATGGTAAAGTTCTAAAGAGACACCGGTGACTAATCAGTATGCTGCCAATTAAGACGATAAATTCTTGTTGACATAAACAATTTTGTCATGATCTTATTCTTCCTATTGGTGAACACTAATAATATCTTCATGTAAAAGTCACCTTTTTCTACATAAACAGATGGATTTTGCAGTTAAATGATCAAATGCTCTGTAATGACTAAGTCATGTCGTCAATTTTATGTTATGGTTTGTGTCCAGGTAACTGTGATATACTGTCACATAGACATTAGTATACTAAATAGCTAAAAGAGTTTCATTTTCTTAACAGTATATAAAATTATCAATTTTATAATTGAAATTATTGTACCAGAGTTTTTGCAAAATTCAAATGCATTTCTGTTAAAAGAGACATCTACAAATAAGGAGAAAATGCATCTTGTTATTTTACAGAAAGACACAGAATTTAAAAATCCAATAGTTTTAAAGCTACCCAACCAATGTCCACATATATTTAACCATAGATAAAGAAAGACCCACACTATATAAATATTGTGCAATCTTGACCGACTCTACTTAAACCTGTTCTGAACCAATCAACCAGTTAACCTTACTCAGAGCAGGTGCACCAGCTGGCACAGCAGGATGAAACCAGGACCTCTCTCAGCCTCCAGCTGGTCCTCAAAGCACATGCACATGCCACAGTTGTACATAAATCAAAGCTGTATAATGCTGATGGCAATGCATATAATGTATAGCCCCTGTGTGAGCTCCCACTCAGTAATCAGGGGTTTTTGAAATATTTCTCTTGCCTTAAATCACATAGGTGACATTTAGAAGTGGGTCTAGAAAGGAATAAATGATCTTTTAGTTTGACATGGTCATGAGACAACATGAAATGAAGCATGATACATAATATCTTACATTTGTCTAAAGTAAGGATACAGGAGAACTGCTTTCAGCCATCCTGAGGCTCAATGAATGTGCAGCTTCACTTATATTAAAACCTGCTGTATATTAAAGCTCACTGTAAAACATAGTCAAATTAAGCCTCACTTTAACTGTCAGACACTGCTGTGTACTGTGCCGCCTTTTCCATGTTGTGCTGTAATCTTAATCCTTTTTATCCATTCATACAATCCCATGTCCACCAACATGGTTGATTTTAAACTCCAATTTACATTTTTATTCATACGTGGGCTAAACACGTTTAAAGATTACTCGTTCTTTGCAAAAACCCCACATATGCAGTCATTTATAAATGGTGTCAACAAGAATTTACGAGTGGTAAAATCAATGAGATAACTCCAGGCTGATGATTGATAGATCAGTACTAGATTAAATAAAGAATATTTTGGCTCTAATATTAACTGGCCTGCTATTGAAGTTTGTATCATTTACTTCCTGTAGTAGTTTTCATTGGATTAATGACTCTTCTGTGTTTGCATGTGTTAAATAAAGAGCTGAAGTCATGTCCCACTTGAGAACAGCTTTTGTCCTATTAGCCCTGATTCTACAATGTGGTTTTACATGAAAGATTTATTCATTCATGTTTACAAAAAAAAAAAAAAAATAGATGGACATAGCAATGTTATGTTATTTGGTTGTTGTTGTTTTTTTGGATTCAACAGCTATAGCTTCCTTTAGTCTTTGATATGGACCTGCTGTCAATATCTTATGGGAGCTACAGTAAAAAGCCCATTGCATATCATGCAGTAAAATAGCATTGTGGAACAGAATTGTGGTGAAACTTCAGCTTCTGCTGTAACTACAGAATGTGTATGACTGTCTAAATGTAACGATTTCCTGTTTTCCTCATTGTCTCTGTTGCATTGCCTGATTTTTAATGTTTTTTTTGTGTGTATGTTGACCTGAATTATCCTCTATTTATATAGTACATAAAATTATTTTACATTTTACTGTAATTGGTATTTACTGAATATTATGCTTTGCTTAAAAATAGCTAAATAACACTAACTAGTGTAGCACATTATAAATAGCCTAAACATTACTCTAATTAGCATTAACTCTGTTACTCGTAATAACTAGATAACGCTACGTAAAGTACAAGTTTCTTTTAACTCACAGCTGAGTTAAAATTGATAACTTGTTAAACCTGTTAGCCATTATAACACTGTTTCTAACCATGTGATCTTTCAGCTTGCAGACTTTAACCTTTAATCTGTCTCTCCAAATTCTTTGAAGGACACTATGATAATGAACGACTGGCTATTGCTAGACAAAGAATCCCATACAGACTTGGTCGGGTAGTTGACGAGTGGCTACTCGATAAAGGTAAAAATTAATTGATTAATTAATTAACCCTTGAAATAACTACTAAATAACCTTTCCCTATGAGAGGGGCAGTGCCAGAAGACAAGGGTGACAAGGATCAAGTCAAGACCCAATATACCTTCATTATAATTGGAACCTCTATTGGTCATGAATTTTGATGACCACAAATGTAGTTTCAAGTGGAATTCAAAATTCAAAATAACTGTCAGAGCAAAGGGGTATAGTATACTTGCCATTTATTCTTTGTCATCCTTACACCTTGTGGAAAAGCTGCACCTTAACAAAGATTTTAAACCAATCTACTAAAAACACATAACCTTTGTCTAACCCTCTATCGTCCCTCTAACCACTGTGTGTAATTAGATGCTGTGTGTAATTATCCTACATAAAAATCAATAAAATGCTGTGTAACATTCATATTAACACCAGTGAAACCTAACATGTGCCGTTAGTTAAGCAGGTCTCGTCCCTCTTAAACTGAAATTTTAACCCATGATACTTTGATGTCATTACACAAAATGAACTTCTTTTCCCATTCCTTGTTCCCTGCAACCTTGTATTGCCTCACCTAGTACCCTACAACGACCACATCAGACTCCCAAGCTGAGGTTTTCTGCTGCAACAAAACAGCCCTGACAGGCTGTTTAAGTAGATCACTGTTTGCATCTATTAACTTTGCTAATAAGTATTCTCCTGAGATAGGCCCATTACTGTAGTCCTCCTCCTCTGATGTAACACTGCTTATCAGTGAAGCTACTGACAATAGTGCTGTTAGATATCATTGCCCCTTTAAGGAGGTGAAACAATAGGACTGGGGGAGCCCAGAGCCGAGCATGTTTTAGTGACCTAATGGCTGATGAAGTCAGTGAAGGGAGGGGTGTTTAGCTTTTATTGTCATTTAGCTTTACACAGTCTGAAATATAGTAAGAGTGACATTTAATAGTCCACCCATCTCTGTAAAAAGTCATAAGATATGCATCCTTGCACCATCTATTCAGAGTTAGGAGATAAATAAAAACATCTGTCCCTTTTTCCCCACAGACCATTTGCTAACTCTGCGATAATTCAAAATGACTATATCTATCCTATCAAAACATTTAAATAGGCATCTAAATAGACTTTAAGCCTCCTCTGATGATTGTAACCTGCATGTGTAAAGTCTAAATTAGTCTTGCTGCTAATTAACATTGCCCTTTTAAAGTTAACATCAAAATCAAGTTTTAAATAAATTATTAACTATTAATGTTATACTCATTAAAGTCCACCTGGTTCAAATGATGATTCTGTTCAAACTCTCCCATGTGACTTTTCTATGTCTGCCCTATCACTCTCTCCCTTTTTCCACCTTCTTCTTTCTGTATGTCTCTGCCTTAACTTTAGGGAGACAGTTGACCATCTTTAACAGCCAGGCAGCCATTAAAATTGGCGGTCACGACAAGGGTCGGCCCTTCCAGGGTCAAATTTCAGGGCTGTATTACAACGGTCTTCAGGTGCTCAAACTGGCAGCAGAAAATGATCCCAGCGTGCAGGTGGAGGGGAACCTGCGTCTGGTGGGGGACTCGCTCTCTGTGCTGACCACTGACACCACCTCTGCCACCCCGCTGGCAGTGTCCGATATGTCTACCACAATCATGGAAACCACCACCACTATGGCTACCACCACCACCCGCAGGCAGCGGTCACCCAGCTTGAGGGAGAGCATCTCAAAGGTCAGAGAGCATAAAAGGATATTTGTAGACAGAATGAATCAGTAGCAGAGGAGAGTTTTTGAAGCTTTGGGAATATTAAAAATACTTTTAATATCTGACTGTTGAAAATCACTCTGCCTATGTATACATTATTATACATTATACACAGATTATACATATACAGAATATATACTTACACATGTGGTACTACACCCTACTGTACTGTCCTGTGTAAATACAAAAACATAATCAGTTTGACATTACCTCTGATTCCTCAGTATTACACATGGCACTTCATCAAACAAGCCCAACTTCTATTTTTATTAAAAATTCAAAACTAAAATAACAAAAACCCTTAAATTGGTTCCTTTTTGAAGGTTTTTCAGAATTGAAGAGCTGAGTGTCAGACAAAGATGAACTGTGTGTATTGTACAGGGGTTTAATCGAACATATACACTCTTCAGAGGGAAATTTATTCTGGTTATTTTATTATTAATCAAGACAGAGGTTGCTGTTAAAGCTTGGAAAAAAATCTGGATATGCAAAAGCTAAAGTCTACATGAACACCAACTGTATATAATTCCACATTAAATGCAGATCGACACAGGAGACTGAAGGGATTCTAATATAATTAAATCATTCAAATACATTTCTACTGACTGTGAAATGTATTAGGCTATTTTATAAATATCATCTATTCAACTATAATAAATGTGTTCATATCATTGTCATCTTGTTTTGTCCAACATATGTGATTTTGAATTTATTGCATAATTAATTTTATTTCCAAGTAGCTTATATAATATGAGTCATGCTTATATATATTTCTTTGAACTGGTTTGCTCATTGGAGAACAGATTTTTAAGCATAGAGCAGTCTCAATACTGTACAGCATCCAGACTGGTGAGCATTACCAAGCACCATTTCATATGAGGTGATTGTAATCCAAATGCAGCAGACCTGCCAAATTGGAAGTATTTCAGCAGTACTTGGAGTCCTGAGGTTTCAAAGAAAACCCCTACCTTTCCTAATAAAAATACAGAGTGCATGTTTCATCACAACCCTCTTGTCCAGTTTCCCTGAAATTGGCTTCCATGTTTTTTCAATTCAACCCAGTAATTCATTAGTGGACCCTTTTCTCTTTGCTCTGCTCAGGTATTTTGAGTCACTGTGCACCCTAAAATCCAATTTTGACATTGTTTTTGCAAATTTAATATAAAAAAATTGGACAAAAAGTAAATGATATGGAATTAAAAGAAAACATGAACAACATTGAGCCTTCTAAGAAATTACTCTCCATTAGCACTGCTCATACTATGTTTGTAAACACATAAAGTCAGCCACAGGGGCAAAGGAAGAAAAACTGCATATAGGCACATTTTGGATTTGTAGTCTCACTGTTGCTCTAAGCTAAAACACTAAAGTGATAACTGTGCTGCAGCTTTTCCTCAAATGGTAGACAGACAGCCAGCAGACAAAACAAAAAAAAGTGGGAGCAAATCGAGATGATGAGAATGTGTGGACTGTCATTTTGTTCAAGAACAACACATTTTCTCTATTTTCCTTTCAGCCACAGAACTCTGATGATATTTTGGTGGCATCAGCTGAGTGTCCAAGCGATGATGAGGACCTCGAAGAGTGTGAACCAGGGACAGGTGGGTCAGCCGTGGCAAAGAAGATGGGAGTACAGCTCTTATCCAGCCACTACTAATGATACTCTTACTCACAATTGTAGATAAAATGCACTGCCTTCAGACAGCTGTCATTGTTTTACAATTTCTTTTTCAATTCACCCTTTCAAGTAGCTACCACACACTCATTTATTCAGGTGCTCTGTCAAACAGCTGTCCTCATTCGGATAGTTGTTGCAGACTCGTCTAGCATCAATTGAACCTGCATGTAGGCTTCTAAGTCATGTCTGTAACTCACTAAATTGGGTGGGAGTAAATCTTAATGAAGGGCACTGTGGTCATTAAGACTGGGTGACAGGAGACAGCATATCAGCTAAGTGACAGACACAAGCTGTGGACCTTAAGAGGGAGTCTGCCCTCATTATGGGTGCCTCAATTACTAAAATGACCTTATCAAAATTGTTTGTTGTTGACTGGCTCTGTGTGACTCAAAATAATGATGAAAGAGAACTAGTGGACACAAATAACCAAACTTTGCAGACTGAAATATTCTTCCATAACAAGAACGCCTTCTCACCTTAGATCAAAGGCAGAGTCAGATCAAAATTATTAATTAATGCTGGGCATGAGAGCTCATATAAAACATATATCATGCTTGATTTGGTGAGGAATATATCTAAGTGGTGATTAAATATATGCAGGACACTAAATAGAATAACCTGTCTGTGATTTCTTTTGTCACTCCTTAACACCAGCCTACAGATGTGCTTACAGTAGCATGGCAATTTAATTTACTGTTCTTTTGTTTGTTGTGTGCTCTGTCTGTTATATGCTCTTCATTCAGCTGCCGCCTTTCATGGGTCACCTTGTGTGTTTGTGTCTACATGTGAGCTCTTTGTTTTTTTGCTCAATTGTATTATATTTTTGTTAAATTAAAAATCCAAATCGACACAAACACACACACTAAATCAAGAACTGTATACATCATTCAAGAAAATTGTCGTGGTGGTTTTAATTTGTTTTGCTTTTCATGTGCCAAATGTTGATTAGTAAATTGTATTAAAGAAGTATCAGTAGAGTATCAGTATAAATAATATCACTCATAAGCCAGCTAATATTAGTTTAATTCCTCAGTAATATTCTACATAATGAGTAGATCATGGCTCTACTTTTCAGCACAACTGTTCAACCTGAATTTTAGTTTTTACGCTGTTCTAATTTAGGATCCCCTACCTTTTCTGTTTCCTTTCTAGGAGGTGAATTAGTGTTGCCTATTATAACAGTGGATTCCCTTGAGACCCCATCCATCGCCACCCGTTACCCCGTCATCCCTCCTCCTCCTACCCTCCTATCCCCACTTGATACCACCAAAGAGTCCCTGATACTCCCCCCTCACCCTTCCTGCCCCCCGGACCAGGAGGACTGTGGTGACCCTGTAGAGGTCTCGGCCTTCGGCTCTGGGGAGATGACGGAATCAGATGACGAGGACTTTTACAATAATAACTCCCCCATGGTCACTGACAGGACAGTCCTTCCTCCACCTCCCGCTGCTGGTGAGGGTGGAGTCCAGAAACCCCGCCCCCTACCTCCTTATGTTCCCACCACCAACCCTGACCAGCTCCACATCCCCGCAGGCAAAATGAACACCCGAGACCAGGTGCTTCTGCCCCCTGCCCCTCCATCCTCCCGAAACACACCAGGACTAACTTACCCCCCCAATTTTCCCCATGTGCCCACAGCCAACCCCACAGCCTCTGATGAAAAGAACCAACCCGGTGCCGTGGAGGTGATCAGGGAGTCCAGTAGCACCACGGGGATGGTGGTTGGTATTGTGGCTGCTGCTGCTCTCTGCATTCTTATCCTTCTCTATGCCATGTACAAGTACCGCAACCGGGACGAGGGCTCCTACCAGACAGACCAGAGCCACAATTTTGCCAATAATTCCACTGTGGAGGGCAACGGAGCAGTGGTCAAAGACAAAAGCACAGCAACGGCCTCTGTGGCCAAGGCAATCACAAAGGGCAAAAAGAACAAGGACAAAGAATACTACGTCTGAGGACGCAGAAGGAGAGTAGGCAAGTTTGGACTGAGAAAAGAGGATGAGAGAGAATGCTTTCGTTTCACTCCCCTATTTTGTCAGGTTGACCATCAGTGAAATTTCACAGGCCACAGAAAACAACTGCACAAAGCAACTGTATCTTGCTTTTAACAGATACATTTTTCTCAAAAGTCAAGGTTGCCCAGCTCCTATTAGTGATGAAATCTTCATGTACGACACAAGAGCTGACTCATCCTCTGTGTCACAACGTGCCCTGCATTCACAGATTCTTTGTAAGTGTACCATTTTTTTATGTTTTGGAGCTGAAAATGCTGCTGAGAATGCTGGAGAAAGCATATCCACTTTGGCTTTGTATATAGCATGGATATGGTACAGTAAAGAAAGTGCTGAGAACATCTGGAGAGATTGTGCTAAATGTTTCCTTTGTACTTCTTTGTAATGCTCTATCTCAATTCTCAATGTCCTTATCATGATATATGAGGCAGAACAGGCCAGTTATTGATTTTTTATGGTAGATGAGCAGAGAGCACCCCAGTTATTCTGACTGCAGTCAAAATGAAAGCCTTTGTTTGGATAAGACATCATCTCTGAGGCCTCCATGTTATGTTATGTGGTTTTAAAACTCCCCAGTCACTCTGTCTCTGTTCAGGAGAGATGGCATTATGTTACTGGTACAGTCTCATAAATGAAGCATGATGTTTTGCTCTCTGGTGAAAAATAAATCAAATTTAAAGGGATATTAAATCACTCAACATATTCCTGCCAGTGAACTTTATAGTACGGTGGATCAGAAGAAGAAACATTATTCATGTGAGACATCACAGTCAGTGTGCCATGCCATTCCAAGTAGGAATAATTGTGAACAAGTCAGTCCACTCCAGTGAAGGTATTTCTCTGTAAACATTGCTTGTATGTACATATAGAGGTTAGCAGATTGAAAAAGCCTTGTCTACGCAAGGGAACAGGTATGAAGAAGAATAAATGCCTGAGATGCTCGTCCCCCCAAACAGCTGTCACAACATCTTAACCATCACAACCCAAACTTCACAGGAATTTTTGGGAACACGGAATCACATATGAGGAAGTTTTTCTGATTCCTTCTTGGAAAGGAAGAACCAATCCAAAACTGTCATGGGATAATTCAAAAGCACACAGAAAATGTATACATATCTCTGAGACATAGGTATTCCTTGTAAAGCAGCCAAACATGTATTGTTTTTTCTATCAGTTACTAAAAGACTATTCTGAGATGACTAATTGAAGGTTTGTGAATTGTATTGATATTTCTCTGATATTTCGATGTATCTTGTTGCCACTCCTCTTAACACGTTACATTTTAGATTGCCTTTTACTTCAATCCAGAGAAAAAGCACACTTTCCTCTGATAGCTGCAAATATTGTTTGTTTTTGGTTTTGGTTTTTTTGCATCATTTACAATTCATATGCAGAGAAAACACAAGAATGGAACAAACAAATGTTTCGTTTTGTTGCATTGTGCATTTTATATGTGCTGAATCTGTTACTCAATGGATCTGATAATATAAAGCCATTTTCTCTGTTGATTTACGTCTACATTTACTTATTCATGCTGTGATTTCCTGTTTTTTTTTTTTTTTATAAAAGTGCCATTCAACATGAGCTGCTCAGTGCTCAGAAAATATTCCATTCCTCACTCATTGCTATTGTATAGTGTTCATGTGAAATGGATCTTAATATGTGTACAGAACGTGGATAAAGATGAAAATACACTTGATTATATACTTTGTACACACCTGTGTTGTGTGTTGCTTTTTGTAGATTCACAAAGAAAATGCACTTCATTTGCTCCTTATTTACATCATTGACATATACTGAAGTTTCTATTACCAATAAAGTCAGAGTGAACTAAGACTGACATGAATTAGGATTTCAGGTAACAATTATGGTATAAATCAGGGTATATTGTGTGAACATAACTGACCCTCTCCTAGGCACAGATTTTCAAATATTAATGTAGCATATTGATTGTATTAATCCATGTATTTACAATTAAGCTTTGGGAGTTGTGAATCTTTTGGGATCAAAGAAACAGTGAATTCACAATGATGTAATTTTACAAAGGTCACATTTTGCTAACAAGATAAGTTAACACGTTTAATGTGAAGAAACAGCATTTCATACAAATTGCAGGTCATGGTATGTTTTAAAAATGTGTCTTACACTTGAGTTTCATCATCATCTACTCTCTCTTCCCTCCCCCTCTCTTTCTCAGTCTCTCTCTCCCTCTCTGGCATTGCATAGTGTTTGTGTGTTAGTAATGCCTGGACGTCCATTATTTATTATTAAACATTTAAGAGTTTTTCTGCATGTTACACTACCACTGCTGTCTGGTTTAGGGCTCAATTAAAGTAGAACTCATTCACTTCATTTTCAGGCGAATTTGTACACATGAAGCTTAAATAAAAGAAAATATTAAACCAGCTGTACTCCTTTTTAGGTCACTAGTAATTCACACCTCAGAGAGAGGTTCAGGTTAAGGTGTCAGATGTCAAATGTACAATTTCTAATTATCCAAAAGTACCGACATGATAGTCCTGTTAGTCCTTTCCTTTCCATGTTAGTCCTTTCCTACAGACTGCTCTGCTTCCCGGCTTAAAAATCATTGCTGGTGAAAGTAAATAAAATTCTCCACATCTTCAACAATCCCTTGATTAAGAACAACAATCTGCTGTATGCTTGTCAACAGCAGCATGGTTTGTGCTGTCTGACTACCCCCTGCTGAAAACATAAGGAACTGTAAGATGGACAGAAAATGAACACCAGAATGATGTGATGTGACAAAGCAACCATCATTTTTTGATGATAGCAAAAGAGGTTTATCACAAAAGGCAAGAATTTAGAGGGGTTGTATTTCAATCCAGGGGGAGGGGGCACCTGTCCTATTACCCTATTTGTGCTGAGGCTGATGGAGAATAATCCTGTGGCCTCAGTGAGGTGTGGTGTCAGTATGGGTCTTGTGTCGGTCAGGTCTGATCTGTGCTGACATTGGGTATCAAGGAGGGTGGCTACAGGATACGACAAGCCACTACTGATCATGGCTGAGATGTCACAAGTCTAATTCAACAAAACAGCTATGACAGGAGAATCTCTGATGACAACCACTACACCATATCCACTCTGACTGACCCCTGCTCCACTAACATCCAAGCCAGGTTTCCTTCATATTGTAAGTACTTGCCTTATAGATGCACTTATTTTTCTACACGTATGTATTGATATTTAGGTTCAAGGTTGTTACACATTATTGCGAGGTCTAAGCTTGAATTGTGGGTAAATTTGCTGGTTATGTCAGTCTCTTTCAATCTAAATAATTTGTATTTTTCCTGAACACTCCTGAATACCAGTAATGTAGGTTTACTTACGTTTCTGACCAATTCATACGAGCATCATCTTTTCATCATGTATTTCATGACTACTCCTCAGACTCATGACCTTTACCCCAGGTCGCCTCTTTAGGCCAATGAGACCTCTGCTAACTTCTCACAGCCATGACATTACCTCTCCTTTCTTTCAATTTCCACACATCTCTGTAGAATGAAGGGCCTTATACAAATATAACAGAAAAGATAATCTTTTTCTGTTGTCATAGCAGACTGGGGAGGTTGATCAAAAATATACATTTCTGTGCAAAAAGCCCAGACATACAGCCAGAGACAAAAAGAATCACAAAGAGGCCCTAATCTCATCATCATGGAGTTGGTCTGGACTTCTCCAAGTTCTCCAAGATGTGTGTTCATGTGAGGAGAACAGTTTTACAGTCAGAGGGTGGTCACACTCAAGGTTTTTACAGTTTACTGCAACCTGGTTGATCAATTAAAACTTGTCATGACATTTAAAATACTTTTAATGGCTAAACCCTTTGCATTGAATTGTAGATATGATTAAGATATTTTGATAATTTTGAAATTAAAGAGAAAAATGCTCTTCCCATGACGTCAGCGCATTCAGCCAATGAGCGCCATGGGAATCGCTCTCTCTCTCTCTCTCTCTCTCGCTTAATCGTGCTCTGTGCGTGCGTGCGCGTGCACGGCGGTGTGTCAACTACTTGTTAGCTAACGCTAGCTGCTCAGTCAGCTAGCTTGTTAGAAAATTTTCACACAGGCACCGTTTGTGCCAAGAAACAGCTGTCGTTCACCATGAGAGAGGACCTCCGCTTCCGCTGCATGTCCGGCAACCTTTGACGCCAAAGAGGATGAGGGACTGTCTGAAACAATGATCAGTTAGCCAACGCCAGCGGAAAGTGAGGCTCTAGTTTTTGCTCAGGCAGTTGCCTCCTCGCTAGCATCCTGAGAAGGAAAGCTCTGAGATTTTTTTTTTTTTTTTTTTTTTTTTTTTTTTTTTTGCAAGGACTGGATGCGGAAGGAGGATATGAGGCAAGCTGGACAGCTAATGCTAATTGTAAGCGATGCTGGCATCCAAATGTGGAAAACATTTTACTGTGAGCACAATTGTCAGATCTATAAAGCTGATCTAAGCTAACGTTAGCCAGTGACAAAGTAACCTAACGCTCACCTAGCGACCAGCGGTTATGCTAACTTGTTGTGGTGGGCTGGTTTTAGTCACACTGCTAACGACAGGGACATTACCCAGGCTGAAGTGCTGATATATGCGGCCTAGCATTAGCCGGTGACTAGCTTCAAGCGATTTAATGGTGTTTAACGTTTGTCAGCTAGTTTGCAGCGATGTTTTCATATTCACTGACGTGATTAAGGCGTTGGTGGTTAAGCAGGACGCACTTCACCGATCAGAAAGGCACAGGTATATTCTTAAGCTATGCTAAATTGTGTGTTAGCTTGCTAATGTCAATCAGAAAACTTAATCTAGCTGGCACAGCACTGGACTGGACATTACAATAGGGTGTTAAAAGCTATGTCATCCTGTGCGAAATCTATAAAAACTTATAAACTATGTTGTGTAGCTTCTCTCTAGCTTTGCTTTGGTTTGAAGACGCCTTCTGATAAACGCTACAGTCGTTTTAATCATTATATTGCGTGTCAGTGTCATCTGATGTCAGCCTCACCTTTAGTGATCAGTTAAATATATAACACAACTCCACATTAATGGCTGGTCAAATGATTATTATCGTGATCTAATGTAATGATTTTTTTTTTTTTTTAAAGGTAAAGGATCAAATTTAAGCACAAATGTTATTTTGTGATCTTTTGCTAAATATATTCAAGACCAACTGGATTGAAATAAGGAGAAACTGTTTTGTTTCATTATCATTATTTGGAATATAAGGAAGTGCGTAAAGGGAAACAGACTAGAAAGACACTCTAAGGTGCTGATCTCCTAAACTTATGTGTCCATGTTGGAAACTGACAGATTTATGCAACATTTAAACTTATTTTGTGACTTTCTTTGTAATTTCATGAGTGGGTTATTGCCTCGATTTGATTGTCCTCCACACAATACAATGTTTGAAATATGTTTCATATAAGTCAACAAACCAGTTTTGATTTTTCTTACAGATGAATGTTTTTTCATACATTCAGTGGGTTACCAATGTGCCAAAAAGTCACTCTCCTGATTACCCAACAAGGATTAGGCTAGAGTGTGGCAACGTTGGTGCAGGGAGGGAGCACATACTGGCACAAGAATATGCAAGGATTCTTGACCTCAATTGAAATATACATATCCAAGACACAGAACTATTGTCCTTGATGAAACAGTCTTGGTTAACCTGCCATCCCCAATGGAAGTGCCATCATAGACATACAATACTGTGGCTCGAACTGCTGCACAGTTTTTTGAGCTACAGCCCTGGAGGAAGCCTTTCAGCTTTTGGTTGAACCTGAAGGTCGAGATGGGTTCTCAAGCTCTTCAGATATTGCGGCAGGGTGTGTGGGCTTCACTCACAGGAGGCTGGTATGTGGACCCCCATCAGAGCACATTCTCCAACTGCTTCCACCTCTACCTTTGGATATTTCTTCTGGCCTTCCCCTTTCTTCTGTACATGGTAAGCACATTTTCACAAAATCCAACCTTGCAAGATTCCTTTAATTTACTAGATACAACAGCTGCACAAAGGCTTTAAATAATAGGTTCCCCCACACTCTACAAACAATTTAGAATTACTACATATTTGGTTCACCAATGAAATAAATTGCATGAGTGACTGAGAGAATCTGGTGTTTTTTAAGTAAACAGTCCTCTTATTGCCATCGCTCGTATGAGCTTTAACATTCAGCCACCAATTTCATGACATCTGGGTGGCAGCAGCACCTGGAAGTCCAGTAGGGGAAGCACACGTATGGTTATCTTATATTTTATAATATACCTTAGATAAGAAAATACAACTCATCTAACCTCACCTTTTAACTCATAGTCTGTTTGAATGTCCAAACATGGTGACCATCTCATTTGTACTTCTTTCTTTGGTAAGAAATTATTTTACAGCTGTGTATAATCTGTCTTGTTGAAACAAGCGATATGAATTTGCCTTCATTATGCTAAGTACATAATATTTTGTTGAGTTTTGCTGTCGTGTTTTTCCACTCCCTCTCAGGCTCTTCCTGCTAGCTTGGTTGTGGCAGGCGTCTACTCTGCAGTGGTGGCAGTCTTTTTCACAGCCATTAAGGTGGTGAACTACCGGCTTCATGCTATGTTCGACCTTGGGGAGATTATCGAGAAGAAGCAGGCCTCTCTCACCGCTGAAGCCCCAAGGACAGAAGAAGGAGATGAAGGTTCAGGTGTTCATGATGGGAATCAACACAGGTAAGAAGGTGTTTTGTGACTAATTTTGGAGAAAACATGAAATTACAATGCTGTGAAATGCTAAATCCTTTTAATTTTGTTTGTTCAACTTCCTCTCAGGGATAGTCATGTTGGTGTAGAAATGACTGTGTTTCGGAAGGTCAACTCAACACCCCCAGTGCGCTGTAGCTCACAGCATTCGCTGTTTGGATTGAACCAGGTGTCGGTAAGGCTGACTGTATTTTACAGTAGCATGCAGTCTTTCTTTCTTTTTTGTTCTCATCCTCTCCACGGTTCTACTTATTAGAAAATGTCTAATGAGTTCCCCTGCCAGTCTTCTAGGCAGAGGTTTTCATTAGATCCAAATGTTGTCATGTCCTTGTTCATATATATTGATGTGGGGGAGCTATTTTACTGCACCAACTTTGTATTTTGTCAAATTTTTTATCATCCTTCTTCTTCAGGAGTTCTTGCCCCAGCTGGAGGATACAGGGGGCACTAAGGGTAAGTATCTGATTTCTGTGGTACCATACTGCATATAAAAATTGACTGTTTTTTTTATTTTAGATAGTGGTATATGATATGTAATGTTAAGTCTTATACACTGTCCTTACACAATTTAAAGTGTGTCAGCTAACTGTTAGTTAAATATGCAGTGTTGCTTTTTGAGTGACTTCCTTCCTTTTACCTCAGATATCAAAGAGCTATTGCGGGAACAAGGAAGCAATAATGTGATTGTTACATCAGCTCACCGTGAGATCCTACGCCAGAGTTCCCAGGACACCATTAGTAAGTCTGCTACTAATCAGTGAACAGAAACAAGCGTCAAACTGAACAGTGTCTCATCCTGCCTGTATGAAAACAAGTCGTGCTCAGGAGCCCAATACTCTATACTCCTTTGTAGGCATGACTTTTAATCCTGTCCATTGGGATGAATGGTAGTGCATGCATCCACATGTATAATAAGAAGAATAAAAACAGCTGTGGGTGCTGAGGAGCTGAACTGGAAGTCTGAGTGTTACAGACTTACAAAGTGCTTATCGATCTGATTTTGACCTGTCTCACTGTACAGGAGCTCCCAGTGTCATCCAGTCCTGCATTGCCGCTGGTCTGGGAGGAGATTTCTCAGGCCTCATGGGCGTATCTGGAGTGTCGACTGGATTTGGAGAACCTGGAGACTGCTTGTCTATTCCCCCTTCACCCTCCAGTCAAGAAGATGGAGGCGAGAAAGAACAGTTGCAGGAAGTGGAGGGGTTACCAGAACAATTGTCTCAACATGGTCCTGAGAACAATGGGTTGGGGGCTTATTCTCCTCTTGGCCCTTCTGCGGAATCTGAGAGCCTGGGGGATACTCCACTTAGTCCCCTAATAAAGAGCAGTTTAAGTGAGGAGCTGAGTGAAAATCTCCTGGGTTTGGGTCTTGACCCTGTGGCGTTTGCACCTGGGACTGAGCATCCAGGCAGCCGCAGTGGGGTGGCTCTAGCTGCTGGATCCACGGACAGCTGCTTCAGTGCAGGTGGTGCCACCACAGACCGTGAGACACTGAGTACTGTTAGCAGTTATCGCAGTGAAAAAACTGATTCCACTCAGCTGGAAAGCCCTTCGTTCAGCCAGCCACGTCCTGCAGATGGACAGTTGTCAGCAAAAGCAATAGGTTCTAACATCCCTGAGCCCACAGAGGATCAAGCAGGACAGGGCGGCAGTGATACAGATAACCTGTCAGACAGTGTGTTACTGCGTTCCCCTTCCAAAGAATTCTCCCTTAGCCAGGGGCTAGACAGGACACTTGTTGAAGGAGAGGATTTGCCTCTTGTACCCTCTGATATTGCACAGCCTCCTCCTCTCCAGAACTCTTCCCCTTCAAGTAGTGGTCATTCAGAGGTTTGTGATTTAGACAGAAATGGTCCAGTTCCTCCTCTACCCCCACCTCGTCAGGCCAATTCAGTGCCCTCAGGGCTGGCCCTGGGTCTAGTGTGTTCTGAACCTGCTTTGCCCATATCCTCTACCCCCTTCTTACTGTCTGACCAGCCTGCTCTGCAAGCCCAGCAGGTTGTCCGCCCTAAAGACTTAAAGCTGCTGCGGGCCAGCGGTAGTAGTGTGGGGCACAGACCAGGCCGAAGGAAAGCTCCACGAAGGCGAGCCGGGGCAGGAAGCAGTAGTTTTGACTGTGGCTCATATAGGCGTCACCACAATCATAGACAACATCGGGATTACATCCCAGTACGCAACCGGTTGGGCGCCAAGGCATACAGTGAAAGTCTGTTTGAAGATTCCAGCGACGAGGACGATGGCAGTGACATGAGCGCTGGTTCTAGTCTGGGCTCCCAGCGTCGATACAGCTCAGATGATGATGACGACGATGATGATGATGACTCAAGTTCCTCTACCTCCTGCTACTCCCCAGACCTTGCTAACACTGGCATTACATCCCCACTCCCCCCTGCTGCTCAACTGTCCACTCCAAGGGAAGGGGATTTACCTGAAACTGCTGGCCCTTCTCATTCTCGTGCTGCTCAGCGCTCTTCTAGCACAGCTAGTGCTAAGACTCATGCAAGAGTGCTAAGTATGGATGGGGCAGGTGGCCAGAGCAACACGGCAGCTCAGCCTTCTACTCTACTTACAATGCCCTCCACCTCCACCCCTGCACCTCGAACTCTCACCATCTCAAAGTCTGATCTTGAAGCCCGCACTATTCATACTGATGGTTTCCCTGGAACTCATCATCATCGGCTTGATTCTCTTGGAGGCTCTTGGACTGGCAACCAGATGGGCTGGAGGGCAGGAGAGCTGGTTGAAGAGGGAGCTGTGGGAGGAGGTTGGTGTATTAATCACTGTATTAGAGTTTAGTGTTTTGAGAGATCCTTTTCTAGATTCTGGTGGAGCAGTGTCTTTCTATCCAACTAATGAAGAACAATAGCCAGCCTGCAGAGTCTCGGACAAGAACCTACATTATAAGGCATCCACAGATAAATGTGGCTAATATTGTTGATTTGAAAGAATTTATTGACTGTAAAAGCAAAATATTATATTGTACTTTATTTGAATCTACAGTAATGCCAAAGAAAGTTCTCCAGTTTTTACCTGATTCCATGAATGAACATGTTTGGCATCTGCTTTAAATGAAGCACTTCCCCATCCTTTACATTTACATCATACCCTAAAATGTCAGCATTATTATGAATAAACTAAATGGTTAGATGGTGATTATATATTATAACTTGGCAAATATAACTAAAATTGGAAGACATGCATTTTGCAACTGAACAGCTTTCGTTTTTTGGAATTTAACATGACTTTGTAATTGCCAGATAGTGGCAGCTAAGACAGCACTGATATGGGAACTTATTATATGAGATTTGCAGCTGAATGCATGAGAATTCATTGTGACTCATCCTCGTAGTTTCCTGGTTTCCAAACCATGAAATTGATAAAGTAGATTTCAAAAGAAAAAGAGAAAATATTAGTAAATTTTATGTTATGAGTTGACATCGGAGACAAACATCCCCTGTAACATGACAGTTGTGGCATACAGTCCACACGTAACTAGTGTTCCCTGGTGTGAGGTATCTTCAACTATTTGTTTCAGCTTTCTGTCAGATATTGCAAAGTTGTTTTTGTGACTTGCAAATCCCCTTCCTTGCAATGTTAACAATTTTAGAGCTTGTTTTTGCTTTTATGTTGATGATAAGATGCTTTCAACCAGGTTCCTTTATGCCATTTCAAATGGTTTCAGTGGTTTTGAAAAAAAAAAAAAAAAAAAAAGCTCCTCAGCTTCCTGATTAAGAACAATAGCTGGTTAGCATTCTTAAAAATGAGTTTCCATTAAAAATTAGAGTCTGATCAATAACTAAAATTTACTTCTACAGGTTATTGAGTGACAGAATAGATGTTACTGGTTCTTTTGGTTTTATTTGCATTAGAAGCTCTCAATGTCTGGTTTGTATAACTGCATAAATACAACCCTAAATGCAAGTGTTACAATGGCAAAAGAAAAATCCAATAATAGGTTAATGGTATTGATATTGGCGTCCATTTTTTATGCACATGGTGCTTTGTTTGGTGTACACTGACATTGTAAAGTAAACCATTGCATTAACGTAACTGATAACCCTTCTTCAGCCATGGCTCCAGAGGATGGGGGCAAACACGACTCAGTCAGCAGTGTAAAGAGGACCCAGGCCATCCGCAGGAGACACAATGCTGGGAGCAACCCTACACCTCCCCCATCCACCATGGGATCCCCTCCCAGGTTAGTCGACTAAGCAAACCTTAGTAAAGGTTGTAGTTTATGCTTTGTCTTAACTGTGCCTTTTTTCAGTCTCTACCAAATTAGCTGTTGTCAAAGCTGTTGGTTGGTTTACAGCATGATCATAATAAAACTTAGTAATCCTAATAAACATTTCTACTGTTGTTTAAATATTTCTCATGATTCACCATGATTAATATGTATAATGTATTGATATAATATATTCTCAGCAACTTTGAGAGTAATTAAAGAAAACTAGTTTTAAACTTGTCAAACATTTGTTATTCAACATGTTTTGTTGTTTTATTTGTTCTTATAGTCTGCAGGACCTCCAGCGGGCTCGGACTTCCTCTCATTCACGGACTCGCACACTTCCCTCAGCCTTACAGTTTGCCTCCTCGCTCCTACTGCCCCGCAGTGGCATCCATGAGGCCTCTACCTTCGACGACACATCAGAGGGAGCAGTGCATTATTTCTATGATGAGAGTGGTGAGTCGTTGGCTTTCAGAATTCTGCAGGAAAAACAACTTACTTTCTTTTAATAAAATGAGCTGTAGTGCCATAGTATATAATAATAAAATAATAATAATAAAATATTCTCTATCTGTTAAATATAAAATAATTTTTATTTGAGTAACTCACTCTAAGCAAGAAAGTGGATATATTTCCCAAAATCTCAAACTATTTCTTAAAAGGGGATATGAAGCAGTCAGTCAAGATTTACTGAATGGATTCCCACTTTAATCAACAAATATATAACAAGCACAACAAATTTGAGCACATAAAAGCAAAAAGTCATAATTTAATAGCAAGGGTGTTGCTGTCTTGCAGTACCATAACCTGTGACAGGGTTAGTCAGCTTCAGACTAAAGCCTGAAGTTCCTCCGTCTGTTTTCAGTTTCGCTGCCTATAACTTAGCCTCTACAAACTGCCCAACATACTCTTCAACACATCAGTCCACTGCAGGTCAAGGGCACCAAAATACACTAGACAGGCAGAGAAGAGATGGCATTTAGCAACCCACACAAGTTGCCAGCTACTAAGACACCAACTAAGCCCATACCAAAAAAATCTGCATTCACCAACATTTGCCTAACGTCACCATTGACTGAAATAAACTTCCACACAAGTGTCTCACTGATAGCAGTTTCCTGCTCACTGATAGCAGTCCTGATTAAGAACAATTGCTGGTTAGTGTTCTTAAAAATGCTCTGAGTTTCTATTAAAAATTCACACACTGAAACACAATCAGATACATGTGTAAAGATTTTCAAAGCATCTCTGCAGCATAGGAGTTATCTGATGTGATATTGGATAAATAATATTGCAGCCAATAAAACTGCAGGTTATTCCCTCTAGAAAATATTCCATTTCAGTCTTGTTTCTGTTGTGTAACAGGAGTGAAGAGGTCCTACACATTTGGACCTGCTGGAGGCGGTTATGAGGACCCAGTTCAGTAAGTTATAAAGTTTTTATTTCCTTATTTTAAGAATATAAGGCTTCATTCACTGTTAGAAAGCCATGACTAAAAGCTACAAATGCCATATATTGTCACCCTTGCAGGGAAAGGGAGAGGCAGTCCCAGTCCTCAAGCTTCACCTCAACTGAGGTCCAGGAAGGGGCACCAGTCCTGTCTATGCTCCAGCCCAGACCTGTGGTTTTACAGGGCATGCAGGTGCGCAGGGTACCTCTGGAAATGCCTGAGGTTAGCAGTGTTTCATGTTCAATGTGGCACATTATCTTAGGTACAGTGTCATGTACAAATAAGTCTGGATTCTACCTCAAAAGGAAATTGTCACATCTCTTCTCAGTTCATCGCTTATTTCTCATCTCTTCTCTAGTTCGAACTGGATCATGAGTCTCTACAAGAGTCCCAAGAAAACACTCTGATGATTGAGGAGAAAGCCAAACCCAAACAATACTATCGCTTTTGGGTGCTGCCAGGGAAGTGGCTGAGGGTTCGATATGACCGATTGGCTCTTTTGGCCTTATTGGACAGGTAAGCCAGGCTGTAGGAGTAGAGGAAGCATAATACTCTGTTCTACCTTGTTCTCCAAAATAAAGCAAAGCATTTTGTACTTATTTGTCTCTTATATCAGTGACTGATAGTCAACATACAAAAATAGTTCACAAGTGAATTTGTGTCAGTTTGATTTAATTTTGCCCATTCAGTTCTTTCTTTTCTGTGTCTACGTCTCACTCCATAACAAAAAAAATACCAGGCATGACAGGGAACTGTAGCTTGTGTCGACTGATATTTCAAGTAAATTCATTTTTAAGCGCAAGCAAAGTCATTTTCTGTGTAACAGGTGCAGCAAGACTGTCCTGAACCCAGACTAGTCTCATACTGATTTATGACCGTTTGTATATTGGTTTCAACTTTTGACAGCAGTTGAAACCACAGTGCCTCTGTGTGCAGACTGCTGATCACCGATGCTATGGTGGTTATCTGTGACAAGACAACTGTTTCTTGAGAGCTCTCAGAGATTAGGGATAACAGCATGTAAATGGAAACAAAACAATTATTTTTCACAGCTGTAATCTGTAGTTTTAACACCGTCTCATAAATGGAAAACGCTTGTTATATATTTCACCTCCCAAGAAGATGCTGTGAGTGACAGTGGTGTTACTGCTTAGCGTGACCTTGGAATTTATCTGCTTGAGGCTGCAGATGGAGCTCAAGTCATGCACAAACTCCTGTGACCTATTTAACCTCATAACTCTCTGGGTCAAAACATAAAATAACATAAACATGACACGGGTTGCTTTTCAGAAAGCAACATTTCCTCCTACATTTCCTATTAAGTTGTTCAAATAGTGATTTCTGAATTCTTCCAGGAACCGACGAGTGGGAGAGAATGTGTTCGCTGTGGTGCTGGCCAGTCTGGTGGCCTTCCTGGGGTTCCTACTGCTTCTCCAGGGCTTTTTCAGGGACATCTGGGTCTTCCAGTTCTGTCTGGTCATTGCAAGCTGCCAGTACTCCTTACTGAAGGTAACTCACCTGTTTATCTTAGGTAGTCACATTGACATCACTGATAGGATTCCATTCGATACGATTCAAGGACAATATTTCATCTAGAACGATACAATACGATTCAATGACTTGAAATCGATACAACCTTTTTTTGCCAAAAAATTCAACCAGTGAGAATGAAATAAATACCTCGATACTGGACAGAACACCTGAGGATTCCTAGAAGTTTTTCTTGTAAGGGAATCAGGGATAAATTAATTATAAATATAAACAAGTAAACGCAACGAATAATGGCAAATACATTCACCTTTTTCTTAAAAGTGTAACCAACATTTCTTCAGGTTCATAAACACTGGTTAAAACTGCTGCTATTGTTCTAATTTTCAGTATAAATAAAGTGCAATAATAATAAACACAAAGTGCAACCAACATTTCTTCAGGCTGAATGAACAGTATGTTAACCTGCTACTTCTATTCTTACGCTGGACCTCAAATGCAGCTTGAAAATCTCTCGCTTGCTTTGTTTTGTTGTCTCTTTGTCGCTGCAGGTGCATGTTGATGTCACACACAGGGAGAGTGAATCAGAGTAACATTTAACATTTCTTTACAATTAAAAATACATCCATATAAAGTTTTTTGTGCCTAAATATGATGTGCAAATTCTTATTATTGATTATTCACCTTACAAATCAATGTTAGATTGATATGTCCATATATGTATGTATGTATATGTGTGTGTGTGTGTGTGTGTGTGTGTGTGTATATATATATATATATATATATATATATA
>CM076660.1:12882656-13027076 GCA_038496675.1 Rachycentron canadum | reverse complement strand
CCTTCCGACGAAGACTTAGCATGGACTATGGCGATCCTTGGTGATCATGTCGTCAGTGCTTGTCTTCCTAAGATGTGTATAAGAGACAGGTGTGTGTGTGTGTGTGTATATATATATATATATATATATATATATATAAAACCAAAGAACAAGTACACAGATACCAATGGGTATCACTGTGTCAGGTTTCAGTCTGCTCTGTAAACTATTCCAAACAAATGGGGCGTGATGTCTCAAGGCTAGATTCACATTTACTGTGAGAACATATCACGCAGTCCTGAGAAGGCATATTAGAAGTAAAATGTCCAATGTTGGCACAGGAGTGACAATAGATAAATAAATCATTTCTGGTGTAAATTAATAGATAATAGTGTTGATCTTGTCTGATAGAGGGGGAGGACCAGCCCACCTTCTGGTATAAGACATAATCATGGGTGTCATAAGGATTGTTAGTGATCAGTCAGAGAGCTGAGTGATAGGCAGCTCCTAAACAGGAAGTAAAGTTGCATCCTTAATTTGTGACTCAATTGAGCTTATGTTTAGGTCTCACAGAAGGAGCTGAGGGAGGGTGATAAATTTCAACAACAAGGAGGGAGACGGTTTGGCTCAGATCTAATGTCAGTGCCTGTAATTCATTCTTTTTTGGACTAGAAACACTGACATGAATGCCTTGATATTATTTCCAACATAAAATCCTCATATTTTTCTTCACTTATTTATTTACCTTTTTATTGATCTTGTTTCTGTTACTAATGTATTTATCTTAGGGAGAGGCTGTATGGTTTTATTGATCTCTAAAAAGCATAACAGTCATCCTTTCTGCATGATCAAATCACAAAACGTCCACGCTCACGCTGTACAGGTCCATCGACCAGTCATCACAGGTGTGCTCACTCTAAACTAAACAAACAACCCCCTATTGATTTTGGTTTTGAGAAGTGACAGTGTTTTACTGCATCTTCCAAACATTAGCAAAAAAACTTTGAATGGGAAGCAAGAAGAAAAAACACAAAATAACCCACCCATCTGTGAAGATATCTGAAATCAATGTGGTCTGTTCCAATGTATTTGTATGACAGCACTGCCTCTGAGGACCACAGTAGCCACAGTCTATATGTTTAAGAGTTAAAAGTGTATTTTCTAACGTTTGCAACATAAGGATCAAATATTTGTTGTGCATGTTGTCTTAAGGCATACCTCCTTTCAGTGTTGCTTCATATTTTTATTTTTTTAATGCATTATGTATGTGAAACCTGTGAAGCTTAAATTCCCTCCCCTTTTGTTGTAGAGCGTACAACCAGATGCAGCTTCTCCCATGCACGTGAGTACTGGTTTCGTCTTTTGTGTGCTAAAATGTTCTCAAAACGAGTTATTTCTCCTGTGACTTTTGTGACTGTGCTTTTTTTGTTTCTTTAAAAGGGCCATAACTGGATCATTGTGTACAGTCGTCCAGTCTACTTCTGCTTGTGCTGTGTGATGATCTGGATCTTTGACCTATCTGGGCGCTCTGGAAGCCTGCAACCCTTCTCCCTCTATGGTGTCACCTTCTTCTCTGCACACTTCCTGCTCTGTGTCAGGGATATGCTCATTGGTTAGTTTTTGTTTTGGTTTGGTTTTTATTTTGTTTTTGTTTTTTTTTGGTTTTTTTAAATACAACAGAATTTTCGTCACACTAAACTCACATTAAGCTTGTGAACACCTCAACATATCTTTAGATTTTAGTGGTAATTTAGATAGTTGGAGAATAGCTGTAAATAATATATATTAATAGTTTTAGCAGACAAAAAAAAAGCTCTGTGGTTTATGTCCATCTGCTTTGCATATTTTAAATATTTTTTTCTCTTTTGTCCAACAGTGTTTGCCTTGTGTTTCCCAGTCATTTTCCTGTTTGGGTTGCTACCTCAGGTCAATACGTTTGTGATGTGTCTGCTGGAGCAGATCGACATGCACATATTTGGTGGAACTGGTAAGAGCATGTCAACACAAACGTGTTGATGTGAGACCTTGTCAGCAAATTAGGGATTAGTTAGTGTACAGGCCCCTCCTGATTTTCTCTCTGCTTCTCTTTCCTCAGCCACTACCAGCCCCCTCTCATCTCTGTTCAGCCTCATACGCAGCGTATTGGTGGCTGCTCTGCTGTACGGATTTTGCCTCGGTGCTATCAACGTAAGTGGAACAAAGACATTGCACATGAAAGAACGGGTGCTTTGGTGTGTCTGTTTCAGAGCCTCTGATCAGAGTAGAAATTGATATGGACAATCCTTAATTTAATATTCTTCTGTTTTGTTCTTCATTAGGCGCCGTGGGGGGATGCCCATGTGCCAGTACTGTTCTCTGTGTTTTGTGGCCTCCTCCTGGCCTTATCCTACCACCTCAGCCGTCAAAGCAGTGACCCCACCATCCTGTGGTCAGTATATTGTTTCACATTGTTAAGCATGATCTTAGATTTAAATATCATTTGAAGATTTGAGGTGTTTTTTCCTTCAGATCTGCTACTGAAAAAAATATTACTCACATAAGTAGCAAGTTTGCACACGGAACTGTGCCTAAATGCATCCTCTGTTGACTTGACCGATGCTGCTTCTGCACTACGGATATTCTGACTTTGTGTCACTGTCTGTGTAGACTTTCATGTCAAACCTCCGCTTTTTACTGTAGTTCTAATAATTTTCTTTTGTTTTTAATCACTAACGTCAGGTCACTCGTCCGGTCTAAATTATTTCCTGAGCTGGAGAATCGAACACCAGAAGAGCCCCCTGTGGAGATCAAGGACCCTCTTCCTGAGAAGCTGCGTAACTCTGTGGTAAAGATCACCCTGCACAGACCGACAATTACACTTTGATTTCATAGTGTTATTAATTTTAAAGTCATACTCTTGCACCCTCTCACTTTCTCTTTGTAGAAAGAGATTCTTCATTCAGACCTTGTCATGTGTCCCCTCATGGCTGTGATTACCTTTGCCATCAGTGCCAGCACAGTTTTCATTGCTCTTCAGGTTAGTTGAAACGGGGTTTATGATCCTATTACTACAGCATATTTCTCACAGGGTTTCAGTGACAAATGGCCATTGACCATTAATGATAATTTTCCTTTTGTTTTTCAGCCTGCTCTTAGCTTTGTCTTGTACATCCTGGCTGGAGTTGTCGGCTTCATTACACACTATCTGCTGCCGCAGCTCCGCAAGCAGCTGCCATGGTTCTGCCTGGCTCACCCTGTCCTCCGCTCCAGAGAGTACAGTCAGTTTGAGGTCCGAGGTGAGTACCTGATTGATCTTCTATCCTCACTCACAGGCACATAATATGCATGTGGAAGCTTCAACAACCTCTGGAAAAAGAGCGATCCCTAGTAGTAGTAACTACTTAAACCTCAAACAACTCTAAGTAATTTTAAACCTCTAAATAGAAGCATATTTTATTTGAGATTGCACTGAGACTTAGAATCAATTAATCAACACAACTACTGATATAGATGAATAAACTCTTGAGTTCCAGATCATGATCACATGACTGGTTCAAGTTACATGGAAAATTTCCATCAACCTCCATCAAAAGTGCTCACATGCAAATGGGGAATGAAACATTTAACAGGCAAAATCAAAAGTGTACACAAACAGCAAAAATATCCCAAGACTCCTAAGTGTTCCAGCTGAAATAGTTACAGTACAACTTTATTTTTATTCTATCTTAAGGCTGTTTTGGAGATGTAAAATAACTTCACACTGCGTACATGATGGTGCAGTCTGCTCCCTCCTGTATCTCCCTTCCAGGCATCATATCATACTGAGTGGATCCATTTCCAGTATTTGATAACAGCTAGGGATATCAGAAATAGTAACCCATGCCATCAATTGTATAAACATCTTTTCAACTTTTTTTCAGTTTAAATCATTTTCTGCCAGAACTATTTCACAGCTGTGAGAACCTTAAGGGGGGAAGCTCAAGTTTTGGTGGTGGATTTTCTCAACAAGTGTGTAAGATTGTTTTTCTTTCTGTTTGCCCCAGATGCTGCTCAGTTGATGTGGTTTGAGAAGCTGTATGCATGGCTTCAGTGTGTGGAGAAGTACTTCATCTACCCTGCTGTGGTGCTTAACTCCCTAACGACAGAAGCTCGAACTGTGGGCCAGAACCACAAAGAGCTGGACATTCAGTAAGCCTTTCCTCATTCTGTCTCCAAACTTTTCACATCCATACATTACCCTGTTCTCTCTGCTCCCTGGGGATATGTATTGTTAGCAGTGTGTGTTGGAACCGTGGACATAAAATTAATAGACATCCTGAACCATCTCCAAGGAGTATTGCTTTCTGCAGTGTGTGCTCCACAAGATACACAAAATATATTCCTCCCCTTTAATCAGCAAACCAGCCTCAGTCTCTAGCGTAGTCTATGTAAAGGGGAATACTTTGTCAGTTAAACTGTAGCACATGAAAGTTTCATCTTGGTTTGGGGATCTTCTGTCATTCTTTACTGTATGCTTTTAGTTGTGTACCTGAATATGTGACACTGATTCTCTCTCTCTCTCTCTCTCTCGCTCTCTCTCTCTCTCTCTCTCTCTTTCTCGATGCCCTCAGCAGCCGAGCTCTCTTCATTTCAGTAGCAGGCATGAAACTGCTGCGTTCATCTTTCTGTGCACCATCGCAGCAGTATGTCACACTGTGCTTCACTACGCTCTTCTTCCACTTTGACTATCCACACTTTTCGGAGACCTTCCTTATCGACTACTACTTCATGTCCATTCTCTTCAGCAAGGTTAGTACACACACCATATCAGCCTTGAATATTGGTCACAAATAATATGAACTCACTTCACTTTTGTGTGATTTTTTTTTTTTTTTTTTTTTTTTGTCCTTTGAATTCTCAGATGTGGGATCTGTTATACAAGCTTCGCTTCGTGCTGACTTACATCGCCCCCTGGCAGATCACCTGGGGATCAGCCTTCCACGCCTTCGCTCAACCCTTTGCTGTGCCCCGTATCCATTTGTTTTATGTTTAATGTGACAGTTATGATCCAGTACAAACTATATCTTATTATTATAAGCTACTTTTTGTTATTGTTGTACATTGTTTTTATATTTTTCCTCTCTTGTATGGTGTGTACATTTCCACAATAAGTCACCTGGACTGGACGTATTGCTATTTTGTTGATGACATGTCCTTAACTAATGTTACGTCAGACTCTGCTGTGCTTTTTATCCAGGCTATCTTCTCTGCCATTTTTTCCACCCCTCTCAACCCTGTCCTAGGCAGTGCTGTGTTCGTCACCTCATACACCAGACCTGTAAAATTCTGGGAGCGTGACTACAAGTATGTCTTTGGTCAAATTATCTGTACAGTTGTGAAACAACAGTTCCTTCAATCTAAATATAGTATTTAATTGAGTCCTAATGCTAGTTTGTCATGTCTGCAGCACCAAGCGGGTCGATCATTCTAACACCAGACTTGCAACTCAATTAGACCGTAACCCAGGTAATACCATAATGTTTTCTCACCATCTTCTGTGTTTGACTCATATTTTTCTTCTGTGTCTATATTGATAGTCCGTTCTTTTCTTAAAGGGGCTGATGACAACAATCTGAATTCGATTTTCTACGAGCACCTGACGCGCTCTCTGCAGCACAGCCTGTGCGGAGACCTGCTGCTTGGCCGATGGGGCAACTACACCACGGGCGACTGCTTCATCCTCGCCTCAGACTACCTCAATGCTCTGGTGCACATCATCGAGATTGGGAACGGCCTGGTCACCTTCCAACTGAGGGGTCTAGAGTTCAGAGGTCAGCAGCAAGGGATGATGGGGCTGAGAATGTTAAGAGCTTGTACAGTGAACTCAGTTTTGTGTTCATCTGCTGGTTTGAACAAGTTACTTAAGTGCATTTTAGTTAGCAGTCACATGACAATAAAGCATGGCTTAGGAATCTAAAATTATGTATTTTCGGTCTTATGCACACACACAGACAATGTCTTGTATTTAGTTCAGTATAATGGTGATTGCATGAAATTATTTTAATTCATAGTAATTGTCAAATTTACTTCGCTTAATTTGTCACACAATGGTACTTTACAACTATATACAGCAAAGTGTTCGGGCAGCTGATCCTCATCTGCTTCACATCTGTTCAGGTACCTACTGTCAGCAGAGGGAGGTAGAGGCCATCACGGAGGGGGTGGAGGAGGACGAGGGATGCTGCTGCTGTGAACCAGGTCACCTGCCCCACATGTTGTCATTTAATGCTGCCTTTGGACAACGCTGGCTGGCCTGGGAGGTGGCCGCCACTAAGTACGTACTAGAGGGCTACAGCATCAGTGACAACAACGCAGCCTCCATGTTGCAAGTATTTGACCTTCGCAAGATCCTCATCACTTACTACGTAAAGGTAAGCTTTAAATCAAAGCTGTTCTTTTTTGACTGTTGTTCTTAAATCTTGCTTCTTGCTAACACTTGACCTGTTGATCCTGTATGTCTACAGAAATAATTTGTTTGTTTGTTTGTTCCCTCATACAGAGCATCATTTACTATGTGAGTCGATCTTCTAAGCTGGAAGAGTGGCTGACTAATGAGACGATTCAGGAGGCTCTGCGGCCTTGTCTCGGGCCTAACTATGTAGACAGCGACCCCACCTTCAACCTGAACATTGACGAGGACTATGACCACAGGGCCTCGGGAATTACCCCCTCCTCGTTCTGTATGGTTTACCTGGACTGGATTCAGTATTGCAACAGCAGACGTCAAACGGTTAGACCCTCTCCAACTTTTAAAACCAGAATCCCACCTGGGTTGTAGTTGTCTGTTGGTCTTTTTTCCTTTACCAGCTATCCACACTCTGGTCCTCGGCTGAGCTGTAACTTAATGTATTCTAACCTCGTTTGTCCCACCTTAACAAATTAGTATGAACACTGTGAAACTGAATACAGAAAAGTGGAAATGTGAAAAATGTAAAATATGGGATTCGACTTTTCTCTACGTGAACCTTAACTAAATGAAGGCAGTAGTTTCTTGTTTTGAGTGTATTTTCTGTCCTACAACTAATATGTAAGTAACTAATATGACAACTAGTACTATTTTCATTTTCATGTTTAGTCTTAGTCTTAAGGACTTAACTTATGTGCAAAACAATTTTTTTTTTTTTTTTTTTTTTTTTTTAAATGTGTCACAGAAACAGTCATTAACAATATTTTATAATTTATCTAAACTTCTCTGTTGTGTTGTAGCCTGTTACTTGTGAAAGAGATTCTCCACTTGTCAACCTCTGTTTTGGGCTGTGTATCCTGGGAAGAAGAGCTCTAGGCACAGCCTCCCACAGCATGTCTGCAAGGTAACCCCCATGATACCAATGGCACCTGTCACTTCTCAAATATGTGCCAGCAATATGCAAGCGTTAAATTTTTTAAATATTTTTCCAGCTTGGAGCCATTTCTCTATGGTCTCCATGCACTCTTCAAGGGCGACTTTCGTATCACCTCACCTAGGGATGAATGGGTGTTTGCAGACATGGACCTGCTAAATCGAGTTGTGGCACCAGGAGTGCGGATGTCCCTCAAACTGCATCAGGTATCATTTCTCACAGTCCAAAAAAAAAAAAAAAAAAGCAGCCCTTAGGTTAGAATAATGACCGTTTTGTCAGTGAACTGAGACCAACCCTGTAATCTGTGTGTCCCTCTAGGACCACTTTACATCTCCGGATGAGTATGAGGATCCCATGGTTCTGTATGACGCCATCACTGCTAATGAGGAGAAGATGTTGATATCACATGAGGGTGACCCTGTGTGGCGCAGTGCTATTCTAGCAAACATGCCTTCACTGCTGGCACTCCGCCACATCATGGATGACGGCAGCGATGAATACAAGATCATTATGCTTAACAAGAGGTTCCTCAGCTTTAGAGTCATCAAGGTGACAGCTCTTATTAGTGTTGCTTTAACCATGGCTTATTAATTTTTTTTTTTTTTCTGTTACTTAAACTTATTTTTCATTCATTTCGGCTGCTTCATGCTCAGGATATTTTTCGTACTCTTAACTAGATAATATTGATATTCAGCCTGTCTGCCTCCTGACTTTGTGCTGCACCCTACAGGTGAACAGAGAGTGTGTGCGTGGGCTGTGGGCGGGTCAACAGCAGGAGCTGGTTTTCCTGCGTAATCGTAACCCAGAGCGTGGCAGCATTCAAAACGCCAAACAGGCCCTGAGGAATATGATAAACTCCTCATGCGACCAGCCCATTGGCTACCCCATCTACGTGTCCCCCCTCACCACCTCATATGCTGGTGGGCACAGCCAGCTCCGGTCTGTGTGGGGGGGGCCTGTAAGCCCACACAACATTTATACCTGGCTCATCAGTAGCTGGGACAGGTACATAGTCTAAACATCATTTGACACACACACACAAAAATCTTTCAGGGACAGTGATGCTTCTGTGAGCATCTTAGTGCTAATACATGTCTCTCTGCAGGTTACAGAAAGGTTGTGGTGCTGGCTGTAACAGCGGAGGAAACATTGAAGATTCTGACTGTGGAGGCGGCTCCACCTCCATCTCAACCAACCCAGCCGTTCACACCACCCAGAGCACACCTGCCTCCAGCCTTCCCCAGCCACACATCACTACTGTCCAGCCTTCCATGGGTAAGACCTGAGAGCAAACACTGCTTTTCTCAGCCTGCAGTACTGCCTGCTCAAAAACTACAGCTTTGTATTTAGAACCTTGAATAAGGTATGAATATAAAAACAAAATGTTTTTTATTGCATTTCAGGTACAGACAACCCTGTGGGTCCAACCCAGAACTGGCCTCACCACCCCCAACCTCTTCCATTAGCTCTGTTGAGTCAGTCAGAGGGCAGGATGGAGGCAGGACTGCTCACATCCCTACAGCGGACATCCTCCATTCAGGGGCTCCTGGGCCAGCAGCTGTCAAGCTCCCAGCTCTCCTTCAGCAGCACTGTGGCTCCACCTCCTCTGCCAGGCCCAGAGCGCTTCTGCCCAGCGAGTCTATTGGAGAACTCGGGGCACAGAGCGGGCCAGCGGGCTGGCCTCGGCCAGGGCAGTGGACTACACTATGAGTGCCACTTTGGCAAATGGAGTTTTTCAGGCAGGAAGGGCTTTAACGGACCAGCTGCAGTGGAGGGGGAAGGAGGAACAGTACAGACCATACGCACACAGGTGAGGAGGCTGTCAATGTCTTTCCTGTTGATAGTCAGTCATGTCCAGCACAGAGAATAAAAGAGTCTTGATAAACAGGAATGTACCCTGAAGTTAGTCTGAGTGGCAGAGGCATAAAAGTGCGTTTTCATTGACAAAATGTTGATTTTTTTTTTTTTTTTTTTAATCTGTCTTCTTTCACAGCCTAATCCTCCTGCACCCCTACAAGAGGTCAGTCCAACACAAGATCCTCTGGGAGCCACTCAAACGATGGATCCAACCCTGTTAACTGCAGGGGAACCCCCCACCCCCCGAGAGGAATCCACAGAGCTGCCTTTACTTGAGCACCTGCGCTGAGTCTGCACTGGGAGACCCCAAGTGACATTGTCTGCAGTGAAAGCACACCGCGGTTGAATCTGGACCGGACGTGTCCCATCCAAACCGGACTCATTCCAGCCTTCGGCACTCATTCCATCAGCCCTTGTTTGAGTGATTCGGTGCAACCATGATTTGTAAATCCTCTGATGGCCTACTGCAATACGGGATTGATTTGGTCATATACTCATCACCCCTCTCCTTCTCAGCCAAAGGAGTTACACAATTGAATGCTGAGCTGATGCACGTCAGATCATGAAACGATTTCAGCCAAAGTCAGCTTTCATCAAGACTCATAAGGCCTAATAATATACTCGTTCTTAACTTCTTCTTTCTTTTTTTTCAAACAAAGGCACTCAGTGTCTCTATGGACAACCTTTTGGTTGTAACAGTAGTGACAGGCCAGAAAGGCCAGTGCAATTATAAGGGATATTTTGCTTGAGGATTGTTTATTTTTCTATACTGGAGAATAGAGGATCACCTCTGACTTTCTCTCACTTGACGTCTGCACCAGCAGGGTTTTTTTTTTTCATCACTAATCAAAAAAAAAAAAAAAAAAAAAAATCAGTATGTTGCTGTATGTGCAGGTGAAGGACATGTGGAAACCATGATAAGCCTTGTTTTGTTTTTCCCCATCCTCACCGGACCTACAGCCATGTGTCAAATAATAGTCAGTACATATTGGACAATTTCTGGAGCCTCCACTTCTTCTCCCCTGCATAAGACAAAAAACACATCCCACCAAAAATGTCATCTTTGTCCTCTGGCCTAGTTCCTACAGAGGTGCCTGACAACATCAACACTCAACAGTTCTGTCTTGGAGCAAGTTTCAGGGAAAAAAAAAAAACTCCCTCCCATCCCAACCAACGTGGTGCTTTTACTGCTAGTTTACAGTCTATTTAGGCCTGGACACAAGTCCTGAATCTGACTAGCAACACAGAGATGTGGGATGACTTGGGACAGAGCTGGTGTCATGGATAAGGATCAAGCGGAGGGTGATTCCAAAATTGTGAAAATTGTGTTGATCACAAACCGGGGGTGTTAGAAGCTTAAAGCCTTTTTTTTTTTTTTTTGGTTTGGTGTCTTTTTGTTTTACTTTACTTGAAGAATCACCAGTTCCTCAGTGTTTAAGGGACACTGAATTTGAAATTGAGTTTTCTTTGATCAATAACACCCTCTCTGATCAGATCCAGTCAGCTCATGACTTTTCTCAATAGCAGGGACCCAGGCTGCTTCATGTGGGAGCTCTGTTTTCTTTGCCTGCAGTACGGCCCCTCCCATTGCTATACTACTGCTTCTGCATCTCCTGCTACTACTAATATACCCACTACTACTGCTGTTTCTACAACAGTTAAATCCAGCGTTTTAGTTGGTAATAAACAAAGCTGAATAAATACTGAAACAAAGGTGGAATATTTATTTGATTAATATTGTCTTACAGATATCTTTAACGGGGTTTGTCTATATGGTGTGCTGATATGTAGAATTGGAAATCTGCCTTCTGTCAACTGCCCCCCCACCCCTCCCTCAACTTGCTTGGTGTCATCACATTTGTATCATCTCACCAATAGCTGTCTTTTTTCTATATGTAATAGAACTGGAAGTATTTCTGAGAAGTCACTTCAGGTTGGTTTCTTTCCCACTCTTGCACTCTTTGTTCCACCACTGTGAAAAACAAATGAAAACACTGATTGAGGATTAAAGTACATCAACAGAAATGAAGCTGGCAGTTCAAGTTCAGCCCTAAATGTTTCCCCAGTTCCAGTGGCTTTGTCCCCTTGCATCTAGTTGTCTGCAGTGGTGTGAAGATCCTGAAATAACCTTGTGCCATACCATTGATCGCTGTATCAGATACCTGCTAATTTTCTCAGCTAATAATCTCTCAGAAGCGTTTTTCCCCTGTAGGAAATTTGAAAGGAGGCCAGCGTTCTCAGGGTCTACAACGGGAAAGAAATCGACTTGTTCTGTGGGAAGATTTTTTTTTTTTTTTTTTTTTTTTGTCCAAAGAGACAAAATTGAAAGGAGAATTTAAAAAAAAAAAAAAAAAGTCAGTTTATGAAGCCCATCGTGTACTGGGGTCTAACCCAGTTACAAAAGATGCCCCCTTTGGTGTTTTCATTCTCTCTGGGTTAAAAGTATGATCTGCACACTGTCCTTGCAGCGCTGTCCCCCACCCCCCACCCCACTTTCAGCTCTTAAATCTGAACAAGGGACATATACAGTACCAAGCTTCCCCTTTTTTTCTTTCTTTTTTTTTTTTAAATCTTTTGGCAGACCTGAGTTTTCTGAGTCTTGTCTATAAAAGACTCTACGACAGGTGAGCCCTCTCAAAATACGTTTGTAACTTCCTTGACTCAGGAAAAACAGACTTTCTGATCAGTGTTTTCTGCTTTTCTTTTTTAATTCATCTTGTATCCAAAGCAACAGGGAGTTTTTTTTTGTTGTTTTTTTTTTTTACTTTGCTGGGAGTGAGGAAAGCACAAGTTAACAGACCTGGGTGTCAATAAAAAGGGATTTCTTAATCTCTGAAAATATGTACAGCATGTTTCGTATATAAATATATATTTAAAATATAAATCTATTTTAGTATTATTGGATTTTGGGTTCTTTTACATTGAAGACACTATGTTGAGGTTTAGGGGAGGGACACTGTTTACCCATCAGAGGGCAGAGCTGAGTGGAGAGAAGCATTCTTCACATTGAAATGTGCAGATTGGGAAGAATCAGTTAATACTTCTTTTTGCACAAAATGTACCATACACCATCCCACTTTATCATTTTATTATTTTAGCTATTTTGGGAGGGGGGTCTTTTATTTAAGAAGTTTAAGTCAATGTTAAATGTTCTGTACAGTTTTTTTATGTGATTTTTTTTTTTCTTTTTTTCCTCCTATTTAAATTAAAGGTTTTTGTGTCTTTGTTTGCAAATCAACTGCTTTGAGTGCATTCATTTATCTTTTTACTTTATCCTATTGGTTTCTGTGTATATATTTGAGCCAGGGAGTCTTTTTGATAACAAAGGGCGCAGGGCTACAGCACTATATACTAAGGCAAAAAATACAGTGGTAGTGTGCTGTTGAGCAGTTTAATAATAAACAATTTAAAATATTTTATGGTACCATGATCAAAATAATAATCAGTACAATTAACAAGGATCTATGAGCCATTTGTAACTTAATTTACCTAACAGCTTACAATGAGAGAAAGGTGAGTATCACCAATTTTACTAGTTTGGTTCATTCTCCATTTGTCATTTTTCTTCTGCGTTAGCATTTTTCACTGAAAAACCCTTCAGCACTAAACAGCCACAGACAGACCAAGTTAGCAGCTAAAGAGCCAGATATTTCCCTCAGGAGTTGGAGGAGACAAAAACTGAGCTAAAAGAGTAAAAACCGAGGTTAGATTAGATGGGTGGACATGACACCAAATTAAAGCTGATGTTCCTCTGTAATGTCTGGATCTGTAGCAGCTGTAGAAGCATGATGAAGCCGCAGCATAGTGTACATAGTGATTGACAGCTCCCTCACACTTCTCACTGTGCTGCCTTACTGTCATGATTTACAGGGAGAGTTGAATAGAAAAGAAACAATTATACTAATTACACACTGATTTCTTAACTTTAAACTGTGTCTGTAACATGCAGCTTAATCTCACCTATTCAGATTTGGATGGTTACAAATAGAGCCTGTTTCTCTGGATGGACCAGGATAATCTGGTCTCGCACAGAAAACAGACCAGGTAAGACTCTTATGACACTGAGCTCTTTCTCCTCAGCGCCAAGCTGATTTGATGGTGACCATTATGAACCACATTGTCTTGGGGAAGGTACAGTTAGGACAGTGCACTGTACCTGTTGAAAGACAGATTTAGATTTTTGGCCAAAAAAGAAAAAGATCAGTTGAAAGAATTTAAAGTTGAGGATAAAGCATTAGGGTTTGATGTGAAGGCAGGATCCTCAGAAAAAAGACAGGCTTATCTTTCAGTGCATTTCTACATAGATGATATAGAAGATATAGACTACCCTATTTTTACTATGTAGGTTTAACAGTGTCCTAATTTTAAGGGAATCAGGGAAAGTATCAAAAGTGTGTCACATGCAGTACAATTGTACATCCTTCTTGTAAATAAAATACCACACCTATCAGAACTAGGGCATTTATTTCAGAGTTTGCGGTGCAATACACATGGAGCATTAGCCAGGCTGTAAAAATCCATTATCCAGATGAAATGAAGAGTCCTGAAAGTCTTTAGTTGGACACCTGTGTTGTGGCATTTTCATTAATGTTGCTGGTGAGAAATCAAACGAATGAGCGCTTCATTAGTGACGGAGTATATCGAATCTCGTTGTAACAGTCCTCCTCTTTCCCCTCACCCCACCTCCTGTCCTGCCCCGTGCGATGCAGCCAAAGCACAAGCACCAGCAAGGCCAGCAACACCAGGCTCATGGACAAGGTCAGCAGCACGCCCTGCAAGATGCCTGGGGAACTGTCCGAGGCTGCACGGGAGGACAAGACAAGCTGTTATCACAAGAATTTGACAGATAAACAGAAAATCATTCAGGGGGCTGCAATCATTTAGGTGAGAGGAGGCAGAGAGGGATGATGGGTAGGCACAGAGGCACTCACTGCTGTAAATGGACAGATTGACATAGCAGTTCTCTGTTCCCAGGAGGTTTGTGGCAGAGCAGCGATACAAGCCAGATGTTTGAGAGGACACGTTGACAATTTGGACAGAGCCAGACAGATCCCCTGAGGGAGGGAGGACAGTCACATAAAATGACACTGAACTAATGAGAGAAGGACTGAAGGAAAGAAGAGAGGTTGAGAGCAAAATGGGAAGTCTCATATCCCCTAAGTTAAAAACTATCCCTTCAAAATACTTTTGTTCCCAAAATCCATCCTGATTCTTTAGTAGCTATCAAGTAGCTTTTATCGATATTGAGATCATTTTCATTTCATTTTGAGAAATTTAAAAACAATCTTTTTTTTTTGTATTAAATGTTTTCATCAATATTGCTCTGTTTTGCTAATGATTTGCAAATGTATTGTCCACTTGCAATACATTAGTGGCTCACCAGTGGACCACGGACCACAAGTTGGGAACCATTGTTCTAGTGATTCAGGTGTCTTGTGAAACACATTCCCACATCTTTGGGATCTCTATGTCCCCATCCAAGATTATTAGACCACCAAAAGGTCATTGAACAGATTTAATCGCGTGCATGTGCATGAGTGTCCGTGTGCATGTGCATGTGCATGTGGCACTGACCATCCATGTTGATGGGAAGTGAGATTTCCTCTGGATTCAGTTTGTCCCAGTGGATCTCTGGAGTGGGGATACCCTCTGCTACTGAGCAGGACAGAGTGACACTTCCACCAACATCAATATCTCCATCCCACTGGCACACGGGCAGCGAAGGCGGAGCTGCAAGGGAAAAAAATTACAATGAAGGATATAATGCATTGGAGCTGTTACAGGCTGATGTGGCATTTCAGAGAAAACTTGTAGTTTCAGCAGAAGAAGTTCACTGACGAGATGGACTTTTCATTCATATGATAAAACGTTGGTAAAATGTTGAAAGGAATGTTTTATCTACTGCTGCACAGGCCTGTGAGGGGCCTCGGTGCTGTTTTCAGCACAGTAGATTATAACACACAGTAGATTATAACACACAACAGGCTGGAGAAGTGGGTAGGAATCAGTGGCTTTAAATTTATCGCATTGGGGGTTTGTGTTAACGGGTGGCTCAGTCTCATCCTCTGCCAAGTTACCTTACATTGTCCCCCAAGGCTCAATCATGGGTCCAATTTGATTTTCTATTTATATATCCATTTATATGATCCCCTTCTGTGAAATCATCCATTAATACAAAGTTCATTTTCACTGTTACACCAATGATGCACAGCTTTATTTACCCAGTGACCAACATAGCAACTCTCCCCGATGAAATAAAATACTAGATGTCAGACAATTTCTTACAATTAAATTATACAAAATCATCAGGTCATCATACTTGACTGGAGAGACACATATCTCACTTAAAGCTCCAATATTTACACCAACTATCACCATTATCATTTAAAAAGCAAATGATTTCTCTCCATTAATATTTTCTCTGCCAATACTTGAGCCAAGTGGTGGGTGAACAGTCAGACAAACACATTACCACAATAAGAGCCAAGGCAATGGCTAAACAAACATTTGATTGTATCAAGTTGTTTGGCAGCTCCGTCTGTAGTAGAAAAACAAGCAACAGTTCCCACATGAGCCTGGGAAGAAAAATAATACATAGTTGCATCCTTAATTTACAGTGAGGTAAATGGCAGCGTCACTCACCCAGAACACTGAGCACCAGTTCTCCTATACCAGGATCTGCTGCCTCTGGTGGGTTATTGACCATGCAGCGGTAAATACCAGCATCTGATACTCGTGTGTCATTCAGGACAATATCTGCACTCCATGGAATACCTGCAGCACGTAAAGAGGTTTGTAAACTTCAACACTTTATGTGGACACAACACAGTTTAAAATGGTTTTCACTGGTTTTAATACCTGTAAAACCCACTCTGCCAGTGAGGGAGGGGTCTTCAATCACCTGTCCATGGTCATACACAATCACCTGGAAGTGAGAGCAAACATTAACGCAGTAAATAGCTTTAGTGTATTCTTGACTGTGACTGTGGCTATAAAGAGGATGTTTAGATCAGAATCAAAAGTTTTCCGTTGGGTTGTTGCTGTAACCGTAAACACCTGCCGTTAAGGACAAGTTGCAGAAATGATTTTTAAAATACCCAAAAGGCAGAGGACAAACAACTTTCACTTCAAACTGTGATTATAAGCAGCTTATAGGCTTGAAGCACTTTGCTGCATGAGTGGTTGGGATGCAGACCTGTATTGGGGTTTCTGGGCTGGAGAAGGGAGCCAGAGTCCAGATGACGTTGAGTCTGGAGAGAGGGCTGGAGGTGAAGAAGGAGCAGGGCAGGACCACAAAATCCCCCCGAACCACCTCCAGACTGGCTTCCCTCATGGTTACCCTGAGTGCAACTGCGCAGATGAACACAAAGGGAAAGGACAAATAAATAAATGATACAAGTCATATCTGTCAGGAGTTTTCTCTGAAATGTCCTTATGTTGTTATTATCCAAAATTTTTTAAAATTAATTAAAATTTTTACCTCCCTAGTTTCTATGCTGACATGCAGACTGAACCAGTCCTCCCTCTCCTCCTTCATTACTGAAATAATGAACCCCCCCCCCCTCCTTTTCTGTGTGTGTGTGTGTGGGAATTCAGTGTGCATATTAGTTGTTAATCACACTTGACAGTTCTGAGGTTGAGCCAAACCAATCACAGAATGATTGGAACAACAGCTCACTTCACTGAGCTGCATTCATGAAAGCATCCTGTCAGTTCACAGCATTGTTTCCATGCAGATCACTCAAATGTTGGTCCATAATGAATCGCTTACCGTGAGAAGCAGGTTTGATTGGCTATAACTATATAATATATATTATTTAGTTATATTTAATAACTATAATATTAAAAGGTGGATGCTGTGCAGGTGCTATGTTTGTTTAAGCCAAGCAATTAAGAAAAAGGTGCAATAAATACAAAGTGAATCTTTAGCTCTTACATATGGGTAAAACTATTTTCCATTTTCTGGTATAAAAAAGAAATGGTCCACTAAATTATCAATTTTTAAATCAGACATTTTGTCATGTTTTCAAAGAAATCTGCAAACACACAAACATAGAGGTTTCGAGCTAACTCTGTTACAAGGGTCCATCAACAGAGAAAGACAAAATTAACAAGTGCCCAAATCCATGCGAAGAAATATAGAAAAGCAGCACAATTCTCTGAGCTTTCCAGATCCCTCGAAACACTCCAACACTAAAAAACAACAAAACATCTTGTCTTGCTGAATTTGTATCAAAGCTTCAGACACTGGACAGGCTCACTCACCATTCTCCAGAGCGGTGAAACACACACACAGGGTCCAGATCATCCATCTTCCAGAAGACCCCATAGCTGAGAGGAAACACAGACAGGCAGCCCTCTCTCCCCCAAGTACAAGCTGGTGGTGACCAGGCATGCATGATTAATCTATTGAGCGATGAACCAACCCCACCCTCCTTTATTTTCACTCTCACTTTATTATATCTGTCTCATTGTCTGTTTGAAGAATCAAATCATTGTTCAACTAAAGTTGTCAGATCAGTGATTGTAGGAAGATTTTTATTAAGTCCCATCAACTCCTAATGTTATGTTATGTTAATAAGTTACAACAGTGGGAGCTACAGGGGTCAGCTTATGGTCTAATTAGTCAGTGTAACATAAAGAACTGCAGCTGCTCTGTACAAAACATCACCTATTAGACATAATGCAGAAGGGCAGAATGTAAATTGTGATTTACATCTTTTGCTGCCATGGATGCAGAAATCTGTTCTGCACTGTTTCCTGTCTCTGTGATAGTGTGCTGATCCAGTCAACTGAAACACTGATGCTGCCCAGATAAAATAAAATGACATGCACGAGCAGGAGGAACTCAATTAAAAATTCTCAACGACCTGACCAAAGTTTTGAGAAAGCTATTACCAGATGGCTGAATGTAAAAGATCCTACCCAGGAGCAGTGGTGAGAAATTGTCAAAGAAATTTTCTTCATGGAAAAGTTGACATATCTTTTGATAGTAAAAAGAATAAATTTGAAAAGAACTTGGGAAAATGGACAATTTTTGTGAGACAAAAGACTAAATTAATGCTCAACTAAATGGTGGTATGAATATTACTTTATTTCCAGACAACTCCAATGTTATTTTACTTTGCATATACTTGTACAAATGTGTTACTGTTTTGTTCTTGATACTGCTTTCTTTCTTGTGAAAACCTAATAAAAATCTGTGTGAGAAAAAAAAGTGAGACTGTAATTTTTTCTCAACAGCAGCTACCGCAGATACAAGCAGCTGTTAGAGGAAAATAATTCACTGAGTCTCCCTCCGTTTTCCTAGATTCTCCTGAGACAGTAGTCGAGATATAATCATTGAAATACTTTTCTCTGGCACATTCAAATGAAACACTGAGTGGAGCTGGTGAACTAGATTAGTGATGGTTCAGTTACACAACATCAAAAGTTACCTAACGTTAGCCACCATAAGCTACTGGTGTTGGCAGACCATGTAACGCTGCAGTAGCAAAACCCCAAACTGTATTTGACTGAGCACTTATGAATTGCACTTTTCTTTTCTTGGTGTTTCTCTGTTGCTTTTATCAAAAGCTACAGTCTCAGTTTCAGGATGAAAACTATTTCACCATTAGTTTATCTGTTTCATATCAACTGATGAGACACAAATTTATGCTTTGTAAACTGCAGCTTTTTCACCAAACATATGTATTTTATGGACTAAATAACTGATCAATGAACAGAAAAAGACCATCAATAATGATTATAATAAAAAAGCTGCAGTTCAGTTGTGAACTGCAGCTTTTCATTTCATCTGAGGTTTTCATGGTATCTTCCATTACGTTGCAATATCATCCTGTTATTGTTTTGTGGACATTTCTACCCCAAAAAATATAAAAAGCTCACAGGTCTGAGGATGAAAATCAGCTACTGAAGACTTCCAGATCATGCAGAGCTTCAATCTGCCGTTCTCTGATTTCATATAATCTTCAAAAAGATAACTGCAAATAATTTGTCTATGACTCACACCGAGGATGTTACCATAGAGACACCAAAAAGTCCTAAATCTTTTTTTGGATAAGTTTCGAACACTCAGAGCAAGTCATCTGGTGATAAGGACATCATCCAGTTATGACCTATGGGATAAACAAAAAGCTGTCATTGCTGCTTTTTGAATGATTTGCATTAAACGCGCTAAGTTAGTCATGAGTCACATAAGTCGGTCTGCCTGCCAAATTCTTCAGTGATCATCCAGTTGAGTGCACCCCACCAGTCACAACCAAACGCGTCGCACTGGCTAACAGTCTTGCCACAAGGGCTGCAATTCAAGGCCATCGAAACATTTGTCAGATTTAATGAGGCCACATGTGGCACGATGAGAAAATAGTTTTACACATCCAGTACAGGCTTTTAGATGAATTTGGTTTCCTGATGAGAAGAGATAACTGAAATCGAACCAGAAAACATTATGTGGTTTACAGGACTTGACAGTAGTGACCCAGAGTGGACCACCAGTGGTATATAGAAAGTTGAGCTGGGAAATGAAGTTTTTTAAAAAAAAAAACAAAAAAAAAACACACACACACAAATTGAGACAGATTAAACCAAATGCAGCAAAGCAACATTAGACCTTTTTGAGTTTTCAAATTTGACCTTTTATGACATCACCTCAAGGTCAATATCCTCCTGTTACTGAGGCATCTTGGTTTTCTGCTCCACCTGCAGTTTGTTTGCACTCACTTCAGGTTTCTCTTGTCCTTATTTTCTTTGAATATGTTACTGTGGTGATTTTATATATTGCTGATGTGAAAAAAGGACTAAACATTCAGAAAGCGCTTGAATGTTAATTTAGCAAAATTAATCAATCAAATCCAAAACAAGAAAATGTCAATAAATAAGGAGGCAGTCTGAGCCTGCTGTTGCTTGTCTTTTTGGTGTGTGTATATGTGTCAGCAATAATAGCTGAGCTAGATGTTGGTAATAAATTGATGTATAGGTTTGGCAGCAGGTTTTTGGTATGCAGCACTAACAATGGATGAAGATGGTCAGTGGTTTCTTGGAGTTAAACGTTTTTCTAAAATAATACAGATTTTTTGTGATTGCACTGTAAGTCGGGCTTCTATTCATAACTGCTTTATATGGGCTCTTACAAGGAGTCTAATTTAAAAATCCCAAACCAAAGAGCTGTTGGCACAAGGTTAATTTCTCCCAATTTATTCAAATAACAAATCATAACCAGCACCAGTTTTGTGCGTTTCAGCAGTGAAATACAGAATATTTCAAAAGGGAAATGTTTTACACTGTGACTAGAAGATAAAACATCCCCCCTAGAGAGAGGGAATTGGCAAAACCATTCAGTATTACCTTTAAGGGCATTAGTTATCATTTAGGTTTGTACAGATACTAATTATATGGTGAGGCCTCAGATCTTGGTTATTTCAACCAACTACCTCATTACCATATATACATACAGCACTGTGTTTACAGTGAGGAATATACACACTGTAACTCACTCACAGAAAACCTACTTATTATTTAAATTGTGTGTGAGTGTGACCACTTAACAGGGACAGTTTTGTGTGTGTAGATCTGAGCTCTGTCTCAAAGTTCACTTCCATGTTGCTCCATCCTATTGTCTACTTAAAGACAAAAACCACAACCATATATTCAAAAGACTGGAACCAACAGATTGCTGCACTTCCCATCGTCTTTATCACATTCACACAAAATCACAGATGAGGTGTTGAGGTGTGTAGAAACACACACAAACACACGCACACACAAGTTTTGGGGAAAATGTGCTCACTGGTTGGACATGTAACACTTCCCTTTGTAAAACATTATCAATGTTTTAGTGACATCTGGCCAGTTCCTATTCTAGGATAAATTATATCTAATTCTGGTCTTTCATGAGATGGGGCCTCAATAAATAGAATATAAGTGAGACAGCGAGAGGAGAGAAAGACAGACAGGAGAGAGAGCGAGACAGACAGGTAAGCGGAGTGAGTTCTGCCTCTTCCCCTTCAGGGTAACTGGGAGTGACCTGGTGGTAGTCCGGCCAATCACAGGAGGATCCGCACTGGTTTAGACCAATCAGATCACTTCAGCGAGAGGCTTTGGCCTGTTGCCACTGTTTTAATTGCAGTACAGTCCGATCACAACAGCATGGTGACGGGTTTCTCCAGGAACTTGCGGAACTCTGCGAGCCACTGCGCGCCGACCGCCCCGTCCACCACCCGGTGGTCGCAGCTCAGTGTCACCGACATTATGCTGGCTACATCGAACCTGGAAAAGGCAAACACACTGGGTCAAAATCTGAATTCTGAAATGCAGCATGACCAGTTTGGTGTGACACTGACCCTTTCTCATTATCAGCAGGCATCAGCCGCTTCTCTGAGCCTCCAACTGCAAGAATACAGGCCTGAGGAGGGTTGATAATCGCGGAGAAGTTCTTGATGCCAAACATCCCCAAATTTGAAATTGTGAAGGTACCTCCCTGGTAGAAAAACAACCCATATCAAAGAGAATTGTTTCAATATGCTGGATAATAGATGAAATCTGCACATAACTAACAATTCCACATTTAAAACCCTTGAAACTGAAAAACATACATAAACCCATCGAGTCAGATTATGTGTCCTGTACCTGGAACTCATGTGGTTGCAGTTTGCCCTCTCTTGCTTTGGCAGCAAGAGCAGACACATCAGAGCTGATGGCAGCCAGTCCTTTGGTGTGGGCATTAAACACTATGGGTGTGATCAAACCGTTGTCTGTGCTCACTGCTACACTCACATCCACCACATGATTCCTGGAAAAATTAAAATGATTCAATGTGGATGACAGCACAGAAATTTGCTCCATGTGACTTTGCTTTTAAAGAAGCAAGAGTTGGGGGGGGAAAGGTACTTAAGTGCCATCTACTGGTATAATAGTAATAATATAATATAATATAATAACTTTTAAGGAGCCATATTTAAGATAATGGTCACAACTTTATTCTTATCTAACAACACTGCCGTTTTCTTTTGTAGCTCTGTGAGTCTTATTTTTTTTTTTTTTTTTTTTTTTTTTTTTAAGCAACAAATATTACAATGGATATGAATGACAGAATTCAAAGAGGGTTTGAAGTAAGAAAAACTGTTTACGTTCATATAAGAGGACTACAATCGATTCATAGATTTGTGAAACGAGAACATAGCCCGTCTTCGCTGTATACTGGAACCAAACAGCATGTATCTGTGTTTGAATGTAACGGTTTATTCATGTTTACTCACTGGCGGATGACTGTGTCCATCCAGGAAGAGTTGCACTCGGGAACCTTGAGGCAGGCGAGAGCGCTGGCTTTGATGATGAAGTCATTCACGCTAAGTTTGATATTCTGGGCTTTCACTTCCTACACAGAGGAGGCAAAGTTGTTTAAGAGAGAGGAAATGATCTTTTTTTAGGGGGACAAAGTCTCCTGTCTCTCATTCTACATGTTACCAGTATATTTACAAGCAGAGACTCACATCATTGAGTTCTTTCCGAAGCTCAAGGACTTGGTCCATGTTGATATCTACAGACAGATAATAGTGGGGGATGGTTTGCTTGGACTGCATCAACCTCTGAGCAATGACCTGTTGGAGAGACAAACAAATGCACTTCAGCTTTAATACATAATTTATTGCAGAGGGGAATGAGCTGTGTTAGTTGAGTCTGTGTTGATAAATTAAGGGTCTGTCTTAGGGCCAAAATGTGGAAGCACAGGTCAGAGATAAAAGTGCTAGACTGTGAGAACTCCTCAAGCAGTTAGCGTAACAACTTTCAGTACACCAGCACCAAACTCTGCATAGAGGGAGCGTGACATTGAATTATACCTGACCGCCATCTGAGACGTTTGAGCCAAACAGGAAGCTATAACTGGACACAATGGACCACCAACAGTCAGGTGTGTTTGCTCTAACCTTACGGATGTTGCTGATGGGGATGTCTGTGAAGGTCCCAGTAGGAGCTGCAGCAGGTCCCGGAGCAGCTGGTGCTGCGGTTGGAGTGGGAGCAGCAGCTACAGCCTGCCAATGAAAATGATTTAATCTGCATCAATACACATCACAACAAATCCTTGAGACACATAAACTTATCAGCCATCAGCCTTAAAATAGTGACCTGTTTTATTTTTACTTGAAGTCATGGGGGAAAAAAACAAAAAAAAAAACACAATAGGTTTTAAATCAGATTTCTGACGGGTCAGAACGAACCCTTTCATAAGAGGCCATGAAGATACAATGATCAACTACAACATTAACTGCAGTTACTTGTGTTCGGGTTGTGGCTGATTATTGTCCAGCTCAACACCAAAGTGTTTAAAAAGACAAGAAAAACTATAATGATTATTTTGCCAGTGTGGATAATTTAAAGACAGAAACTTTTTTGCTTATTGTAACATATTAACATCTGGACACACAAAAGCACAAACTCCAAATGAAGTGAAACATTTCATTTTGAAAAGCGTGAGGACTGCTTATCACAATGTCACACAGCTGGAGTTCTTCAAATCACTACTTTTGTTCAGAAAGTCAAAAAAAAAGAAGAAAACATTTTGCATTTTAGTAGCTAGAAGGAGATAATGCTTTTTATACTATACACAATGATTAATCCATGAGACAATATGAATTGCTTTATCATATATCAAAAACAATCCTTAAGTATGGGAAATTATTCATTTAATTAAATAAAGAATTCCAAAGTATGACAAGCCCCTCATACAGTGTACAGATTAAGAGACTTGTGTACAGAATAAAGGGGGATCATTACTTACAGCTGCAGGCTTTGGTGGGACAAAGCTCTCAATATCTTTCCTGGTGACACGTCCATCAGGACCAGAGCCTGAGAAGAAAACAGCTCCATGTATTAAAAGATTTCAGCATTGCTTTGTATTTTATATTTCACGAGAAATAACAATCTGTATACAAAATACATTTTAACCACCAAGTCACTTACCGTTGACCTGTGCCAGGTCAATTCCTTTCTCAGAAGCGAGTTTCCTGGCGAGTGGGCTAGCGAACACACGCCCCTTCCTGGGTCCTGCTGGGGCAGCAGCTGCAGGAGCAGAGATGGGTGCTGGAGCAGCAGGAACGGCAGCCTACCAAAAAAAACAAAATCCATAAAAACAAAACAAAAAAAAAAACAAAACAAAAAACATCAATTTCCACAAACCACAAGTGAGATATTAGTGTTAGTTAGTTGGTTATCATTACTGCAGGAGTGATCAGAAAACTGAATATTGTAAAATTCAAATATTGTAAATTCAAATTGTATTTGAACGTAAAAGCTCTACATGTGTCTCACCGGTGTTGGAGCTGGAGCTGGAGGAGGTGTGGAAACCTCTGCCACTCCAGTTTCCACGTAATCCTTGAAGGCAGCAATGTCACTTTCTTTCTCTACAATGATGCAGAGTGGTGTTCCCAGGGGGACATCCCGAGTGCCTTCTGCCACAAGGATTTTGGCCAAATATCCCTCCTCCTGCACCTCAAAGCCTACACTCCAACAATGCAAAGGGTCACAATGAGCTTTTGCTGTAAGCTAACAAAATCACACATGCCATGATAAATAAAAATAAGAATTAACTGGATCTTAAACAAAACTGTAATATCCTGTAGCGCCCAGAGCAAATATTTCAGGACTGTGGTGTTTGAGTTTACCGATGGTCGCCTTGTCAGTCTCAATTTCAGCCAGCAGATCTCCTTCGCTCAACTTCTCGCCGACCTTCTTCTCCCAGCGTTGCACTGTTCCCATTGTCATGGTGGGAGAGAGGGCTGGAAGTGCAATCTGTGACACACACATCAAACACACAATAATTTAAGATATGACGGCAGATGATTGCAATCTGTAGATTCCAGTCTGATCACTTGGTACAGGAGACAAGTGACAAACACTATTCAGGATGAATGGGGTCTCAAAAGCAAACCTCAAACTGGCCTAAATATTGTTGCTGCCATTTCCCTGGATGATGAACCTTTGTTAGAGCAGCCTCTAACAAAGTAAAGCGTCACCGTATTTTCTGAAAAATTGTGCTACCCAAATGATTTCGTGACTGACATGGCTGTTTTCTTGGCATCATAAGGTCAGTACAAGAAAATGTATGAAATGTATAAAATGTAAACAGTTTTTTAATTCAATATAAAGATCTCAAAAGAAATGTACAAGAGAGCATGAATTGGTGTCACTTAAAAAAATGTAAAGCATCAAATGTCATTTATTGTTGTGACTACAGCTTTTAGGTGATTCTAGGGACATTCATTTGTTTGTGTTTTTTTTGTTTTTTGTTTTTTACACAGCAATTTTACATTTAGGACCTTTCCATCAAAAGTTGAATTCAAAGGCAAATCAGACAGAAAACTGAAAATGTCACTAACTCATTCCATTCTGCAGCTTTGCTCTAATACACAGCAGACACAAAATGATGCCATCACACACTGACCAAGAGACCAAGCAGACTGTCTGTCAGACTGAACAACCCTGATAAGACTACACCTGCAACTGCAAGACACTGTGACCATAAACAGACTCTACATTACTCGACTCAACTGCTCTCTGACTACCCTATACATGACTGTATTTTGTTTATGTAAGAAGACACCTACCTTCATGTGTGTGGGATATGAGCTGCCGGGAGCTGCAGGAGGAGCAGCAGCAGCAGGAGGAGGAGGAGGAGGAGGAGCAGAGGCAGCTGGTGAAGGACCAGCCCCAGCTGCTTTAAGTGAGTCCAACGTCACATCCTTAAAGGCTGAGATGAGGTCAGGGCTGCAATGGAAAATATACACAAACATATTAGACACAAATTTAATATGGCACAAACACAACTAGACTAAAAAAAACAAAAAGTGTGTGGCATGTTGAAAACTACTTTAAACAACAACAGGTGATGAAAGGATGTATGAAAGGATTCCAGTACTCCAAACAACAGGGCTCCTAATTTGAAACCAAGACGTGGGAATTGCACATATTGCAAAAATACCATAAACAATGTTTAAGTCTGTGGTTCTCAAAGTGGGGACCAGGGACCCCAAGGGGTCCTTGATGGGGCCCCTTGCTAACGGGATGATAAAGGGGTGATAAAGGGGTGATAAAGGGGTGATTGAGAGGATGAGTGACTGCTTCAGTCATGCCTTTCACACACTGTCTGTAATAAATCATGTAAAATGGAAAAATCAAAAAAAGTGTGAGATCTGCAGGTTTGAGGCATTTAATGAAAATAACTATGTGAACTAAACCTGTAACTAATGACTATTTTAATTATCAATCAATGTGCAGGCCATTTTCTTGATGGACTGATTAATTGTTCTCCCTAAAAAAAGTTGAAAAATAGTGGGAAATGTGTTATAAGCCCATTGTGACTTATGCAAACTGTTTTAATGGAAAATCTTAATAATTTAACAACAACATATTATTAATAGTAGCCAAAAATTTTTGTTAATCGACTAAGTGATTCATTGATTTTAATTGATCAGCTCTGCAATCTACTATTTAGCAAAATTTTATTTTTCATCACTACAGAAACAAAATCCAAATGTAAAGCAACAAAAATGTAAATTTCCAACATCTGAGACTTGAATCAGACACCTATATTACTCTGTAGACACTTTAAGTAATTTTGAATTTTTACATTGTTAACCAACAGACACTTACTTGTCAACCGTGATGCAGATCACTGCCCCAACACCGACATCTCTGGTCCCCTCAGGAACCAGGATCTTTGCTAAATAGCACTCCTCCAGCATCTCAAAACCTACTGTGGCCTTGTCAGTCTCCACCTACAAAAACCGAAATGTGTTTTTAAAAAAGTGTATGGTGATGGTGTTATTCAAATGACACCATCACCATACAATAGACAGATCACCAAACATAGACAGATCCTAACCTCAGCGATAAGGTCCCCTTCGCTGATTTTTTCTCCCTCCTTCTTTTCCCAGCGAGCGATTGTTCCCGTCTGCATGGTGGGTGACAAGGCAGGAAGCTCCACCTGTTCAACAAAAGACAAATCCACAAGCTCAAGAATGAAACAGTCATGAGAAAGTGCCATATTTAACCTGTTGGCTAAACAAACATCAAAGAAAACACCACTCAATTCAAGAATGCTAAAAGGTCACCAGTGACACTTAGCATCATCCTCACTGGGGCCTGAAGACCCGGCCCTGCAAACACTCAGGTCACTGCAGTGTCTACATAACCATCAGCCCATTCCCCTTGCTCAATAAAATGACCCAAATATAGCTGCATTACTTCATATTTGTGTTGTTTTAGGGCACCTTTCAATATCATGCAACATCTGATAACAGATTACACAAGCGTTGTACAGTGTAGAGACAAACCAGATAGAGATGGATCTCAACCAGATCTACATTAGATGAGAGAGAAGAGGAAAATGAGCTCAACAGCAGTGTCTACAGGAGGAGGCGTGATGAGTGTCTCTCCCACCAACACATGATCCATACACCTGGCTTTAGATGCAGTGTGGACATGGGTCAGAGGTCACCACACAAGCCACAGTAAACACGAAATAGTGGGACCTTATTTTGTGTAATGCTCAGTCCTGGGACTCTCATGACAGCACCCATACTGGTTTTACAGGGGTGTGGGGAAACGCGGTGTCTTTAACTCCTGAATAAAATCTGATTTACATTTAGCACATTTAGCTCAAAGTGCCATCGCTCGTGCTAACCAGGGAGGTCATGCTAGCTGTAACCGTGAACGTCGGTGCTATAGCAACAACCGGGTCCCGGTCAGATAACGTTACCTTCTGGTGCGGCGGCAGACTGTAGAAACGCTTGGTCTGACAGCCCACGGCCACCTGAGGACACCGCAGCAGCGTCGCTCTCTGGCCGAGTCCGGAGCTCAAGCATGCGACCGGGGACGCCGCTCCACGGTGGAGCTTCCTAAGACAGCCGGTTCCGGGCACGGAGCGGGAGCCGAGCGCAGCAGGCCCGGCTGGGAGGACACGGGGACAGGGGAGCCCGGAGGACGGCCTGAGCCGCAGGATCAGACGAAGCATTTCGCAGCGATTGAGACACTTTACAGAGCTGTTGAATAATGTGTTTTTCTTACACCGGCATCAGAGATACGCTGGCACCGAGTGTCTCTGTGCCCGGAGAACCGTCCGGTGTTCCTCCTCACTTTCTAATGACCTCCCTCAGTCCAAAACACGGCGCTTTACGGCACTGCTCTCTGTCCTGCCGCCTTTCGACAGGGTGGTCGTAAATAGCGGACATTCAAAATTCACTAGATTAACACCACCACTCAAACATAAAAACAACCCAAAAAATAAATCAATCCAAATTAAAACGATAACAGACGTTTAACCAAAGTCTGATGTTTCAAATTAGAAAGTCTAAATGTGAAAGGTTATATTTCACTGGACTGAATGACCACATGGGGGCAGTACAACATTTCAGTGAACATGGGGGTGGGTCACTGTTGCTAAATTACTCATCAGTGAGGGGCAAATAAATAGAGGCTGTGGGGTAAATCTCTCAGGGAGACCTGAGAAGAAATTATATATATAATATATATATATATATATACACACAAAATCACCACAAGTGACTTGGTGACACTGACACTGCAAAACAGCCATTACACACAAATGCACATGGACACACTTACTAACAATAGCAAAAGTATAAATGTTCAAGTTGGCAAAATCTCTCAGAGGAGTGAGCATCTCTAATTTCAAGTTGTGCAACAACACAAAACACATTTACAGTAATGTAAGACCACAAATAATATATATTCTCCCATTTGCAAACCCTGAACCAGCAAAATGTTTTACTTTTTTGATTTAGAGTAGAGTTTGCTTTATTCAATTATCTCAACAGTTGCAGATTCTGATCAACTAATCGATTGTTTGACCACCAAATTTATGACCTGCTGTAACCCTTTTGGTATCTTCAGAAACTCTGAGGTCAAAATAAAGTTCTCTAGCTTTGAGAAGTTTGTTAGGCTGGGCAGCATGAGTTTGTAATGAAGGACCCTCGGTCGGCTGAGCTCTCCCAGTGTCTTCCAATCACCAGAAAAAACAAGAACGATAACATCATTTTTAAAAACAAAACTCAGATTTTATTTCAAAATATGTTTTTCTAACATTTAACAAAGGCATTTGTTAACAGACACTATCCATATTTTTGTAAAAAAATTTCAATAATCAAGCAAATACTAAATAACCATCTCATCAGCAAATTGTACATTTTACAGTACAGGCAGTCTTGGCATTCAAATGGGTTTTAGTTAGACCAATGCATATTTCAATTGGCCTTTAAGTGAAGACACACTGATCACAGCTGGGAAAATTGAAACAAACAAACGCATATGTGCGCATGGTGCACACACACACACACACACACACACACACACACACACACACACACACACACACACACACCATAAATAGTGAGACCATCTCACCATAAATAGTGAGATGGTGTGTTGTTCCTGGACATTAGTCTCTAACTCTTCAAACTTCTGATGCCAAATTCACATCCACAGCATCTTTGTAACAGGAGCAGAAAGATTCTCATCTCACAAGAATCTCTTTAAACAAACCATCATAGTCATGAACATCAAATATTTAAGGATTTGGTGGAAAATATTTTACACAAATGTACAAAACAAATTCATAAAGTAAAAAAAAAAAAACAGTGCCGTTCATCTGTACTTCTACATCAACTACAAAGTTCCAGCATCAATTCTTTTCACTGACAGCAGTTCAGTATAAGCCTGTTCTGTTTACATGCATGCTGGTGTGCTACAGACTGATACTTACAACTGGATTTAGGTCCTATCTCGTGAGACTGATTAGTATGTATTCATTCAGGCATTTTTTCTCTTTGCAATATACTTTTTGTTTAAATATTTTCACATGACTATGACACTACTTTTAACCATTAGGTAATGTATGTAAGTAATACAAAACATCACACTAGCAACAGTATCTGCTGTGTGGTAAGTGTATTTTTCAGCAGGAGGTCAGAATGGAGATAAACCTTGAAGATACACATTTTGTCTTTTTTTTCTTTTGTTATAATATCTGTTTAATAAAAGTGGCATTTTGTTTTTAACTCTAACTTTTACTGTATATCCACAATGAAGATAGAATTAAGACTGGGGGAAATAATAATGTATAATACATTATAATACAATATATTTCTAATGTGTTATCTGGTGGCGTGTCTTACAACAATACTACACAGGAATAAAAGTGATACTCAACACTTAAAATAACTTAATTTTTCCAATTCCTCATACAGACTTCTGGCTTTCACTAGAGGTGAAACAACAATATTACAATAAACACTTAATTCTAAAGAATGACTCTGCTTTTGAGTTCAGTTTTGATACTACAATTACAGCCTGGTAATAGTAAGCAAATGATGAAGATAGCGTTCCTTTGTAAGGCACTGAGTTTTATGATGTTCTAGACATCATTTACAGATTTACACTTTCTCCTGAACGAGATAAGCACCAGATGTCGAATTGTCCACTTGTGCCTTTTTTCTGAACAGTCTTCATGTGCCTCTGTGATCTGAGTAACCAGGAGCAAAAACAAGTGTCTCACCCCCTCAGTTTGAGGCTACAATGGCCTAAGACAGAAAAAATAATTAGTTGTTTACCAGCGAGAGTCAGCGAAATAAAGAGAGTGATGCAGGATGAGCATGTTGTTACCTTTCATCACCACGGTCCTCTTCTACCCAGGCCACAATTTTTCCTTCCCAGCCTGGAACAATTGCTTCATCCAGGAATACCTGTACACAGAAGTAGGTAAACATTATCTTAATGGATGATTCATCTTGTCTTTGAACTACAGTATATTTACATGCCGTGTGTATGTTGAAATGTACTTTTGAACAAGATGAACTTCTTTTAGAGTACAGCACAAAACCAGTGTGATTCTGCAGGGTTTACCAAATGAATTTTGAACCTTTTCAAGAATTTTTACAAACCTCATAAAATGCAATGGTACGGTCAAAGAATGAGAGAAACCCATTATGGACAATTTATCTCAATTTATATCTCAAATGTACATAACAATAATTCTTAGTAATCTAAGTAGTATAGTAGTCAGTATAAGTAATCTAATTAATGAGTTAATGTCATCTGAGCTCAGATAAGTAATGGAAAATTGATGGCTACATTTTCTAAATAACAAAGCAATTAAATTAATGTTTTACTAAAACTGATACTTGCATTATGAGTTGATAAGCCACCCAGCTAATATGGGTTGCAGTAATAATAGCAGATATCACAACAAAATGTGATTAAAAAGCTTGCATGAACAATCCACTGAACAATCCAAAGCTAATAGAGCTACAGTCACCCAACAGCGCAAAAAAACAAAATGTTTAAGACCTTCAATTAAGACTTTTTAATACCTTCAAAGGTAAAGTCTTTGAACAACTCAATGCTTTTTATGACTTTTCAAGATCTGTAACTATCCCTACAGGTCAGCATCTAAAGCTAGGATTACGTTTTGTATAGTTACAGTAAGTATTGTCACAAAAGACCATAGTTTTCATTGTGACTAGTATGCACCATTACTGTCCTATTATCTATTTATTGCCTTTTCTTTGCCTTCTCTTACCTCTTCTTTCACAGTGCCAAACTCAGGGTCCAGGGCCTTGAAATGGTACCTGTAACTTCCCTCTCGACCCACAGCTGCCTTAACGTCCTTGAGAGTTACCTCACCAAGCCTGTACAATGATTACAAAGAGACTCACTTATCTAATATGTTATAGTTTGATTGTTTTTTATGTTCTACCTTTAGCCTACCTGTCTAAATATATGTATAAAGAACATTGTTGTTTAGGTGAGTTTAGCAAACAAAAAATTGCAACATTTACTAGACATTTCAGAAAGAAAACACCTTGCAAACCCACACACAAACCTCTTCGGTATATTGATCATAGAAGGTGTTGGGGATTTTCCAGTAAAATAAAGGATTTTAGTAGAGGCAGAAGAACCACTGAGGGACTGACAAACCTCTGAAAGGAACAACAGAAACATAGTTGGTAAAAACATTAATGTTCTATGTTTACATTTATGAGTAGTTGGGGGTTAGATGTTGGAACAACTTACTTGTGCAAGGCCAGGATTCAGTGTCTGTTTGTTGACCTTTACGTCTTGGAGATTTCCCCCTTCCCTGCAGCATTTTGACAAATGTTGAAAGACCCTCATGATTTTAAATCCCAACATTTTATCAAAAGTATCCACAGATTTTCTTGCTTAGCATATTATCAATTTTGTGGTACTCTTTCAATGGTGCTCACTCATTAATAAAGTAATCATATGAAACCACATGGCTTTGGCTCCATTGTCAACAGTTTCTCAAAGACAAAATTGGTTTGCAAGACTTGTGTATTTAGTGTTGTTAGTATGGCATTTGTACCCTGTGTGTATGCAGAACATGTAGTCTGTCGATGAGTGATACTATGCCCTGCTCCAAGGTGTCCAGTGTATGGTGCTGCGGATCGTGGTCTTTGAAGTTATTTCTCAAACTCCTAAGTGCATCTCTGAGCAGCTGCACCTCCTCGGCCTGCTAACAGAGCACAAACACAAGAAGGCTGACACAAAAAGCCAATTTCATTGATTTGTGCCTGTTTAAACTCCTTACACTCCTATGTTTAGTGTATATTAAGCATGCTCTGTGTCTTGTTTTGTCTACAAGTAACTATAGGCTAGGAAGAATGCGTTTAGGGCGTGTCCACATCACATTTGGTATTTTAACGGCAGAGAAAGCAGTTGCTGCACCGGACGCATGCTTCAAAACAGTTGAACTTAGAGCATCAGAGTATATCCTCCTAAATTATTAATAATTCATTTATTCATTTTAGGTAGAGGAAAAAACATTGTGATGAAAAAGTGAGCCTCATTTTAAAACCAACACACCCATTGCCTCTCTGATGGGTGCAAGTGGGTTTGCTATTTGAACAGTATGGGCACTGGCCGGAAAAATGACAACTGCATCAATCTGACAGTAGCAAAGACACTTAGACACTTGCATTAGAATGGGGTTTCTAGTGTTTCAATTGCTCAAATTAAAATTTAAAGCCTAAATGCTGCAAGGCAAAACAATGCAAGAGAAAAGCTGTGAAACAATATAAATAGGCCGACTGACTTAACAGTCTTATCATAGATTCTGGTAAACCCCCACTTACGTCTGACAGAGAGGGAGCTGGATTTCCAGAGTAAGAATATCCATTGTTTTCTGTGCCAGTGGGAATCTTAAAAAAGCAACAATAACAAAAACAAGTGTCAGCTGTAATATATATCTGTATTTATGATTGTGTGGTGCAGACAGAATATGAAACCTAAAACTCAACTCTTTATTCAGATTTTACCTGTTGTGGATCATTACTCATTAGCTCCTGCAGCATGCTGTTTTTATGCTCCAACTCTCTTTGCAATTTATTCTACCAAAGAGACACAGAATTAGACATCAGAACACACACTAATATAAACCCACTTGATACTAAAATACACATTAGAGTATAAATGTGAAAGAGGAAATAAGCACATTTAAAAGAGGTAAATTCTTCTGCACCAAAGTATGTTTCAATGTTCATTGTGAGTTACTGATTAATTTTGGCCTGACATTTTCACACCTTGATTTGAGGTGGACAGAACAATTTGAGGCCACTATAACTAAAGTCTATGGCTAACATACCTGCTGCGCTTGGCTTTCCTCCAGCTTGTGTTTGAATTGCTGGAGTAGTTTGTCCTTCTGTGCTGTCTCGCTCTGCACCAACCAAAGACAAGAAGTAGTATTCATTACTTAACATACAGACAATAAACAGATGCTGTGTAACATGAACTACGTTAAGTTACAACAACTAAACGACCACTAAAAGAGAAGGATCTGAGTTTCTCACCTTGCATTCCCCCCTCAGTCTGTTACATTCCTCCAGCTTCCACTGTAGCTCTGCCTACAATACATTGTCAATAGGGAAAATGTGTATTACAAACATTCTAACACTGTATTTTCAAGATTTGACATCACTTTAATAAAAACAGACAATTGTGAGATTATTGTATTTCAAGCATTACTATATTTTGTACATTCTGGTTGTTGAGTTCATCCTTCGTCATGCTGGCTCTGAGAAGCTCCTGCTTCATCTGCAGTATTGAGGCCTCCTGAGTGCACAGCCTCTGCTGTTGGGCATCCTGCACATTTACAGACCAACAGAAAGTTAATTAATCAGCTGGCAACGTTTTAACCACAAAGTTAGAACTATATTCTCTGTCTTACCTTGGCGCCCTGGAGGTTTCTCATCTCCTGCTTACAGCGCAACAGTTCCCTCTACATAAACAGCAAACAACACACTCTGAATTAAACATTAATAACATAACAATGTGCATTCCAGAAGTTTATTTTCTCCAAAATAAGGAAATCATGTTTCTTGTTCCAAACAAAAGAAGAAAAAAAACATATTGGAAATTTGAAAACAAAACAAACGATATACTTATTTACCTTGAGCTCCTGAGCCTCCTCCATACTCTGATCCAAACGACTGCGAATGACTACCTGAAAAGAGAACCACAATGGACTGAGAAAGAAGGGAAACTGATACCCGTGTCACCCTCTTGACACATACACACACATACACATACACAAAGAGTCAAGAAAAAGAAATTTGATCTACTCTGAACACAAACATCTAAAATAACAGCAAAGTAGAGTGACACAGGAAAGCGGGAGAGAGAGACGGGATAGAGAAGGACAGAAAATGAAATTAAGATTGCAAAAAAGGATAAAAATTTGAAAATAGAAGGTAAGACTAATACTACCAGCTGCTGTTCAGTGTTGCACTGGTCCAAAGTCAAAGACACATCCTGTTCATCCTCAGGCAGTGAGCCATGCAGCAGCAGGGCCTTAGACACACAAACATGTGACACCAGTTTGTACTTTAGAGTGAAGTTGCTGTGTTCAAAAAAGGTCTAACCAGTTAAAACAGTAGCTGGTAGGCGTGGTTATGTGCATGACTCACCACACTCACCCCCCTAACCCCCCAGCACAGATGCTAAAATCAACCAGTAGCAGTTAACAGAGGAGCAACACAGACACTGTTTTCATAACCCAAAACACTGCCAAGTGTGTTCTGGCCCAGTTAGGCCAGAAGCATTACTGACAGGAATTCAACTAACTATATGAGAAACACACTCAGCACTATAGCTGAGTGTGTTTGAGTGTGTCAAAAAATCTGGTTGTGAAGTAAAAAAAGACAACTCTATATTTTTCTCTAATTTCTCTCTAACTAATAACTAATCAAAACCTCCATATTCAAGTACCTGTAAAGCAGACACCATTTTACGTGTCTCCTGCACCTCTTTCTCCAAAGTTTCACTGAGCGGATCCTCCCACGCCGTCTCCACTACAGCATGAGATGCCTCCACTATATCCACACAGACATATGCACACAGTATAGTGTGTTACACGTGGCCAACGAGAAGTATTGAGGTGTGCCTATGAAATGATATGTTTGTCAGTTTGTGGCAGGACAGAACTTACCACTGCCCTGCTGTTGTTGGCGGTCTTCCTGCTGTCTGTCTGAGTGACTGCTGCTGGATGGAGCTCTTGGAGATGACAGTGGACTGACGGAGCTGAGGCTCGAAGAGGACAAAACACTGATTAATCAATTTATTCCAGATTGGCTGTCTGAGTTCACTAGACACTACTTTGACATGAGTGGGTGATGTCTTGACATTGACAGTGTATTGGTGGTAATACATAATAATGATGCTTGTAGAAGCTGGTAATAAACTAAGTTAAACTGTCAGTCTGAATGCATGTCCTGCTGAAGCCCTGTCTGCAGGACATGCTTTCTCAAGTCTGCTTTCTCAATGGTGACAGAAAACAAAGGCAGTCACTAAAATTAAAGGAACTTTGATAAGCAACAAAGTAATGAAAACTGTCAAACATAGAGTGTCTCTTTGACAACTCATTGGGCTTTGACTCATATTTGGGCAGAGATACTATCAGGAAGGAAAAAAAAGTAACACATGAGAGCGACACATATTCTCTGAAATTCTAACCTGCCAAGAGAACACCCAAATTGTTGCACGGTGCATACAGACACTTAATTTCCACATTGCATTGTAACATTGTAGAATTTTTATGGTTATGGTAAAAGCATAAACTCAAACATACTTGTATGGGACTCCACACACACACTTACACAGCGTCTGGTCTTACCATTTAATCTGTGTCCCCCCCATTTTGGGTTACAGTGCATAATATTTCCAAGGAGTCCAAGTTTCACCCTGCATATGGCTCTCTGGCATCAGCATCACGACAAACTCATGATAGTTTGTGATTTTCCTCACCCTGATTCTCCCCACCCCTCTCCCTCCAGCTAACCAAATGTTGCCATGGCAACCAACTCTGTAAACACTGCTTAGCATCAGTCACTGAATTAAACTACATATGTGATGGCAGCATCGGGTCACCATTGCCCTGTTGAATGTCTGTTTCTCCAAACAAAAGCAAATTATTATCCTACCAATAATCAGCACAAGCACTTCTCCCTTCACACACACACACACACACACACACACACACACACACACACACACACACACACACACACACACACACAGTTGAAAAGAACAGCACAGAAGATTTCTTCAAACTGGACATGTGATCATAGAAAATAAAGACTTATTATTTCTTTTTTTTTTTAAATCATCTGCCTTATCTGCACACACATTAACTGCAGAGTGAAGTTTGAAGTACTAAAACCAAGGTCATATGCTCTGTCAGACAGCGAGAGGCACAAACACATAGACACAAACACACGAAGACAAATAAGGCACAGAATGTGAACTGTTTTCTAAGGTGTGGAAAAGTAGGTGTTAAAGATGAAAGATAACAGAACTGAAAATTAACTTCAGGCAAAAATGTTAGCTGAATCAATTGTAGAGTAAAAATAGCACAAACAACAAGTTGTACAGCCTGAAATACAATGAGCAAAAATCAGCTTTTTGTACTAAATGTACAAATAACAATTTTAATTACATAACTATACCACTTGTCCTTGGGCCACTAAACAGCATTGACCTCTGATGAATTTAGGACAGCAATGCCCACAAGCTTACGTTAAGTTTTCATTTTATAAATGCTACTATCTCTGCTCTGCATCATTTAAAATGGCAAAACCTCACTTATTTACTATCATTAACCCTACTCATTTACTTTTCTCCTGAAGATATGCTGTTCACCTGAACCAAATGTGTCTTTTACATTATACTTAGGACACACATAAGACACAAAAAGTGATCATGCACGCTGCTTTAATGCATCCTGGTTTAACTACTAAATTCAATGACTGATGGCATGACTTATTAATTATCATGAAAAACATGAGCTCATGTAAAAATAGATTACCTGCCAGGCTGAGGATTGTCCTGCTCATCTGGAGATCCTCTTTCATACTGTTCAACCAATGCACGAACACACACACTGTTCTCCACATCCAACCCCCAGCCACTGAAAGATAGGAGGTAAAGCAGAGGTGATTTCTTTCTACAGTTTTGACACACACCATAGGTAAGCAGCTGTAAGGATGATAATTTGGTGATCTTATTGTCCACCAGAGGCCAGCGAAGACCTAATAAATTATTGCTGTGGCGGAGAACATTTGGGTATTTCAGGAAGGTAATAACAAAGGTTTGTGGAAGACAAGGGTTTGTGTCCTTGCTTATGATTGTTGCAGCCAGTATACCTGTGGATACGTGTAACACGCGTAGGCTGTGATGCATCAAGTCGTGCTGACGCCAATGCAGCAGCAGCACCTTGTGCTAAAGCAACAGTGGAAAGAGGGTTGTGACTGGCATAGCTTCTTGTCAAGCTCCTCCCACTTCCAGTAGCAGCCCTGTGATTGGCTGAGGGTTTAAAATGGGCAGCTAGGGCCAGAATTATCCTCATTACAGATTTCAGATTGCCATCAACAATGTCTGCGGTCAGAAAACGAACATATGAAAAGATTAGAAAACCTGCTCTCAAAATGTAAAGAAAGAAAATGAGGAAACAGACTCAGTGATTTACCTCTTGAGGATATGTGTGGCATGCGTATGTGCCTGGAGGAAATGAACTGCAAGACTTGCTCCACATTTTTCCTGCTTTCCTCTTTGTTTTGTGGACTCAAATACACTCCCTCCAGGACTTCCCCAGCTACCAATTTGATAGAAATTAAAGAGAGAGAAAAAAAGCATGAGCAATACCATAGTACAGTGTGGGTACAACTGAGACAATATTCCATTTAAACATTGTGAGGTTCAGAAGGCCAATTTTCACTAATTTTGAAAAAGAAACATGTCTGGTAGTCCTCAATGAAAACATAATCATTAGTATTTAAGTTGTCATGAAAGTAAGTAAGTGCAAATTGATAACAAAAATAATTTATCAATGTAAACAGACTAATTCAATGAGAAAACATTTAATGTCCTGGCTGTCCTGGACATTTAAAAGAAAACATTTAATGTCCTGGCTCTATTTATTCTTCCAATGTTACAAAAGTGTGTGAGCAATCTCTGTGTGTAAATGTACATGTGTGTATTTACCAACTATCTCTATAAGTTGTGTGAGCACTACCCCATCCTGCAGGTCATATCTGAGGTCTGTGATAGGCTTCAGGCCTGGTTTCCTCTTCAGCTGAGAGTTCACCCAGGAAACATATGCTGCCAGCTGCTGCTGCAATCCATCAATCAGACATAAACACACAAATCCAACAAACCAAAGACCCAACAAAAACACAAACACAAAGCTTAGAGCGGCGGCCAAAGAAGGCTGAGAGCAGGGCATTACAAATGAGCTCCTTTGTTTATTATGCTGGGGCAGGAGGAGAAGGGGGGCAGGGTCAGCCTATTGTCCCACCGCCTATTACATTTTACTTTACTATGGACGGACAGTCACATCATTTCGTGTTCAGTGCAGCTACGTGGGTCAGCATGTTTCACACCGGCTACACACCCCATCTCTACCGGTTGCGTCTAGTCACGTGACAGTCGGTCGCCCAGGATACGTGACAAAGAATGTACCCCGTTTAACACACAACAGAAAATTTGACTGGACCCTCACCTCAATATGCTGTTTGGTTATTTTTTAGTCCTACCAAAGCTGCATGGTGATCTCATCAGCTGACATCCATATCACTAAGCACTTAACTATGCAACCGACATTTTATTTAGTTTTTTTGTTGTTGTTGTTGTCTAAACTGCATATTAAAGCGAGCGAGTGGAAGATAAAAATCAGCATGAACTTGTGGGGACAAACTGCGGAACTTACTCCTTTTTTCACCCAAAACCATGGGCCTTTATGGTCCGCTTGTCTAGCTGTTAGCTAGACAAGTCCTCGGCTTGGTTCTGCTTACTTTACCTTACTTTATACACATGAACATCAGTAACGCTGGGTAGACGTTACCTCGTTAAAGCTCCCATGAAGAACCTCATCCAGCAAACTTCCTCTAGAAAGTGAGGCGATCATCTTTTAACTCGAAACCCCATTTAAGCTAGCTAGCTGGCTAGCTTCATTGATTCCCACACGATAAGTCTGAAACAACAGACAGACCCCCCTCGTTACTACCGCTGTACTCCCAGCAAACGTCAACAAACCGAGACAATTGAGGGATCGGCAGCGACACAGCCACCGTTACTCTGGCTGGGAAGCCGGTGTCACGTCACCGAGTCACACTGAACTTCCGGCTGCGGTTTTCAGAATAGAAATATTATTCACGTACACTTCCGGAGTTGATCATTTATCTCATATCTTATATTATCTTGTCATTGCAGTCTAAATCTATGCTAAGTAAACCTATTATTCAGATTTTATTTTTTATATTTTTATACTTTTTATATTCTGGTCATATATCTGTATATGTGACAATAGCCTTTTAATTTATGTCATTAAAACCAGTGTTAGAAAGGTAGGAAGTGGGAAAGCAACAAAGTTACCTTAAGCCACTTTACATATAGAGCAGGTCGAGACCAAGCTCTTTATAAAATAATTTAAATGGACCCAACAAATCCCACCATGAGCAAGCACTTGGCGACAGTGGTGAGGAAAAACCTCCTTTAAGAGACAGAAACCTCGAGCAGAACCAGGCTCAGGTGGACAGCCATCATGTTATAGCAATATTACTGTTTAGGTCAGCTTTCAACTTTCAAGTTATAATGATTTTCTTTTGTGGTGTGGCAGCAATACTGTTCCATAGAAAGGAATATAATAAGTATATATTTACTCAAATATTGCACAAGCAGAATTTTGATATACATATACATTACCAGTATTACCAACAGTACAGTACAATAATGCATATATTTATGACTGTAAATTATGGAACTTTTATTTTTAAGACTAGCTGATAGTACTAATTTAATTTCACTTAAGAAGGATTAGAAATGCAAGACTTTTAATGGAGTATTTTTGCATTCGTACTTTTAGTTAAGTAAAAGATCTGGACACTTCTTCCACCACTGTAAAAAAAAAAAAGCCATATAGGCTTTAGCATAATTCATAAAAATGAATAAACAAATTAGTAAACAAAAATGTAGCTCCTCCATATAGGTCAGTTAAGGCTAGAAATCAGCTTCACTCTATCTGAAAAGTTTGTTTGCAATAGTAATTCTTGTATGCAGAAATGAGAGAAAGCTGCAGAATATAATTTATATAATAGCAGAAGAGATATTATATGTTATTGCAAACACACACACAAACACACAAATTCTTTTACCCATGTGTCTTGGTAATGTGTCTTGGTAATGACATTAGAATTTCTGAATTTGACAACTTGCCTGGGCAGTTTGCCATGCAGTTCAATAGATATTAAAAGAATTGTTCATCCATTTTCTTACAATTATCTGTCTTTATCTATGTCCACTGCTATAATCTTTAATAATGTGACATTATAGAATTAAGAATATTAATATTAAAAAGTCCCATACATATATACATCATCATTTTCAATTCTAAATAATCTACTTACAGTAGCTTTAAATAACCATAATGTATGCATTCTTGTACAGTTTGTCAAACTATTTCCAGGTCCAGTTATTATTTGTATTTAAGTTTTCCTGCATGTTATAGAAATCCATTATAATAGCCTTAACAATTTAACAAGTACAGTACTTCAGTCCTTACTAATTCAATTGCATAATGGGCCATTTCACCAGGTTGCCAACAACATTCTTACTCTCTTTAATAAAATAAGCTTCCCAAGAACAGAAACACAGACACGTGGATGTGGTTCTAAACCCACTTCACCATCCAACTATGTCACACAATTGGTAGAGAGCAATGCTAACTGCAACATCTTATGGGTGTCATTCTATTCTGTTTGTATGGTTGAACATGGGGGCTTGTAGGACAGGTGGTGGCTGAGTTGCTCAGAGATGAAATTGGTACTTGAGTGTCTCTCAAACCGGTTAGATTTGTGTAAACACTGCTTGGAATTGGATTACAATGACTGTATAGAGACTGGTGCCTCCATGGCACTGAGATCCTGGATGTGACCTGCAGAAAGAGTGCAATAGAGTAACATAACAAGATGTTCCCTCAAGGTATTAGAGAGACATCACATTCAAGAGAATGGTTTAGGCATACAGACTCAAAATATAATGGCTTACCAATTCGCAAAGTAGTCTGATCCAATATGCTGAGGTATGGGAGGTAGATGTTGCTAGGTCCAGAATGAGAATAACACAATTTTCCATGATGAAATACCACATTCTCGCCAAAAACATGCAGCTGAAAAAAATAGAGAAACGGTTAAAGGTTAAATGTTAATGTTTTTAGTTTTGCCTATTTTTGAATATTTACTAATACCATTACATATACTGTATGTATGTGTGTTTGTGTACCTGCTTTTGCAGTAGTTTCTGTGTCAGTTTCAGAAGTGTAGTGCTCTGCACTCTTTTTAGGTCACTCAGCAGCAAAAGAGCCCGAGCTAGAGTAATACTGGATCCTGGCGGGATGCATGTCCGTCCTGACAGCAGGCTCACTGCCTCCTACACACATGCAGACATATACAGAACACTATACCACTGAGCTAAATTAAAATCATTACAGATTCAGCATTAGACGCTTGACTAAAAAGAATGTACAAGAAAAGTAAAGGCATCTGGGGGAAAAGGGGAAAAGGAAACGATTTAGATTCTTAATATAATACTATTGCAAGTAAAACGATTATTGAATAAAGTTAAATATTATTAAAATTTAACTAAAAATATATAAATATATAATATGACACAGTATAATAAAAATACAAATGCATATTATACTGGTTTCTATAACATTCTATCATATATTAACTTCTTTTGTATTAGATCACATTAGATTAGATCACACTGGGCCACCAGCCATTGTCCTACTCTGAACAGCTATCACTGCAATAACTGCAATAAATAAGGTGATCACACTCCGAGGGCTAGTGGCGCAATGGATAACGCGTCTGACTACGGATCAGAAGATTCTAGGTTCGACTCCTGGCTAGCTCGGCTTAACCTTTAACCTGTCATTTCCAAAAGTCCTCTTCTCCACGCTTGGTTTAACAAATCACTGACTGTCACCTCCAAAAGTCCTCCTCTCGCCACACTACGTACCAAAATTCGTTGGCCACCTGATAGTTGAATCACGATTCAACCAAGACAAAAAGTCCTCTCGATCCTACATTCGCATCCGGCTGCCAGTCATTGGAGCGCTATTATGTACTGTCTCGTCATATTGATTTTGTAGAAAGCATTTGTTTGTAAAGAATATGTTCAACAGTGATAGATAAGTCATTCTTGAGAATTGACTGCCTTTTATCACACATTGATGCCCTTGAGAATTAAATTGGAAGGATCTGTGGTATGCAGTGGGAGAGGTATGCTATCACTGCGACTGCGACAAAAGTCCTCTTCTCCACGCTTGGTTTAACAAATCACTGACTGTCACCTCCAAAAGTCCTCCTCTCGCCGCACTACGTACCAAAATTCGTAGTTGTTTTACTTTGATGCTTTGATGTTTTACTTTGATGCTGAGTGGCAGTCTCCGGAGACTTGAACATTGACAGGCAATCCTGTGACCACAGAGGCCTTCCCGCAATACCATCCTCACTGGACTAGTGGCGCAATGGATAACGCGTCTGACTACCGATCAGAAAATTATAGGTTCGACTCCTGGCTAGCTCAGCTTAACCTATAACTTGTCATTTCTCAAGTCCACACATTGATGACCTTGAGAATTAATTTTGAGGGACCAGTGTTAGAGATATCCTTTCACTGCGATAACCATGATCGTATAGTGGTTAGTACTCTGTGTTGTGGCTGCAGCAACCCTGTTTTTCTTCTGTAAATTATACTGAAATATTTACACATAAATAGAGATGTATTTGTTTGAGTTGGTACCTGTAACATTGCCACGCTGTCATGTTTCTTGCCTCTATATGCTTCCAATTCAGCAGCTTCGACCATCAAAAGGGCTTGAATATCAAGGTCTCCCCATAGTGCACATTCATCAAGACCCTCTTGTAACACCCGTGCTGCTTCCTCATTAATGTTCTCATCTTAAAAAGAAGACAGTTCCCCAAGACACACATTAATACCTGCACAGATTGAATGGTTCATAATTGTTTCACTAACCTTTGTGCAGCATACTGTACATACTCTCCAAAGACATGTTATTTGAAACAATGTAGAGGTACAAAGTAAATAATGCTACGTGTTTCTTAATATGCATTTCTCAAATGTACATCCAGTGCTAGTTCCCATAGGAAGGTAGATCTTTGACATCAGAGGTCCTTATGATCAAATTGTTTAAGCCCACACCACACTACTCATAACATAAAAAGAGCATCACAACACATGACCAGACCTGGGGAAAGTACAGCAGTGCCACGGATGTGTGCCACCAGGCTGCGGACAAGAGCTAGGCGGCATCGCAGCCACAGATATACTCCAATTCTCTCACTAGCCTCCACTGCTCTGGGACAGTCTCCATGCAGGGGTTCTTTTGTACCCTGTGCACATACATAGGGATACACACACACACCATGTACAATCAATTACAGTTCTTGTGACCCAGTGTGATTATTTGCAAATTTTTTAATGAAAAAAATAATGTTATCATATCATGTTTCTAAAGTCAGATGTTTTCATATTACCTGTACAAGACAGCATACTGATACTGAATTTTGTTCAAACTCGTATAAACATGCTAACTGTTCACTTACACATGTTAGCTCAGACACAGGTTTGTGAAAGCCAGGTTGAGATCCTTGCATGGTCACAGGTGATGTTTGCAGAAGCACCAAGGATGAAATTGCCAATTCAGAACTGAAGGCAGATATAACCATCTTATGGTTAGAATAGTCAGAAAATACAATCATAAGCAAACACACACAGTACAAATGCATGAAGCCACTGCACCTAAGTGTAGTATGTCCTTGCTGCAGGTAGAGGTTGGCCTTTAATAGATTTGACTCTATTTCCAATTCTAGGTTCTCCATTTTGCTGCAACACTGAGATGTGAGCTGCTGTGCAACGTATTGCAACCAGAAGGACGCTCCTTTCAACAAAAAGAACTATAATGGAGGAGATGACATATTTGCAAGTTAACACAAACAAACTAACGAAAAAACTGCTCCATACAGGTCAGTGCAATAATTACAGGAAGCTGCAAAAACAAGTAAAGATCTAGGAAGTCTCACCTGAATCCTTTCTAGAGTGAGCTTCTTCTTCTCTGTGTCAAGATCCAGCACTTTTGGCTCTTCTAGCTCTAGAAGGGAGCTCTCAGTGTGCAATTTGTCCTGTTCCTGGTGTTGTGAGTTCACTAAACTACTTGTTATGCTGGCACAAGCTTCTCCTTCAACAGATTCTGAAAGACATTCTCGTTTAAAATGAATGTGGACAAACAGAGTACAGTAGGATGAAAATGATGAATATACCAGAATAGAGTTAGTTTTTCAAGTCAGTGTATTTGACAAAATCTCATTTAGTCCTACGAGAGTAAAGGTAGCTACTCACATCTAAAAATGTAAAATTACCTTTAACTACTTCACCAACTAAATAACCAAAGCTAAACTGATTCTGTTTAATTAAATTGTGATAGCATGTCTATCTCAAAAAGACACAGAACTTTTGGATGCTGGATATCTGGAGAAATGCTGAACGCAAAGAGGGCATGTCCTAATGTTAATATGTAATAGTTAAATAGTATGTCTGCTATTCTACTTCACTGGGAGATGCCACACAATCCAAATATAAACCAACATAATTAACAGAGAGGAGAAAGTAGTCTGGCATACAGACCTGGCACATGAAGGCCATGTAAAGTGTTACTGAGTGCCAGGACTAGTTGAATACGAGCAAGGTTCAATCGTAGGCACAATGTAGGTCCATACAACGTTCGAACCACTGAAGCAAAGTCACAGTTCACAAGTTCTTCCAAAGCCTAAACACAAGCACACAGAGTACATTCACAAAAACAATATAGTAAGTATTTTAGTGCACATTATTTTAGGGAAAAAAATGAATTTAGTTAATGAAAATAGTAGCACAGAGACAGAGAAGTACTTGTGTCCATTAGGGTGATTAGGACCATTTTTCAAATGTGTCTGGAAGGTAGACTGGAGAATGTGTTGGGGACATGTGGTATTTCTGCACAGTTTAAAGCAAAGAAACTGTACCTGTATTATATAACTGTGGCAGTACGATTTAAAGAATGATTGATGTGACTTTCCACCATCAACACATATATATAGATACATTTTGCACATAAATTCGGACACTGACAGAAGAATACTTGTGAAATGCCCCTGGAATATCATCAGAAATCTAAAGAAATCTGATATAGAAAGTACCTCAGCATTGTCCAGGAGAGACTTGCTGCTGTTGAACGTCTTGACAGGCTGCCCAATAAGCACAATGTTTAATATCTATTCAGATTATGGTATGAACAAAACAAAAATTATAATACTTTCAATAGTGTATAGAGTTAGCAGGGGAACACATATGTTGAAAAACTGACAGTTGACAGAATGGCAGTTTTCAAGAAATAATCCCACTAATGGTTAGATTAGAAATTTCAGATTTATAGTATTACAAACACAAAACTAACAATGAGATGTTTGTGTTCATACTTGGTGATGATGCTTGGGAATGTAGTGTCCATGAGGCAGAAGGACACCCGTTCCTTGCGTGAGCTGAACTGTCTCCTTTGCAGCTTCAGTGAATAGACACAGTTCAGTAAGGGCACGTATCTGCAGGAAACATTTGCACAGATTAGATCCACCATGAAAGAAAAAAACATTAATTTGTGCATAAAGAGAAAACACAAAGGCTGACCTTAAGTATTTTGCCCTCAACATTGCGTTGGACATCTCTGCACACAGTCCCCACAAAATGTAGGTAAAGAGCTAGTATGGGCAGTAGCTGAAATTACAAATATAGTTTAACACTGAGTCAATAAAATATCTTAATTATTGCAGTTCAAAATTAGGACACACAGACAGTGTTTAAGTGCATACCGTGATGTAGTATCCTGTGAAGAAAAGCCAGTGACAGATGAAGTTAAGACTAGTTACAGTAGTACCCAGGTGAACCCTGTGAGGTTCAGAGAAAAGGTCAACTCCTGGGAGTAGTTCATCTCCAACACTGTGGGAGGCGTACTGGAGATCAGCTTGGGGTTGAGCCAGAGAGCAGCACAGCACACACTAGTGAAGTGGGCCACACAGGCATGTCAGAATAAATGCACATATACACACAATAAAACATACATACATTAAAGCAAAAACATTTCCTGTCATTATTCATTAATACCCCCTGCAAGTATTACCTTAAAGAGGTGAGCAGAGAGAAGACAGCACTTGGTCCGCTGGCTGATATCAGAAGTTAAGATATACCTGTAAATCAAATCACATACCTCAGGGGCAAAAAGTTTTTTAAAGGCATTGTCAGTCAGTCATAAAGCTGATTGAAACCTACTGAGCAATCTTGGCAGTGAGCACAGCAGCATGTAGACATCCCCAAATACCAGCCTGTTTCAGGGTTTGTTGCAGGGTGCAACTTCCAAACAATACACCATCCCACTTCTCTAATGCGCCTGGGATATGTAAGGCACAATCTATAGCTTTATTCCAGCATGAATGTGCAGCCCTGGAGATAAAACACAGACCAGAACTTAATTATTGTTAGAATGCAGGGAAAATCATGGAAAGGACAACAAGCTTGCTTCAACACACACTTACTCACACTCTGGGGATGAAACAAATTTTTCTAACCTCATGTTTCCATTGTAGAAATGTAGGTCTCCAATTTCATGCAGTGCCAAAACTCTGAGGGAGTCATGACTGTTGGCATGGAGATACTCTGAAGAAATTTTGGACGGAAAAGAAAGTCAAATCTTTATGACCCTGACAGCCCATCACGTACTTCATCTGGGTATTCATTGCTGTTGTCATTTAGTCTGCTGTTACTCTGAATAACACACCAACTCAGAGACTTGTCGATATATGCCTTTTTTATGAAAAGCGTACTATACTTAGACCTGCTCTATTTGGATAGTGCCTTGAGATAACTTTGTTGTGAACTGGCATTATATAAAAATAAATTGACTTGACTTGCTTATAGAAGTATTGAGTAGTACTTAAGTATTTTGTGCTCTTACTAATGGAGGTGGAGTATGCAGCAGTGACAGTCGGCAAGTGGTCAGTGCTAATAGGGAAGCTGTAGAGAGCATTTGGAGTACTGTAGTCCTCCTCTGTAAGGTCACAAGGTTGGATGTTTGGAGTGGGCATAACTGTCGGACTGAAATCCACCAGGCTTCCAGAATGGCAGAGACTTCTACTCTGACAGTGTCGCAACTGTGCTGCAAAGTCTGAATAGAAACAGAAGCAGTGTAAACTATGTGAGTATGAAACAGTTGATGTATGCGTGTTCATGGCACTTCATCAAAATTGATTAAAATTAAAATTGAACTCACAGGGCTGTGTGTATGCCAGGAGCAACAACAGTAAGGAGCGACTATGGTGGAAGACTTGAAGACAATGTGGTCTTCTCTGAAGCGCTTGATGGTAACAGTTTAGTGTGTCTTCTACATCCAGAGGAACGCACACAAGGGACATGGAGTACTGTATTTCTGCACCTTACACACAGAAAATATACACATGCAAACATTACCCATGCAAACACAAGATGTCCCCAGGTGTCCACAGACCTTTGTACTTTTTGCTCCTTCTTCATTTTGGTAACTGTGCACAATCCATACCATAGTATCTCACTATTCCTATGTTCTTTTATAACACTGCAGTATTCCAATTACAGGGCAGCTATCATAATTTACTACAAACTACAATGGCTGAAGCTGGCTGTTCAAACCTTTAAGTTCAACTGCATGTTGAGGAGGGGAGTTTGTGAATGGTACTTTTTTGTGAATGGGTGGTTGCTGTGCATGGTGAGGGATCCACCCACTGAGCAGCTGGCAGCCTGCATAGCTCCTGTAAGTTACCTGAAATGCAGAAAAGAAAGCACCACATATACACATACAGCATAATACATACATTTATACAAAAAACATTAATAAATTGGTCGTTGTACTTTCAAGAGGGAAAAAACTGGTATTTTAGTATGTTTTCAGATTCTATGGTGCTGAGTAATAACTGTACAAGAAATTATGTGCTTGTGAAAGAACAATGAGTTCTATTATTTCTATAAAGACATTTTAATGGCTTGGATTTCCTTGATAATTGATTTTCACTACAATATCAAATATAGCTTGAACATGGTTCTGTGTGTGTATATAGCACCTCTTTGCCAGTGGCTTTTTGTGTCTTGACATGGTGTGGCTGTGGAACTGTGGGCCCTCCAAAACAACTAATTCTTTCAAGCAGCCTCCTTTGAGCATGGATGAGTAGAGGAGTTGTGATCAAGGCGTAACGTTCCCTGAAGTAAGCATACAGATGCACACACACACACACACACACACACACACACACACACACACACACACACACACACACACACACAAACACACACACACACCCAGGAGATTACATTGACTTCCATTAATTTCCTGGAGACTTACCGTAACCTAACCTGTTGTCGTGTCTTCCTACATTGACTTCATGTTTCCTTCATGTTTTCCTTTGTGAATAATAATGTTGAAAAATGGAAAAACACATCTCTGTGTCTTTTGAATGTTGCTATGCACCATGAGTCTATTCAGAATCATCTTTTTGCTGTATGTGTGGTTTTATGGAACCAATATAATCATATTTACCGTGTGTATGAGTTGAAAAGTAAAGCTAAGTGGGCCAGGTTTTCCCATTTGCCACTATCATGGAGTCGCTCCAGAGTGTGTAACACCAGGGTGCGAACCCAACGCAAGTCCACTTGTGTGCTGTCATCCAGTGGGGCTGAGAAATGAAGACTCAACTCTAATTCCTCTTCACTCATGTCACTGTCATACAAACTCCACAGCTAGTAGGGACCAAGATGAAGGTTAAAGTCACAAACAGGATTGTGTCATCTTCACAAGATGCAGACTGTAATGACCATAGCAATCTAGGTTTTGTTTTCTTGTTTTTGCCTATTAATGAATTAATGATTATGTCTATGGGTTCTTAAACAAGTAACAAGGTGTTTGTACATAGGTGTGCATGCTAATTACCCCAAGTCTGTTCAGCATGTCCATAATTAGATCAGTAGCTAGCACCAGGAGCTGGGTGAAGATGGTTTGCAGCTGTTCTACTATAATGGGGGATTGAGGTTCAAATTGAGCAGCTGTCTGCACCCGAAAAGTAATCCCACAGCTTTGATCCCACACAGTCTGGCAAACTTGCTGTAGAGTGGTCCAATGGCTGCCACGATGGGCCAGCACCTGAAAAAGAATAAATATACATGCATAAAATACAAGAACAAACAAATGAAAGTAAAATAAAAAGTAAAAAACAGTAAGTATAACTTATTGTACAGTATGTGACTGAACAACAGAATACAAGAGACAAGATTTGTGATTAAATGTTATGTCAGAATTAGTTTACTTCTCAGTGAGTGTGTCCATGTATGTGTGAACAGTACCATGGCCCTTCTGAGATGTGAAGCAGCTTTATGAAGTGAGTCCAGCAGCATAGTACCAATGCGCCTGTGCATCTCAATCTGTTGTTCAGATTGAGAGGAGTCCTCTCCCTCCTCACAGCTCTCCTCTGAAACAGAGTCATCAGCTCTAACTATTGGAATTAAAGAAAAGGAAAGTTATGAAATGTGTAAGTGGAAAATCTTTCTTTAAATTTTTCAGTCTGCCATTTTCCTCACCCTCCTTTTTGTGCCTGTCTTTGTGTGTAGCCACAGAATCCCTAAAACCAGAGCTAGAGGAGTCTCTCCCTGAGAAAACCTCATATTTAGAAGACTTCTGTCTCTCTGAGTTCCTCCATACCAAGACACCAGAATAGGCCAAAGAGAAACACAAGGGTTTTAACTGGCTGTACCTGAATAACGCACATACAGGACACAATAATACAGATGAATATATAGTATATAGAGGATTATTTCATATTTTTAAATGTATACATAGCAATAATGACAGACAACAAAAGCGAAATTAAATGTCACCCAAAAATTATACAATCCTGCTCAGGGGCAATGAGCAACAACATGTCTCTATATGTGTTGACATACAGTTGTGGTAACTCTTTGGGACAGTTATTCTAACCCATCAGACTAATTATAAGCTCCAAGAAAAATGCAAAAAAGGTATTGAAGTAGCTGGTATCCTGTGTGTGAACCTGTGCTGCAGGGTTCCTCCATACATTGGGTCCAGCCTCTGGTAAAACAGTGCTATATGTGCCTGAGCCATGGTATAGTTAAGATGTGACTTCCACACTCTCTCCTCACAGCACATGTTCCTCAGCTGAAGCTGCTTTTTGTGGCGTTGCACCACAGATGACATCATGGTTAGCAGGTTCTCCACAACCTGCATCTCCCTACACACACAGACAGAAGGTTGGTGCACAAGTAGTTATGAGAACCCACACATACAAATAAAATACACTGATGAAATACTAATACTCTGCACGCAACCAGATACAAACAAAGACATGTCCTACACAAAGATAAACACATGCACACATATTTTACCTGTTAGTTTTCACTCTCTGAAGCATACTGTGCGGTATTTTCTGCTTTATTTTCTTTCTTGTATCATCATGAGAAGGTGTGTTCTTGTTCTGCTTTAAAATGCAGCAAAAATATTTAAAAATATTTTAAAATATCTCTATTGTTTACTAAAACAAAGCAAAAAGCATATATATGTATGGGAATAAATGAAGAAGAAAGAATTATGACAACTAACAAGAATTAAACAATATTTGAAGGATTAAACATTGAAGGAAATAATTTGGGGCTGCTTTACAAAATCAGAAACAAAACTTCCTCATAAAAGATTGGTTCTCTCTTAAAACACACAAGCACACAAATGAATTCCTAAATAATGTGCATTCAAGTAAACCCATATCTCATTTAGGTTGGCATGGTCAGAATTTAATGACGCAAGAGGACCACTATCTGAAAATGGGAGAGGTGGATACTGTATTTCCCTATGTACTTGCATGTATATGTACAGACTTGTACATATGTATGTATGTATGTATTTTCACCTGGGGTGGTTCATTTCCTTTTGGAGCTTGAACACTATTTCTTCTTTTTTTGTGATAGTTTCCCTCCAAACATTTGGTTGACAAGCCCATCACCTCGTCACGCCTGTCAAAAAGAGAAAGCCAAACAGGAAATAATGATCGATGATCCATAAATTACAACAATTGACAGCAATGCACTGTTTGACATTTTTAATATACCAGTATTAATTTTTCCCAAAATCAGCAAGGACCTGTATAGTGAAATTATACCTGGAAAGGAATTGAAATATGCTTTGGCCCCACTTTAATACAAGGTCTGGATTGCCTTCTTTCATGGTTCTCTGGAGTAGTAGTGTCGCATACTCAGTGAAATATGGCTTGCGTCTATTCTTCATCACTATCAAGAACACAAAACGCAAAAGATGTGAATTAACAAGTAACATACTAATTATTCATTAAAAGAAGTATATGTGCATTAATTACCCTCTTGATAGGCATCATTTAATGTGCTGCTGGAGATCGACTCATATAATATGTTGGGATCCTCACAGCCAGTCTGTGGATGCAAAAGCTCTGCAGAAAAAAAGACTGACTGTAAAAGGCTGTATGTCACTATGGAAAATACACTTTTCTTCTATAATGCTTTAAGTAGTTACCCAGCTGAGGGACGCAAACAAAAATGAAATGAAATAAAATTTTAAATTGCGCCTTTATAAGACTTATATATAAGATGTGTAAGATGTCATTAATTGTACTGAATAAAGTTAACATGTATACATATATATACACACACACACACATAATTAAACAGTAGCCTAAAAATTAGACATATTAGACAGGAACAGAAAACTGTATTATTTTGTCACCTAGTTTTAAAATGAAAGTGATCCTCACATTTTGCACAAATATAAGTCAGAAACAGTGAACCTCTTGCTATACACACCACATTGCTTTAAAAGTCTTGAATTTCAAAAATAAAATAAAGTGCGTGTATTGCTGTGTGTTACCATTATCTATGGTGAGATTTGATTTAGATGTGACTCTTTTCTTGTTTTTCACATGCAGTGCCTTCAGCTGAAGACTTATCTTTATTTCACCCTTGACTGCAGCATGATCCTTCTTAGACTACATACACACAGAAACACATGAAAATATAATATATATATATCATACCCATCATACGTGTGGATCAAGATATTCTTCAGTGAATATTAACATTTTTTAATATCATAAGCAGCCTAAATCTAAAAAGATATTGAATAATTGGATTAATAATTCTGAGAGGATAAATCATGAAAAAACACCCACAGCTTGACTGGCAAGTCTCCTGATCTGTAGCTGGGCATCATAGACCTCCTGGAGCAGCCTGCGACTACAGTCCATAACTGCAAAAGCCATCTCATGCTCCCTGAGTACACGTAATGTCTGGTCAGGAAGGATGAAGAAAGATAAATTATATTATGCAAAGCCCCTAGTAATTATCACTTGGAATATCTGATAATTGTAAGTCACTGTGGATGAGAAGGTAGGCTAAATATGTAAAAATGTAAATCCAAGTACATCACAACTTTTACTACAACTTTTATTGTCCAAACACATAAACAGAATAAACTCTACATATACACATGCAAACACACCTTTGACAGGTAGTAACTGATGCAGGCTATCATGTGCATAAAGGACTCTGAGATGTTTCCTGTCCATTTTTGTTTGAGAAGACCTGAATTCTCTTCCAAAACCATCAAGCATTTTTTTAACACCTGTACATCAGAACACAGGCATAGCCACAAAGACGCACAATTATCAGTTATTTGTAAATTGTATTGTGTTACATTAAAAAGAAAGATACCTTTGTAGGGCAGTATATTAAGACTTTTATGAATGCTGTTTTACCTGTACCACAGGGTTGCAAGGGATCTGATGAAAGATTAGAGGTGCCAAGAGGCCATAACAGCTTACTACAGCTTGCATGGCAGCCATACCATCATTTAAGCACATTGCCACGTCCATCGCCACCAGCATCCGCTCACATTCTTCAAGTCTGGCCTCCTCCATGGACAAATTAATAATTTAAATTATTTATGTTCACGTGAATACAAGCAAAAAAGAGACATGAAGTTCCACACTTTAATGCTGCCATCAACAGTAACTACCAAACAGTTTGGCCTTATGTCTTACATGTTGTAGTCATAGTCATAGAGATGTCTATCCAGATGAAATTGTTACCTGTTCCCAGATAAATGGTCCATTCTTACTGAATGAGTCACAGAAGAGCAATCCCTGCTGAATGTTGATCTCTGTCTCAATGAAGATGGAAGTGAGGAACAACTGACACAGATGAGAAGAGGAGCGTTGTAGAGCCTTTTTATGCAGCCTTTAGCATGGTGAATGGGGGACAGAGTAGAAGGAAATATATGTAGAGCTCATAGAAATAGAGACTTATATAATACATAGACTTCTTGACTTGAGCTGTGTAGTCGTATTTCCCGTTTTACCTTGGGGTAGCAAGTCTATCCTGCATACTGTGGGACCCAGGGTCAGGATAGGTATAGTGGTTCCACAGTTCCCTGCAGGCTCTCCTTGCTAAGACATACTGTTCTGTTTGAAATGCCACCTGAAGAAGCAGTCAAAAGTAAGTCATATTCCTCAATCTTGCATTTACTCTGACTCTATGGGCATGTGGGTTTTCCATTTGATTAAATTCCAACAGCAAAATGGCAACAAATGCATGAGTCAGTATTAATAACAATAATAATGCCCCCAGGCTCTCTATCCTACCCTACACCCAAATTAGGTAAAATGTATTTTGAAGTCAAAGTATTGGATAAAGGTCCCTGTTTTTCACAGTTTTTTCAGCACAACTGCAAGCACCTGGACCCAGCATGTACATGTCAGGTGACAAGAAAGGAACTAAGTAGACACTTACAATACAATAGACATTTACAATACTATTGGGTCACCTGTCACTAGATGTGACTATTTTGGTCTAGTAGCCAGTATACCTGTGCTAAGTGAGCCCACGTGGAAAGTAGTGGTACAGGCATGGATGCTAGCAGTGGGAATGTTGTTGCCCCTATGGTGTTGCCCAGTAGCTTGCCCTGGCTGTTGTAGGCTGCAACAGCAAATACATATTTCTGGTTGGGCACCAACCCCTTCACTCTCAGCACACACTCTCCAGATATTGCTGGTACCTGGAAACACAGTTCAGGCTTAATATCATTAACATATCAGGTCATTCACAATGGCAAAAATGTGTCCCATCATTTGACACTTGTGTGAAAAAAATCAAATGTACCATATTTCCAGTTCCTGGCAGGCTGATGTCTCCAAGGCGGACTTTCAGGTTAATGCCCTCAGCTGGACGGCCGCAAAGCTGGTACCAGCAAACCTGTAAAGAAACAAAAGTACAAAGACAAAGATTAAGAGTATATAAATTGTGTTGGCTTATTTGCTACTTGTTAGATAAGTAATTCAACGTAATTAAAAGCAGATCTCACTTGTCCCTCCAAATTATAAGGTGCTGGGGCAAAGGTTAGAGAGTGGTCAGTGCATGAGTGTAGGATGGGGGCAGGTGGAGGGTGTTCTTCTTCCTCCTGCATTGCTTTGTCTTTAGTTGCAACTGGAGTCTTAGAGGTGGCGGAAATATACAGTCTTTTCTCCTCTACTCCTGCTTTCTCTATCAAGATGGAGGCCTCCTAGCAAGGGCACAAACCATTTGATTACTCATTACACTTTATTAAAGCTTCACTAGTTGTTAATAAAAGTGGGTCTGAGTCCCTATTTACACTGAATTTACTGAAATTAAATGTGTCATTGAGGTCCTCAGTGAAAGGTTATAGTCCAAAAACAGACCATAGTTTATGTATGTATGTGTGTATGCACGCCTTCAGTCAGAGATGTTACTGGACGAAACCACTCCACACAAGAGAGAAAATGTAACAGTTAAATATTATTAACAACATTACGGCTTTCTGTTAAATGTTACTTCCTGTTTTCAATAACATAATATGTAAATATATCAGTTGTTGGCATGAGCTATATAAGCTTTTTTGCACTAAATGCATATATGCATATGTAAGGTTTAATTTGAGGATTTGTAACCTCTAACAGACTCTTGGTTTTGCTGCTCTTATTTGGTTCCATACTGTTGTACACCAGCAAGGCTTTCTGGATCAGGAAAAGAGCTTTAGACACCTTGTTCTTCTTGATGCGATCCAACAGTTCAGATTCTGAAACTAGACACAACAATGGATGTGACAAACAACCATATTCAGACACAGTATTTGTGTCTGAATACCTAATTTTAAAATCACACCTAATTTCAAAGTCAATATTCAACATTTATACTAACTAACCATGATTTCAACATTTGTTTATAAATCATCATATGCAGGAAATGTATGTAGAGTGGAATACATACTAAGTGTAGACCTGAGAATAATTAATGAGTAATTTTGTCATTGCAGTAGTAAATCTGACCTGCATTTAGCTGCAGTAACTTGAGGGAAGCTCTGTGGTGGATGATGTCTAGCTCTAGATGAAGGTCTCTGGCCAGCAGGGCTACACATGTGAACTCTTGAGACTGTTTCATATCTGAGTCTGCCTTAGTTTCCACTTCTTTTTTCTTCTTACTTATATCATCTTCTTCATTATCCTCTTCTGATAATGTTAGAGAAGATATGGAGGGAGTCGATGGAGGGAGGGAAGAAAATTTCTATAGAACAAGAACAAAACAAGTCTTAGCAGCACTTAACCACTGTATACTCTCATTGTATATTCTGTATATTGCTCTATTTATAATTTTCTCTCTATATATGTTCCCATCTTAGAATACAGCACTGAGATCAGGCAACATCTGGCTTGGAATGGAGTAGAACTAATAAAAGTTACATTGAACTTTTACCAACCTCTTTTAGATGAGTGTAGAATAGGATAACTGCCTACCTGCATAAAGGTGGAATCATTGAGTGCTGAGCAATCTTGGGGAAGCAGTGTAGCTACACCCTTTGCCAGAGCCTTAAGACCTTTCCTCACCACCTCACACACCTTCTGAAGCAACTCTGTTCTTGAAAGCTGCAAACACACGCAGACACAAATACTGCACAATGCATTTTAGTTTGCAATATTTTTGAAAAACCTGAGACAGACTGTGCATTGTTTTGTCTTTTTTTACTTGAAAATACATAGAAGTACAGTTGATGCTATACAGTTCAACTATTCACATACCTCGAGAAGAGAGAAAGAGCTTGGATTCACACCATTGCTGTCTGTTTCAAGAGCTGCTAGACATAAGGCATGAGAATAATCATATCATCACAGTTATGGTGTGGGAAAATTTGTATATACTTTATATTATATTATATATTATAAAAAGTGTAATGGTGTGGAAGTTTTTAATTTAACAGACAACAAATGCCAGAGTGAAATTCTGCTAAAATTAGGCAGAAAAGATGTAGTTGTACAGTCAAGTGGTAGAACCTCATCAACCCCTTACCTGGACATTGTGTTTGATCACTGCCTTCAGCTGCACTCTCTAGCAACATCACTAGTGTGTGGACCATCTCTATCGTCATTATGCAGTCCACAGTTGCCAGGTCAGAGGCAAAGGCCACATCACACAGTCTAGACAGACACCACAGCCACTGCACATATGTTAAAAAAATAAAATAAAAGACTCAGAAAGAGAATTTTTTCAAAGTAAACATAATTTCCCCTATGAGTTTTATTCAGTCTAAATCCAGTTCAATCGGTCCTACAATCCAAAAACTACATTTAAAAGAAAAGCTAAGATCACTGTAGACAGAAAAGTTAACAGTTTCAGCAATGTTTTATCTATTTAAATATGTACCTTGTCGTAATTATCTACCCTCTCAAGGTAGTGTCGAAACTCTGGGTTTTGCAGCTTATCCCGCTGCATCACCACCTTCACTTTACCCCAGACAAATAATACAACATCTGATACCAGGTCCACATCTGGCTGCACCTCCTACACAAACACACACAGAGTGCATAGAACACAAACTAAAGAGTTTTGTCAATTGACCGCAACACAAACATACACTAAACATGGAAACTTACAGGAACACAGCCACAAACAGACTTGTGCAGGGTGTCTACCAGGCAAATGAACTCATCACTCATGGAGTCTGTTGAAAAAATCGGACACCAAACCCATTAAAATTCAGACAGCTGAAATCAGTGTTGGCTATTTTGTAATCAAGTAATCATTGGCCAGTGTTTAGTGTCTTGTTAGTACCTAATGCTAGGTCATGAGCATGGAAAACCCTCTAAAAACATGTTAGCTAATATTCAAGGCAGTAAACAGGATAAGATTATCATAAGTTCAGCAGCTTGACAACACAGTAAACCAATGGCCCTCATCATTCAAAGTAATTTCTGTTTGAAGGCATCAACAAGCAATCAATAAAAAGAAGCTAAAAGGCTTATCAAGATCAATGAAGTATGGATATCAATAATAAATTGGTTACTAGAAGAGGAGAAAACTCACTTTGTTAAATTATATTAATTAATAATTTATTTAAATGATATTCCTATATGTGGCACAATTTCATTTTGATACCATCAATAACATTGTCTTCTTTAGGACAGCTCCTCTGAGAAGACAGCAGACTGTTGAAACTGTCAAGTAAAGCAAGCTCCATCTCTGCCCTCCTGAATGATTGGTCTTCCACAACCTGGCGCAGAGAGACACAAAGAGACACTCACTCAAGAAACACAACAAGAATAAAATTCAAACTGGAAACACAAGAACACAATAGTGAGAAGCGACAGAGATGGAATGTCTTCCACTTTTCCAAATAATGAGAAGTGCAGAAGATTGCTTGTGTGTAACTCTGTAACTCACAGACAAAACCTGTCGCATCTCTCTGGCAAGTTCCGTGAATGCTTCTGATTGTTTGTACTGAAAAAGCAGCTTAATGAACCTCACTGCAGACATGACAGGTACTTTGTTTTCTCCTAGTCATACAACAGATCACATCATTGTAAGATGATTTTCAAAACAATGCAAAAAATAAGCACTTTGCACTGCATCATAAAATGGTGTATAATATGCTGATGGTAATGGACTAACCTGCAATGGCTAAATCCATTAGAGTTGATGTTAGTGTAAGTGCACTAAGACACATGCATGGGTCGTCATCACCCCTTTGCTCACTAGTTGTTGTGAGTCCTTAACACACAGGAAACAAACACATTACACAAGCTCATTATTCAATATATAAAGTGAGGATTCTATATTTTAAATACTTACATTACACTATTAGCATTCCGAAATATTTGCTTTATCTATTTGTTTGCTCTTAATTACACACTTACTGTCATCACTACATATTATTTTCTGCTATGTGTTTGTGTTACTAACCAGATAATATACTGATGCCAGCAGACAGGAGTTCCAAAATCACTTCCTGCATCTCTGGCTCATCTGGCATCCTTGTTTGCAGTGGGTGTCTGTTGCTGTCCCAAAGTGCTTCTAAGATGCCCAAGAACTGTGCTGCACTGTTGTCAAACAGTCCTATTAGCATACGCTCTGTTGTAGTACGGGGCCATGGTACCTACATTTTACAATTTTAAGTAATGTAACAAGAATAACATTAGTCTGCAACCTAAGCAAACAGCCTGAGCCTCACTCCATTATAATAAAGGTCGTAAAGTAAGGCTCCAAATGAAGTTGCAAAAACTGCAAAGTAAACTTTTTGTTTTACACTTTAAGAACTTGAATGTACCATTTTGATTTTCATTCAGTATGAGATTTTACACTGAATGTGATGATACAGCATTAAAATGAAATTAATTACATTAGGCATGTCTTTAAGTGTGCTTTTGGATTTAACTCTGAACATGGGTCTGGGTCTCCTTCTGGCCTCATATACAGCCCGCTTGAACATCATGGCACCCAGCTGGAAAAAACAGAAAATCTGAATCACTTTTGATTTGATATACCAAAAGAGCACATTAATAATGTCAACGGTATGTTTCTATATTCATACGCACAGTGGTGACTATTGAACTAGTTGAATTAGAAGAAATGTGGCTTCTGATTCTCAGGCAGTGTCTATTCTACTTCAAACAGTGCTTATATATAATCATGTATGTGTTAATGACTGTAAAAAAACAATGTCAGTGACAATATAAATGACTTGCACTCTGTAATATTTGATCAAAGTAATAGTTGTATGGGTGTATTTCGATGAGAGGAGACTCCTGCCTTGATTGAGGCTTCTTTATAAGCTTGCTGAGTCTCTCTGGTGGCAGGAACTTCACTCTGCATTTCCAGCTTTGCTACGTCACTGATTTTTCCGAGGGCTCTCCTGGAAAATTCCTTAAAGTATTTGGAGACACACAAACAACCCAACAAATAGAAAATAGAACTTTCAGAAATATCCTGAAATTCAGATTGATAACCTTTTCTAAATGACATCATTCAACATTTCCACGCCACCATTATGTAATTTCAACATGTGTTTGAAACAGTAATATCTTGATACAGCAAGAATTTTATTGTATAGTCCTTGGAACTATATGATAAAAAATCAGTAAGTGAACACCAAATAGAATGGAACTAACATAAAACTGCAGACAAATTGAGAACAGATATCTGTTGATATTTATATATATATTATATCAGCAAATTAATGGTCTGTTGACATTTGATGATTGTGTGTCTGTAGGTGTCTGCATGCATATGATGTGTTTTTCACCTCTGCCTGTACTGCAGCCTGGTTGTCATAGTAACAATGACAGACAGCACAATAGACTGTGACAATCCATGGCAGATACTTCACAGACATTATCGGGATGGACAGCTCTAAACTGATGCTTGCCCACAGAAGGTACTCCAGTGCCTAAAATTAAGATCACAAATGGTGGCATAAAGGATTATAAGAGTGACACTCAATTATATATACAATATGACTCACAATAATTTCTTGTTGCATTGCATCAGTCATTAGCTAAAAATACCCTGCAGTTTTAGGAGTTTCATGTTGTCTTTCCTAGTCACAATAGTTAGAAGACCATAAAAGAAAGTGAATCACTGTAAACTCACTTATCAAAACTGAAATAGTTTTTCATACTCATTCTCATCCATTTTACCTTTCCCTTCAGAGTGTATCAGACATTGTAAAGCAAAACAAAACTATATAGTATAGTATATATAAGTAGTAGTAAAGTTCCATATGTCATCTATCTCTAAGTACCTGTGCACTATAATTCATGGCCATGAGATAACGACAGATGGTGTAGATGTATAATGAACCTGGAAAAGACAAGAAAGAAAAAGTGAAACAATTGTACAGTTTCTTCACTTTACATATCACTTCACACATTATTTACATTAACATTACTTAGACTTGCTAAATCTTGTTCTTGAACAAAAAGTGAAAACATATTTCCAAGAATGGCAGGCTACCCTTGGAAGGTCAACCAGTTATTCAGACTACATCAGCTTTGTTCACAGAGTTATCTTAGTGAATACAATCTGCATCTGGAACCTCACACATCATCTTTTTGGGGGGCATGTTCTTATGTCCTCTTCTCCTGTCTCATAATTCATAAAGTAGTTCTTAATTTTTCTGTAAGACAGAAAGCAAATACTGGACGAAATGTATAAGTTGTACAAATATACCATTATATATTTGCCAGCAGAGGTGCTCATGTTGCTGAAAAGCTCGCATCATGATCCTGATGAAGTTGAGCACACGCAGCAGTTTACAGAGTCCCCTCTGGCTGAGGACTCTGTTCCTTTTTTCCAGCTCAAAAATACACAGGACACAGCCCTGCATTGCACGGACCTATACGCACATAAATACAGACACACACACACATATATATATAGAGAGAGAGAGTAGATATTTGAAACATATCAAAAGATCATTGACCTTTCGCCAGAACATTTCCTATTAACATAAAATAACCTAATACAAGAACTCAATACTCAAGTAGTACAATGTACCTTCATGGCAAAGACATCTTCGTCTGTATCAAAACCTTCAGGGAAGAAGCAGGCCATGAAGTGGTCCACATCTGTGATGTCAGTTATTTTCACTGAGCTGAACTGTAGTAGGTGGAGATTGTAGCCCTGCCAAAGAGCCAATTGGTGCAACTACAAAAACAAGAGGGAAGAATGACATAATGGTAACTAATCAATGCTATGAAGGAGAAACCTTGGCCAGTTACTGCAGTCAGTTTTGCAGGATTAAAAGGCTAAACTGGCTAATTATGGGACCAGCATGCAGCTGCTGCTGCAGTAATCTAATGAGCAAAGAGGTCGGTAGTAGAAGACAGCTTTACGTCCAGCAACCAAAAACACAATTTCTCTTTTCCATCTTAAAGAATGCTCAAATGTATTGTATTATGACATACAGTAAATTACAATGATTATTAACCTGAAGCGCTTGACATCACCTTCGCCTGACTGACTAATATCCTAGTATGCATACCATACATCACAGGCAACACTGGCCAAGGTTCCTTTCACCACCCTGATTAAGTTTCTCGATAAAATTATGAAAGAGGGACTGAATTGGTTTCTGATGAAATGCAGTTGGAAATTCTATCAACTTCTGGTGTGGGAACTGCCAATACTGGGAATTACCTTAATTCCAAAGAGAAAATCTGCAATCTGCAACATACGCTCCTGGTACAAGCTTAAGGGCAGTCGATGCTTGTACTTTCTCCATATCTCTACCAGGAGTTTAATCCTTCAAAATGTAAAATAAACAAAACAGGTTAATATTACAATCCACATCTAAATAGACTGATAGACTGACTGTAATATGACATTTTACATGAAAAATGACAAATGATTATGACAGTAGATGCCAATTAATTTAGGTAATAAAGCATCATATATTTTATATGCAAAATCTTAAATTACAATCCTGTCAGACAACTGTGGATGAGTAAAAAGTTTCATGGATGTGTAGTGAAATAGAAGTATCTAGTAGCATGAAGGATCGTCTACCTCATATTTGTAGTTTGAACTGCACCTGAGTAAACGTACTTTTGTGTGTCCTATAATTTGCGTTAGCTAAATCACGCACATATTGGCAAAAGGGAAGCCAGGCCCTGGGAGATAGCTAGAAACGTTTTACGTAAAAATATCTTCAGTTTTTTTTTTTGTTTTGTTTTGTTTTGTTTTTTAGACTGTCAGTGACTGAAATGCTGATTAGTAATTTTTTAGAAGAATAAACTCCATTCAGCAAACTTTACCTTGCATTAACTGACGTTACCTTAGCTTTTTTAACGTCTTACCCTTTAGCATAAGAGCCGTTGTTGTCTTGGCTTGTTAAAGACACGACTCGTCTCATCAGTGTCATGAACGAGTTAATGTCCCGCTCAAAAGCTGAAATAACCGGGTTTCTTTTATTCAGTTCCCCGTAATAAGTAGCCGGTAAGTCCATTTCTGTGGCCACACGGGTAGTTTTAACCAACTAACGCACTTCTGTTTCTGTTGCTATCATATCCAACAACAAACTGAGGCAAGGAGCGTCACTATGGTAACGACGCTAAACGCGTGGAGGCAGGGTAACACGTGAAACACACACAATCCTGATCTATCCAAATGACAGCAGCTTACATTTATATTGGGTTGCATTGGATGCTTCTCTGGTTCAATACTGAAAATCAAAAATGATTTGTGCAAGTGGACTAATGCGCGATGAGGGACACCCAACACTTCACACATTAAGGTGTGACCACTTTAACAGTGGTTTCATGGTGGTGTAAAAGTTTCTGTTGGGTCTTGGTGCTTGCAGATAACACAGTTTCAATTTGTGCACTTGTCCTACTCTGGAAACAATGCGGCTGGGAGGATGAAGCAGAGACCGAAAGAAATGTGTTTGGCACAACTTTTGCCCAGTCGGAAAGAACTTCATATTTTTCATCTGAGCTCATAGCAAAATGATACATGCTTAGAGTGTCACCTAATGCTCTCCCATACAAACTCATCAGTTCCCATTCAACCACACTTCCACTCCGCTCACAAACCTAAAGCTTCTGGCACTCGAAGCACAACAGGCTAATGCTCTGGCATCTATTCCTCAAACAAACACGCACAGAATCACAAACACACCAGACAGGGGTATTTCCTGGGGAATGAGGACGGGGGCATCAGCAGTACTCTGAGCCAGTGTCACCTCATGACCAGGAGAAAGGGGAGACAGAGGCACAGAGTTACAGAGAGAAAGGGAGAGAGAAAGACAGCCAGTCACAGTCAGACAGATGAAACAATGAGGGCAATGGAGTGATAAACAGTTGACATCATTGTTCTAGAAAATTCAGCTTGCTGGCAGAGTCACTATTTGTGCATGAGAGGCTATGGAGAGGAGGGGGGTGCAGAGGACGTGAACAGAGACAGAGCCTGGGTGGGATGGGAGAGAAAGGCCTATAAATGCAGAAGAGGAGAGCATAGCAGCACCCATCTCCAACCAGGTCAAACCAAGACTCAATTTCCCTCATACCCATTATTTTTTTCACCTCTTTTGGAATCTCACCATGGATATCCCTATCCAGTATCCCTGGTACCGTCGTGCCTTCCCACATCGGCTTGCCGACATCTCCTTGGCAGAACCTCTCACTGACTGGCCCCTGATGTGGCCCTTCTCCTGGTCCTTCCCCTGGATGCGCTCTTCATTCATGCGCTGGTTCAACTGGCCCGACAATGGACACAGTGAGGTAAAGTAAAAGATTATTGCACTGAGTTGACAATAACAAGCAACTGTGAGTTTTTATGCCCAGCTAACTCATTTCTCAGAACCACTGTGTACTGACTGTATTTAGATGCGCATGGAAAAGGACCGCTTTGTCATTTATCTGGATGTGAAGCACTTTTCCCCTGACGAGCTGTCTGTCAATGTCAGTGAAGAGTTCATCACAATACACGCCAAACATGAAGACAGACAGGTTAGAGGGCCTTCAGAGATCTGCAGAAATAGTCCAACAAAATTGATTTGGTGACATTTCGCTGATAAGCTGCCAAACTGTGTTTCAGGATGACCACGGCTTTGTGTCAAGAGAGTTTCTGAGGAAATACAGGCTTCCTGCTGGTGTGTCATGTGCTGATGTCACCTCCAGCCTGTCATCTGATGGTGTGCTGACAATCACGGCACCTCGGTCATCTCCCGGCCCAGAGCGCAGTATTCCCATTTCATTTGAAGATGGAGTACAAAAACAGAAAATGTAGAGTATGCTCTGATGCTCTCGACACTCACTACTAACCCCAAGTGCTGCCTGTTTTTGTATCTAACCTGTCCCAGTTTTGTTGGGAGTTCAGCAGACATATAGGTACATACATGTCTAGATGTCTATCGGTGCAAGTGTCCACTAGTAAACCATTATCTAACTCCTAACTCTTTAATATCCTAATGTCTCAGCAAGACAGTGATGCGCTAAAACCAAAGACTAATATGTTGAGCCAATGTAACAGAGTCTAATTGACAGAACATTTAAGTTTGTAATAGATAGAATGTGTTAATTTTTCTATCAAAAGCCTAAAAAATCACCTGTGCCAAAAATATTCACACCACCATCTAAATTGCACATCAAGAGCATGTAATCCTAGTGTGAAAGGTATTTCCTGTCTTCATTTAGCATTTGTTGTTCTGCAGCATACCTTGGGTATACTGGCTCTGTATATTAGTATTAAATTATAAACATTTGTCATATTGAACCTAACCTAGCTTAAAACACTCTATTTTTGCAGAGAAATACTAAAAAGTCAATGTAAGGAAGTGGAAAGTAAAGATGTCTTCTCAAAATTGTCCACTGAAGATGGCAACAGACTAAAATTGATCAGCTTAATTGTATCTACATTTCACTGTCAGAGTGGGTATGAGTAAGATGCCAACTGTGCTATGGTTATTCTTTGAGAATAGTCTTGGTTCCTGTATGTGTGAGGAGGAAGGAGTTCTCTGGAGGCATATGCAGTCAGTTTTAGCACGTTTACCAAAAAAAAGCCACCACAGGACTTGGGACCATGTTTGTACCAGGTGTGTAAGAAAAGGATGAATGAATGGGAGGGAAAGCAGTGGACAAGGGAAGAACTGATGTTTGGAGTAAGACAGGTCTTATCACTGAGCTCCTTATCCACTGGGGAGCATGGCCTCTGAGCTGCTATGGATAATGTGTGTGTGTGTGGGTGCGTGGAAAAGTGAGTGCTTATGTGCTTGTAGATGCAAGAGTTATAGCTCTATTATCCCTTTATATTGGCAACCATCCTTTGGCATATTAACACAGAAAACATCAAATAGAATAAATGTTGAAACTCATATCTATAGTGTCTTCTTTTTATGTCTGTTTCATGTTCTGTTTTTGAAAGAACTTCATATGACAACAGAGTAAATATGGTGAGAGATGGTGATGTATGAAGCTGCTTCATGTGACTTAAAACAGTAAGCGTCACATGTTATGCATACAGGTTTTTATTGGGTTTATTTGTCAGGTCTCAACTTTTTTACTATTCTTTTACTACTATTCTACTAGCAAACATGCAAATACAGTATTTTTAACATCAACACTGCTGTATCCTAACTGTGCATTAGGAATGTGCCTAATTATTTTTTAATTTAATTCCCTACTATTCCCTAATAGGGCATCTAATATTCCCTAATGTAATATTAGACAGAACATAAAACAGATGTAAACAGCATGAAGGAGAGTAAGAGAGAATGTATCAAATAGTAGAGGAGGCAGAGGAAGTAAAATACACGACATGGAGCAGCAATGGTTCTTGTTTCAGCGATTAGAAATACTGCTTATGAAATATGATTATATTCTACAACAATTTATTGCTAAGCAGAGCTGTTAGCCATATCTGCCTAAATTATAGGTTATCAGCAGTGCAGATACACATATATATTGTTAACAATGTGAGTAAGATTGCATTATGCCAGATAAAAAAGTTATCTTGTATTGTAGTTCACAAGTAAGTTGTTCTTGTTCTCTTGCTGGTAAAGGCACCATTAGTTACAGTAAAAGTCCCATTTCTGGGGAAAAAAGAGAAGAGACAGAGTTAGGAGAAAGCATTGTATAATGCAAAATGTGTAGATGCATGTGTGTGTCTGTATCTGTGTGTTCACCTACAGTAGTTTTGACTTCAGTGCTGGCTGGCATGAGAGGGTGCGTCTCTTCCACTACACTGCTGGGGAAGTATCCAATGCGCGCCTCCTGTTGTCCGTAATACGAGTCTTGCACCTGAAAACAAATGATACAGATAAAAGTTGTTGACAGTATCACCTTTGAGAGGTTGATGTTCATGCTGCGTATATCTCTTCTTGATGAGCCTTTTAAGGTCATATTCAGCCAAATTAATACTTATTATCCCATTAACAGGTTTTGCTCACACTGCCAGCCCAGAAGAGGTTCCCTCTGTCTTTTAGCATTGCATAGACATAGACGAGCTGCCCCTGTCTGATGGGGATGAATCTGCAGTCCCCAGGGTAGTAGTCCTGCATTGCACGAGCAATCAAGATAGGGTCTAAGAAGGAGAAAAAGAGATTGATGTCAGTATGGGAAGTGATCATAAGGGGAACTGTCGAATTTTCTAATTTTTGTGATATTTTTCTGCAAATTTTAAAGGTCTGCGTGAAAATTACCTTTTCAAATTTACCAGCGGTTGTACAAGATGATTACATAACAGTCAACTACTAAGAGCTGTAAAAGGAAGTTAGTGAGTATGGTACTTACGGCTGCATTCGGAGTCAGCACAGAGTTTCTTGTCAGCAAGTTTTGGCATAGGCCTTCCAGCTTCAGAAGTTGGCAGCAGAAGCCACACTGAAAGAACAAGCCAGAGTTTGCATGTCATCTCTGCAATGAATGCAGCTTCTGATCCAAAGTTCTTATTTTATGCTTGGTGAGAGTCTTGTTGGCTTTTATGTCCCCTTTTGTCTGTTTGCCGTCTCTGAGGAGGAAGTGTACTAACAGCGGTCCCCTTTTCTACTCTCCCTACCCCCTATTCCCTACCTCATACACACACACGCGCACACACACACACACACACACACACACACACACACACACACACACACACANCACACACACACACACACACACACACACACACACACACACACACACACACACACAAACACACACACAGAGCTCCTTTCAAAACTTCATGCAGGTAAACAGGATGGGGAATGAGGAGGAGGAGGAGGGCCGGATTAGACAGGCTCTGGTTTGTCCCCTGGCATCCCCCTCTCCCCATCTGTCATGCTGTTTCACCCCCGCTCAGATTTGCAACAACAAATTCCTCAGAGTTAATATACTGTATGTTTTGCCTAGTTTATTCAGCCACTAGACGTCAGAGGAATGATACCACTGTTCCTGTCTTTCCTGTGTATTCTTCCCTCTCATTGCTTCCTTTACCTTTTTAACTTTGGAGGTGGAGCCACTGACTTTATTTACATACTGTATGTTTCCACTGCCAAGGAAACCAGCTGAGCCTCTCTTGTGCAAACACACCCAAACTCACACACACACACACATAGACACTCACCAAACAGGAAGACTTTACCTGCTTGGTGCAAGTTGGCTGGGATCTGTCAGGTAAGACAAACTTCATTTTTTCTGTTCAAAATCAGGTAGAGCAAAAGTTTAACAGATTCTGTCAGTTCCTGTGAACACCAAGTAATGTTAAAGTGAGAATTAGTTCATTATTTTAATTTTTAATAAAGATTCAAAGTGGGATGACAGCATAGTTTCATGGTAGCAAGATATATTACCGTAACAGGTGGGAAGACATATGACATCATCCTTAAAAAGAAGAAATGACAGGGGAGACGGAAGAGACAGAATCTTCAGATTAAAAATTTGTTTGTATGGAAAGTATATATATATATATATAAATAATCCTGCAGTGACTGGAAATTACTTCCAACATCAAGCCTTATTAGGGGTTTCCTGAAGACAGGTGGGCAAACATAGTGGCTATTTTCCTTAAATTGAGTACTTTAGAGTTTGCTGTACAACTTTGCTGTGCTGAAATAATGGACCTCAATGCCTTTGGAATTTAGGGAGGGGAACCGAACAAAGATAACAGTGGAGCTGGTATTTCGGGCAGAGTAACAAAAGCGACTGTCAGACAAAAGACCTCTTTAAAGACCTTATGAGATTATATTACTGGCAACTTGTCTGATTTTCACACATCATCACGTGCATTCTGAATTCCACAGTTACAACTAATCAATCTTTTGTGGTGGTTTTCTGTGTTACTGAAGGTCTTTTTCTTGCCCACAGAAATAACTGTGAAGGAGAGAAAAGAGGGTCTGAATGATACCAGCATCAGGACCAAAAGCACCGCAGTGAAAAACACGTTTTGCAGAGATATACTGGATTACAGAATTGACTAATTGAAGCACTCCAGACCATTAAGCAGAAAAGGATCCCAAAAAACAAACAAACAAAAAAAAATCACAACTGTCCACTTGCCACCTGTGTGAGTGTGGATGGCAACACCTGGGATGATGATTTCCAACTAAGTCCTAGAAACCTGCAACTGTCAACAATGTTCACCCACAGGAAAAGCAGTCTTCCTTCCCCCAGCCTGGAGGACTCTTTCTTCCCATTGTCCTCATCTTCCTCAGTGTCTCTCTCCTTTGCTCTCCCTTCATCTACATGCTCTCCAGGTAGCATTGACAGTGGAGGAGGGATAGAGACAGATTTGATACTGGCCGCGGAGCTGGGACAGGCTTTACTGGAGAAAAATGAAGAGCTGGCAGCTAGTCTAGAGCTGAGGGAGAGGGAGATTGAGGTAAGGATGAAGCTTATATACAAACTTTCTAAAAACTATTAAAAACTATAGTGGGGTGGAAACAAAGGGAGTTTTTACCACGCAAATCACGTTTGAGTAATTTTAACCTGCAGTTCATTCATTATGAAATTGGAAAGATTTGTAAATCTATAACTATTAAGATTCATTTTATTCAATGATAACACAGAATTATTTAGAAGTATTAAAGCATATAACAAATACACTCAACATGCAATTTATGACTAATGTCAAATGTTTACATAAAAGTCCTGCACTTTCATCTCTGCTTATCACATAGACAAAACTATTTAACATAGGGCTAGAGTTAGGAATGAGAAAAAGTGCAAAAGATCATGGCTTGGTAAACTTATATGGATAATATTCTTATTAGTAGTAACATAAACAAGTAGTTCCAATGGTAGTAGTATAATTGTTGTTTTTAACACTGCTAGTTTTCTGTAAATATTATTCATTTAAGTTACTTGTATTTATTACACTGGAGGTATGAATATGTCCCTGATATAAAGTAAAGTTTTTTTTATGAAAGACATTATGACATGCTGCAGTAGGAAAAGTACAGCTGTCAATAATAAAATTAATGATGGCTGCCTCACTGTCACACCGTCATGACTTACTGGGACATTTAAATACAACAGAGCCCTTGTTGGTGTTATCATTAATACCTGTGATTTTCCTATTACGACAAGTCAAAATGTCTGCTATGAATAAACCAGCCTGACACATTCAAAGTAACAGAACAGAAATTCTTTGTATGTCAATATCTGATTCTGTCCCGGTGTCTCAAATGTGTTTAACGTTTCAGGCTTTACAGCAGGAGAAACATGTTCTTCAGAGGAAACTGGACATGAATGAACTATCATCTGGTCAGAAAGAGGCAGAGCTGACTGCAGACTTAGCCACTTTGAGGGCTGAGCTGGAGCAACATCACAGCCAGGGGAGAGCCCAAAGAAGGGATGAGAGCGAACAGCTGGCTCAGTTAGCCAATCATAACCAAAGACTGGTGGAGCAGCTAGCAGAGGTTAGTGTAGAGGACATCAACCCAACCCACAATGAAAAAAGTTTGAAGATTATGTTGTAAGGCTGTTAGAATGTATAGAGTGTAGGTGTATACATAATTGTTCGCGTTTGTGAGTGGGAATTGTCTGCATTTTATGTACTCTCACGTCACATGTCGCACAGACAGGAACAATGCAGACTAGCAGGTTTGGGGAGTCCTATATTTGTCACCTGATGAGAAAAAATCTTTCTCAATTTCTCCATGTCCCACCCATCTAGGCTGTAACACTGGAACACTCCTTGAGGACTGAGATTCGTTCCCTCAGAGAAGAGATGGAAGAATCATCTTTCAGCCGAAATATCAGCTTCACACAGATAGAGAACATTCAAGCAGAGGTATACTTAACATTTCTTAATGTCTTGCACAGGTAAATAAGTGACAAAGTAACTGGCACATTGTTCCTGTAACAGTAAGAAACACATCATGCCATGATGCTGGATAGTAGATCACAACAAGAAATAATAAAATTCAAACATAGCCAAACTGTATGAACTCGCAATATATCTTAAATCGAAGGAGCCAACTTTACCTCAGTGTTTTTATATAGTCCTATTAAACCGTTATGTTTAAATATTAATTTTTAATTTTAATTTTGTTATTCAAGGCCTCCATGTAGCTGTTGAAACTTTAAAGTCTCAGCTTTAAAGTCAATTTAGGTCAAGTCTTAAGGGAGTGACATTTTTTGGTTACAATCAAGTCAAGTCCTGTTTGGGTGGTTTGATTCTGACTCAAGTCCAAGTCTCTGCTGCTAAAAGTGACCACATCTCAAAGCATTACATCAGGTTCTCAACTGAATGCACTCTAACTAAAATGAATGACATTTATTTAACTGATCATCAGAGGCATAATCAAACAGTCAGTGTCTATTTAATGATCCAAATAAGGAAAGAGGTTTCAGTTACCACCTTCTTTTTTTCACTGTGCCGTTTATATACGAGTATCTTGTTCTTCATCCATTTTTCTGTCCTTCTTTTGCAGAACAGAATTTTGCTTGAGCGACTGTCGCACATGGAGGCACAGCTCAAAGCTTCACAGGAGGACAGTGGTGGACTCCGCATGGAGAGGGAGGGACTGCGAGAGAGACTGTCAGAACTCCAGATGAAACTGAGAGAGAAAGAATCAGAGGTGAGGATCTGTGACTTGTGAACTGTAGCAATGGGAGATGAAGCCAGAGGAAAACGGAAGGAGGCTCATGAGTGGCAGGAAATATTACTCATCACTAACAGAAGTCACTAACGCGACTAGTTTGAAGCTCTTGATTTGTGAGCGTGCTTGTGTCTGCATCTCACAGCATGTGTGTTTGTGTGTGTATGTATGTAGATAGAGCAGGAGCAGGGAGTGGTGTTTGAGTTGCGTACCTTGAATCGCTCTCTACAACAAAAAGCTCTGAGCCTGGGAGAAGAGAGCATCCTGGACAGCGCTCACACACAACCTTTGTCTCTGCTTAGTGAAATTCAGCAATCACAGGTACACAGAGAGACACGCACAAAACACTGACAACTGCACTGACAGCTGCACAATAACTTCAGAGTCTAACATTTGCTGGTGTGCACTACTTCTGACCCTGTACTCATGCTTCCCTTGATAGTTTGATACTAACTGGTCCATATAATCTTTGTAACCAAATATGCATCAAAAGCACAAACACCTACTAAGAACTGTTTTGACCTTACTGATCTTTCTGATGTGTTGTCTCCTGCTAACCAGGCTAAAGATGCTCTTCTAGCTCACTCCACAGTTCTGCAAGCACGAGATGAAGAGATACAAGCACTCAAAGAGGAGGTCTGTCAAACTTTACAATATATAGTCATGTATACTCTAACCCCATTTGATCTGAGTAGGGGAAATAGAATGAGTTGATATTTTTCTCAATTTCAGTGGATTAAAAATGTTTAAAAAATGTGAAAATCCTATGCCATGATTTGCTTATTTGTTTAGCATAAAGAAGCAAAGAAGCAGTTAGCAGTTTAATTTCATTATGAAGGCAGTATGTCTTAATATATTTAAGCTAATTTAGGGATGGAGATTGGATTGTCTGACTGTTACTCTACATTATTCATCTGCATTATTTGATAAATGAAAGCTGTTATATATTCATCTGCTAAAAGAGAAAAGTTTCTCTGCACTCACCTGCAATCTATCACGAACGTACAAACATGATTTTGTGACATAACATCTAGCTCAGTACCAATCACGGTCTAGTATCAGCAGCTTACACAAGTGTGATGTGGACACATGAAATCCCCATTTTAGACATACTTTTTTTTAAGTGGGTGACAACTTGCATATAGTAGTACTCGTATTCATTGCATATAGTAGTACTCGTATTCGTAGATGATACAAATACCCACTTTAAAAGATGCTTTGTGTCCAATATATTTTACAAGTGGACCGAGGGAATTTCAGAAGCTGAGTATTTTAAATATGTCCCTTTTTTTTAACACTTGGCAGCTAAAATCTCAGCAAGAAGAGCTGGAGACTTTGAGGGAAGAAATCAAGCCATTTAGATGTGGCCCTGAAAAGCCAAGCTATAGGTAAAGCTACACAACAAAACATTTGTTGATTTGAGTTGAATCAACTTCATCTGAAACACAGTGACGTCTTACTAATCATCATAACCATGCTCAGTTCCCTAGAGAGTGAGTTGGTCACAGTCCGCCAAGAGAAAGAAACACTGACTCAGCAGCTTCTCAACACGATCAAGCACAAGGTGGCACTGTCTCAGGAGCTGGATGCCTGGCAGGTGAGTCTGAGTACTGACAGGTGAGTCTGAGTACCCCCCCCCCCCAAATCTGAAGCTTTCATCTTGTTGCAGGAGGACATGCGACTGGTCATCAATCAGCAGGTGCAGCAAAGGGAGGTGGAGAGAGAGAAGGAAAAACTGCGAGAGAAAGACAACACAGTAGGACTCCAAAGAAGCAAGTCTTTACGAGTTAAGGGAGAAGGAGGGAAAGGGTTCTTCTCTTTTTTCAGAGACAAATAGAGAATTGGCAGCAATTTAAAAAGACTGACTATCTGCTGACTGTCAGCTTTACATTTTCCACTGAGCAGATTTTGCCAGATAATGTGCTCTTACAAGTCAAATGTTTACAGACCTCATATTTGAATAGATGTATATACAGTATATGGATGTACAGAAAAAAATATATCAATAATTTCAGATTTTTTATTAAAATGTTAAAGCCTTTACTGAGTCTGAGTCTTTCAGAATCAGTTGGTAGCTTTGGATTTTTCTAAATGTCTTGGTAACTCTGTGTTCAGACTGATAAAACATGTCTTTTAGGCAGCTCAACTGCACACAAAGTTCATTTAAATTGCAAGTTTGCAAGAATAGTGTGAACTGACACAAAGAAGCAAATTTGCACAAATTCTGGGGCCACATTTCTGGTGAATACAAATACATGTGTTGCTGAGTGTTTTCCCACCGAAAGCTAGCTCACACAGCTATGGTGAACATATTAGCACATTTCTTTGGTGTGTCTGGCAACCAAAATGTTCAATATTCACTCTCCTTTTAACTGTGCTTTGGTTTGTATTCCTGAAAAAATATCTGGCTGATATACAGTACACACAACCAAATCAATGAGCTAAAGGCTAAAAAGCAGCTTGGTGTTAAAGGTGAGTTAAGAGTTAGTGTATGATGTGATTCTCTGTTGGTGTATCACTATTAGTGACCCCTGTCATATTACATGTAGTCATTTGATCCATAGTTAATACTAAATATATTGATAATGGAGCTTTAAAACACAATGAATGCATAGCGCTGTATATACTGCAATGTCACTTGCCAAAGAAAAGAGAAGAAAAAACTATTTAACTATAAAAGAAATAACATCTTTATTAAATTAAGTCCAAAAAGACAGCCATTGGCTTACTTATTTACTTCTCTCCATGCTTATATAACATAACATATAAATAATATGCAACATTTTATATGTTTAACAGAACTGGAAATGCCTTGAAGCAGAGTGAGTAGTGCAGGTTGCATACAGGTCAGTGTTTCCACATGCCTTCATCGATATACATACAGTACAGTCCTGGCTCAGAAGAGTTAGTGCATGGCCAATCACGCATCCCTCAGCTGGGGTTAGTAAATATGGCAGAGCACCTTTTGTCTTAAGAGTCAGTGGGCTATTTGTTTGTGCGTGGAGAGCTCACACAATTATACGCTGGCAAAAAAAATTACAATCAAACACACAATCATACATACACACAAACACACAGTTTTAGGGATTATACTGGTGTTATAGCATCACTTCACTCATATACTAAAACTCACACAGAGCTGACATTACTGCTGACCACTTTGTTTCTAGATCTATCCTCTAAGCATTAGTCGGTGAAAATCAGCTCCTAGAAACAGGCTTGAGATAATTAATCAGAGAACATTTAATCAGCTTTATTTATTTCTCTGTTAGTATCATGTGATAATGCTGAGGACGGCATCTGTTTCAATCAATTTGGTGCATTCAAACAATTAGAAGCTCCAAAATTCACCGATTTAGGAGACATGCCAAAAAATATTGCACTGATGAGCTATGCTATTTGTACAAGTTTAAAATGATACTGGCATACATGTAAACCAATGGCTGTGTAAAATTTGTTAGTTTTACAAACAACAACATACTGTAGAAAATGGTCGGCAGACATGTCAGGTATGCATAAATTCTAGTTAATGGGCTAAAAATAAAAAAAGCTACTATATTTTAATGCAATCTATATAAAGTTTCTTTCTGACTACTTACAGTAAAAAACGTATAATATTTATTTGCAGTTTACAGTACAGTATGCCACCTGTTCTTGTCCTTTCCGTGTCCATTGACAAGAGGGTAACATGGAGTCTGGTTTTAGGGAGACAGGAAATTACTCAAATCACATATGCTGACCCTCTAAACATGTTATTCCAATCCTCTGGCGTAATCCTGTTGTCACCCCATCAGAAAACATCACCTACATTTTGAGAGGTAGGTTGCAAGATAAGAAGATAAGAAGATTGATTTAAGGAAATATTTTGGGTTTGAACGCCCAAAAAAATCCACTCACTCAGATGGTTCCGGATGTTTTACTGAGGCTGATGAACCTTGGAAGGTCAGGTCATTATGGTGCCTCTAAAACAGGTCTCTGCACGGTTGTCCTGACAGTGAGTTTTAATGGCAGCAGGGGTTAGTGGCCGATTATCCCACATGGACACCTAGGCCCACTTGCAGCTTGTCACCTCTGTGATTTACAAAGGCACCCATAATCAGGGTGGCAGGGAGCGGGGTCAGGCGCTTCTCCAACACGCCTCCTATTATACACCGACTGTTTATCATACCTGGATACGCAGAAAAAAAAAATGTTTTCAGAATAGTTTTCACGAAGCATGACATTGGTGATGAAAGAAATTTACCTCGAAATACCATGTTGGCCTCTGGGAGCTCCATCTGATACCCAAACGAGGTTGTGGTCTCCTGTGTTCTGGTACTGGCTTCAAATTCCACGCCAACTTGGATCTAGTGAACACGCACACATGCACATACAATTTTGCAATACACGCTAATGTATATGCTGTGTATATAGAGTATGGTGTTACTTGCTAGACCTGTTTGTTGGCTCTGTGATAGTAGCTAGCATGAGCACCACCTTTCCCAGCATTGAGCGTTGCCACCCAGTTTGGTCCTGCATGAAGAGAAAGTGAAATGCTGCTGCTAGATCAACCAAAACAGACCAGAAAATATGCCATCTAAATTAAATCACATACTTAAATAAATTAAATTAAAAACAAAATCTCACGAGAGTACTGTCCAGCCAAAGTAAGAATTCCTCCTTCCTCTGCTCTTCCCCGATGGTAGACCAACTCCCCTCCTAACACCAGTCCAGAAGACACACTCTGCAGGAAGTGTGCCACAAGGATAACTGTCCAGGAGAAACATGATACATAAAACATTGAAAGTAGATTAGATTGTACAATTATATCATACAAGATGGCAGCATATTTTTTAAAGACATAATTTAAAAAAGCTAATATCAGTTTATCACATCAGGGGAAACTACTGACATGCATGCTTGTGTCTTTGTACAAATACAGGTGTAAAATAATTTGACTCTTAATATGATGCTCAGCTGAGGCTCTAATCATTCCACCTGTCATTTGTCACCTGACTCTCTGAGGACATCTGGATTGGCTACTGTCACAGCAGCAGTGAAGTCGTTCCCTCTGTACTCGGTCTCAAACTGCCACGTTACAAACTGGGACTGCTGAGTCTACAAAACAATCAAGAACTTGAATGTGGAGGTGTTTTAAGAACAAAAGAACATTAATCTTATGTGACTTTCATAGTAAAACTGACTTGTGGCATTGGATATAGGGACACATGTAATTAGATGGATTTTAGGAACTCACCTGAAACACTGTCCTGGCTCGTACACGCTCAGTGAGATGGAGCAGGGCGTGAGCATTCAGACTGCCAGAAGAGTCCATTTCACCAATCAATGCTGGGGCATCCTAAAATGTGAGGTGGGATCAATGTGCAAACTGATCACTCTTTTTCAATGTAACTGCACAAAACTGAAATTATTAAGCAGGTAACTGGTAACATGTTTATCATCTGATGACCTTGTCTTTGCTGTAATCGTCAGACTGCAGATGCTCCACGTGGAATCTGTAGTACGAAGGACAAACAGCACTGAGATGCAGAGTATGACTGACCTGGAAAGAAAACATATGTATCACATTAATCCTTAGGGATTATCAAATTTTAGATGCATGTGATTTACAGCCTTGTTGTTTTTACATGCAGCAAACAGTTTGCATGTAAATTAATGTGGGAGGAAGATTCACCTTGAAGAAACTGCTTAGAGTTTTATTGATGATCATCTTAACTCCCTCAATCTGCTGAGGAAAAACATCTGAAGGAAACAGTAAGATCAAAAGCATTAATATCACATTTTGTATATATATATATATCACAGGCACTGTAATCATCTGATTATTCTCCACTTCTGATAGAGAAAAGAAAAAAAGAAAAGAAAATACAGAGTTACATTTCTCAGATTAAAGGATTATAAGTAATGTTCTTACTGCTATTGAAACATACTATGCTAATAGTACTACACCGTAACTTTGGAGTGGATGTAAACATTTGATGTTCCATGTATTTGATATTAGCTTTGCCTTTGTCATAACTGGCAGCTAATCTACATTTAAGAAGATGATGACTTTTTGCATCCAGTTTTCAATTGTATGTCTCTTTTTTTTTCTATGTACTGCCTCCTCCATGATCAGCATTTCTTTGACCATAGTGTGCACATCACAGTTCTGTGCTTTTTAGTCAAAGATACACACCTTTGCAGCTCCTGTGAAGAGAGTGAAAGCTGCCCGGATTGGGTAAGCGACCATCTCTCCTCTCCCAGCGGGGTGGACTGTCCCAGTGAGCAGGGTGCGTGGCCCAGCGAGATGGAGAGGGGTCCGTGGAGAAAGGCCAGTTCTGATGGCCAGGACCAGAAGACAAAGCCAGGACACTGCCCATGTGGGCACAACACCTCCTACAAAACAGAGAGACAACGGAGAGATATATGATGATGCTGACCCACTAAGGTACCTCACTTGGAGAACTGAATCAAACTCTGACTATAAATAATATGAAAATAATACTAATATAAAATCATATTAAAAGGTCTTTTATTCTACAAACACTTGCTCTTATTGACAATTACAAGGTAATGACATTAAAGATGAAAACAAAATGAAAAATTAAAACATATAATTTAAAATTTCATTTGCTGTATCCTTAACTTAGTTTATAGTGGATTTGAAACTGGAATTAAAGGGCTGATTACAGCTGTGTGCATCGCGGCAGGTTGACTGTTGTTTTCCTGTGCAGGTGCAGCTATTCCGTTAGCTAGCATGACCTTAGCATCAGCGAAAAGAGATGCTGATAGTAGCAGGTAGTTGTTTTACTACCTGCGTCCGATGTGATCAGGAGACTTTAAAATCCAGAGCGGGACTGAGAAGTGCACATCAGAGAGACTGTCAGGCGGCTTTTCTCCTTCAATAAACGACTGATAAGCAAAAGGCAGCTGATGCTCTGGAGAACTGATGCTGCAAATAGCTCCCCGCTCCAGATGTGATGCGCCGCCCTGCAAATGTGTCCCTCTGGAAACACGAGTTAAAGTCTGTGGTCTCACGCTCCTCTATTTGTAGGACAATTTAAGACTAGATTGACTCGCTAATTTAAAAAATATATATATCTCAGCTATACGTTTCCGTTAACCAAACCCAACTTGTTGTTGTTCTTTTCCGTTTTCAGGACGCTTTCACCGTTCCTCCAGTCTTGTTTCAGGTCGGACTGTAATATGTGCGACACAGCGTCCAACGCAGACAGCTACAGGTGAGGTGATATTATTCATCTTTCATGTGCCGCATCGCCGAGCGGAGCAGGAGAAGGTCAACGGCTTCATTTTACAGCGATACGATATAATGACTGTCCTTTAGCCGAGACCTGTCTTAGACACAACATACGGACGTTTCTTCGTAAAATAAATGTCGTTTTCCAGGATCAAATTAGACTGTGAAGTGTCTTGAAGGTTTTTACTGTCGCTCCTACGCGTCTTTTTCTTCCACTCGCTTCAAAGGAGGTGGTGGTTTGGAGGCTTTTTTTTCTTTCTTTCTTCAGGAAATTAAGTTTTTCTGTGTCGCCACATTTCTAGGTGGACTGAATATGCCTCCTTCACGGTCCATATTGCTGGTGGGAGAAGGGAACTTCTCATTTTCTGCATCCATGAGCCAGACACATGCTGAAACAGACACCAACATAACGGCCACTTGTCTGCAGCGTGAGGACGAGGCACTGCGGCATGAGGGTGCAGCCAGTAACCTTCAGATCATTAGGGACTCAGGTACATGTTTGTGTCTACTTGTGGTCTCGCCCCCCCCCCCCCCCTTTTAATAATTAATCTTTGTTGTTATTAAGGTGGAACTGTTCTTTTCGGGGTGGACTGCACAAAGCTGGCGGACTGCGCCTCTCTGCAGGGCCGCCTGTTTGACCGTGTGGTGTTCAACTTTCCTCACTGCGGCAGAAAGAGTGGGGTTAAAAAAAACAGAGAACTTCTCAAAAACTTCTTTCACAGGTATAACTGCATGTTATCGTCGGATTCAGTCAGATTGCTCTGAAGCAGCCAGCATACTCACATACACACCACTGCAAATACATAAAATTAAATAATAATATTAAATTTGTGAATATTCAAGGTGATTATTTTTTTCAACAAATTGTGCCATATTTCATTTTCAGTAGGATACTTACTTCTAGTTACTTCTCCTTATCAATACATTATCTTACCTGATTTATGACACTTTATGACATGTTTAGTTCAGCAAAGCTTTACTTCTTTCCCCAAAAAATGAACTGAAATGGGTCCGTTGCACCAAATTTGACAACTATTGGGCACCAAAAGTTGGCAGCTGGAATGCTGTTTTTAATTCTCTATTAATTTGAAGAGTTCCTGATTTAAAACAAAATTTGTCTGAGTTGTCAACTAATTTTATTTCAGCACAGTTCTTCTGTGGCTGCTTGTGTTTAGACAATATTTAGCATTTGTGATATTTGGTGACTACCTATACTGAGACAAACAGCCACTCGTGAGCACCATCAAGGCTGATGTTGACCTAATTGTCTACGTACTTTATGAGCTGAAAAAGTTTCTATCTTCCATTTTCTGTGACATATCCTGATTACTCCTCTTAATTTCTCTGTTCCTCCAGTTGTGTTAAAGTCTTAGCTAAGGATGGAGAGGTTCATGTTTCCTTGTGCAACGGCCAGGGCGGGACACCAGTGGACCAGCCGAGGCGAGAGTGGCACAACAGCTGGCAGGTGGCTGCCATGGCAGCAGAGGCACACCTAATCCTTAGTGACATCCGTCCTTTTGAAAGTGAGAAATACCAGAGCTACAAGTGCACTGGATACAGGTAAGGAGTAAAGGTGAGTGTTGCAGCATAGAAATATAAACAACCCATTGTTCCTATGTGTGTTTGAGTGTTTGCATATTGAGTGTAATGATGTTGCTGTTGTGCAGGAGCCAGGATAAGGGCTTTCATGTAGAGAAAGCTTTGGTGCATGTGTTTACTCACAGCCTCCCCTACACCTCTACTCAGACGCTTAAGGTGGAAGAGGTTGTTGAAGGGGAGAAAGTCCAGTATAATATGCCAGCAGAGCTCAGTGACTATATATTCAGGTACTGTAACACAGAGGCTCTCATGTTTGAGTACTAAAACACTGACGCAAAGAAGGTTATGTAACCATGTGGTCAACATCTCCTCTTTTTCATCAGGGGATTTCTCTGCTTGGGTTCTGTCCACCCTGTCAGATTGGTGCAAGATTTTCTTCTCGAAGGACTGGCAGAAAAGTGGCCGATCTCCATGGCGACAGAGACCATTCCCTTCCTCCTCAAGGCCAAACAGCTGCAGATGTACTGCCATGACGTAGACAGTACGCATTGCTATTGGATTCGCCTGCTCTATAAAGACCTCAGCTCTGATACTCCTACGTCTGCAGACAAAGGAAAATATCGGCTGATGTGTTTGGACAGCCAGGGACGCACAGACACACGAGAGACTCTGTCAGCCATATGTGTTACCACAGATAAAGTGGACAGGGTGAGGAGCAAAGGAGCAGAGAGCTTAAGGTCTGCTTGCCCTCTTGATGTTGATCCTGAAGGGGAATGCAGTCTTTATATGCTGCGTCCATCACTACTTCCTCAGATGGAAGAGCTTTTAACTCTAAAAAAAGAAGAGATGATTTACAATGCAGGATGTTGTAGGGAGACAGAGGAGAATAATAAAAGTGTTCAAGCTAATAAAAAGGAGGAAACCTGTGAGAGTAGTAATGGTGTAACCAGCTTATTATTTGGCATTAGTGGTCTGGTGTTCAAAAACATGCCCATCAGCCTTTGGTCCCTGCCTGTCTTTCATGAGCTGCTCCTCAGGGGGGGGTTTCCTTCAGAATGTGACCCAATCAGTTTGATTGGACAAAAGCTGGAAACATTGCTGGCACCATATGGGGTCTCCCTGATTACAGAACAGGGAGGTCTGCGTCTCATGGCACAGCCGATGGGTTTGGTTGGTAAGGTGTTTGCAAGAAATGCATGTGACAACATTAGCCATAACAGCATCACTGTGTCTCTAAATTTGGACCTTTTGGCCGTGCTCCTTTTCTCTCTCCCTGACTGGCGGTTGCTGTGGTCACATGACCCACGCTTCTTAAAACAGTTTGGACTCTGCCCATCACCTGGGACTTCTTTCCACCCATTTTCGTTGTTCCCCGAGCACTTCATCTTTGACATCAGCTTCTGGACAGGGCCAACGTGGGAGGAGAACAAGTTCTATGCCGTGGTCCGAGAGGCCAGTCGAGGGACTGTGGAGCAAGTTAAACTCATTGACGCATTCTCACATCCTGACCTGAGTCAGACCAGTTACTGCTACAGACTCACATATCACTCTCACACACATGCTCTGTCACACACACAGGCCCTCCAGTTTCACAAGCACTTGGAGGCTTTACTTTCCTCTCGGTTGCAAATCACAATCAGGTAGCTACATGTCAACCTCTCAGATGAACAGGGATTTAACCTCAATTTTTTTTTCAGAGACATTATTATAAATCCAAGTGTTAAGGCATATAATCTGCAAAACTCTAGTTAAACAGTGTTTACAATAGCTGAGGTACTGTCAATAGTATGTCTTTGAAATGTGATTGGAATTCTCTGTGTGTAATAATTATCTTACAATAAACCAGTTATTTAACATAAATTTGTGCTCTCAATTATTCTGAATATTAATTTTCATATGTAGTACGTGATAAGACAAAGGATGAAAGTGTATGTAATACCAGTTTATTCAACTGATGTTATATATTTATATTTTGAATAAGTTTCCTTGAAAACTGTAAATTGGTACTAATTAAAGGGGGAAAACACAGTCAAAGTTCTGAAACTGAAAGCATTTAGTTGTCTGAGGTTTATTATCCAGAGGAATTTTCTCTACTCCATTTAAATCCATAAATCCCAAAGTAAACAGTGTATTTATGGATTTGTCCCTAATGATTATAAAATGTATTCTTTTGAATTGTATGCTTTGGCATATTTAACACTTTTGCATGTCCAGTTGAGCCTGTTGTGCACTGAGTGAAAGATCCTGTTCGGTTTGTACTAAAGTTAGTACTTATTACTTAACAGACCCTTGTGGATGGGAGCAACTCACCAAAATATTATTCATTCAAATCAATTATGAACCTTACAACAGGCACAAGTCTTCGGACACCCCAGGGCAAATGACAGTTTTTGGTTTATTTTTTTTTTAAGTGAAAAAAAAAAAGAAAGTAATGAGCTTTTCTCCAGATTTTCAGTTTTTACTTCATGAATTTATCAAATTGGCGTCATGCAGTCTGATAGGAGCTATCGATCGCCGGGCAGCGACGGAAATGAACGAAGTCTGTCTCTGGAGCAGCAGCGTTGACAAACATGGCGGCCAAGGCGCTTCGGCAGCGACCCAGGCGAGGCAGCAGACAAGATGCAAACAACGTGAACATTTCCACCGAAGCTCGGCCACCGAAAGAGGAGAAAGGCTGCGATGACAGTAAAACCACAGAGACTCGGCAAGAGTGAGTATGAGCCCAGAGGAGACGCGTAGTCCTGCCGGTGCAACACACTCCATCCCCGGGCTGACTGACAGTCGGAGCAGGGGCAGCTAGCTAGCTACTTTGATACGATAAGCAAGTTTTGGCTCTAACAACACGATAAGAGTGATTGATAACGTCCACCTAACAACGTACAGGGCTGTGTCTTTACCTCAGCGTGACCTAAAAAGGCTGTGCGGCTGTGTTTTTGCCCCAGCAATAGTCAGTTTAGTCGTTTATGTTTTAATAAACAACGTAACGTACCTTACGTTACCTGGTCATTCATTCTCCCACAGACAGTTTAACCACTGGATCAACTCCTGCTCGGTACAGAGGTTTATTTCAAATCGGTGATTGGTGTAGTTGAAATGTTGCTGAAGTCGTTTGTGAGAAATGTTTGTAAGACAGTTTTTAAGGTGACGTGTCATAAAAAGATATAAACGCGAGGATCAGTGCTGAGCTGCACCTGGGCTGACTAATCTAACTAAGCTGATAATGGGAGTGAACAAGAGGATGCACTGCCCTAACCAGGGTAGTGTGGGATATATTTGTAGATATGAATATGCATGAAATATAAAACTCCATTTACTGAGTCTGAACAAGCGCAAAGCTGTCCACATCTGCACCAACTATACCCTCAGCAGCCCACTCACGTAAACACAGAGCTAGAAATGATGTGGCTATGGACTGAGGACTCAGGGGTTCAAAGGAGTTTTTGTTGCAGACTGTACACTAACAATGTGTCTTTGTTGTGCTTTGTTCTTAAGGCTATAATGTAAAACACTATTGTCAAAACTAAGAAGCGGATGCAGGCAACATCTAAATATCTGTCTAAAAATTTTATCTAAAACAATGAGCTGATTTATTGATCAAGAGAAAAAATAATTGGCTGTAATTCTGCTTATCTATTAAACAAAAGCAGTGAAACATAGCCAAATGATAATTTACCTACAGAGCCCATTGAGGCAGGATGCACAAAGGAAAAAAGAAAACTAACGATTTAAAATAATAAAAATAATGCAAATACTACTAATAAAAATAATAACAGTGTAAATGATAGTTATAGTATGATCATTGTGTAGTTTAGAAAGAATGAGGTGCAAGACTGATTTTTAAAAAGGACAATCACTAAAGACAAATATGAAATTGTTATTTAATTCAGTTAAAACTTGTAGGTATAACTTAGGACAGGTCCACAAGCTAAAAAAAGACAACATTTACGTTTGCCACTTTGTAATACTTTTTAATTGGCATTTAACTTTAAATTTTTGTTGTGAGCTGACACTCACTTTGTGTTCTAACACACACTTACTCGTTGTAATGTGTCTTTGTAATATTAACTCTGAAATTATTACCACAATTGTGTCCTTCCTTAGTGCTTTATTAAAAGCAGGTGTACAGGAAATATCAGTCAGGTAAGCCTGTGAATTGTAGTACACACTGACAAGCATCAGTTAAAAGAACAGTAGATGAGTCCATCAGGTCTGTCTGCTACAGCGGGCTAATTGACATTGAATAAAATTAACAGTATTTTCTATTAAGTGTGTGTGTGTGTGTGTGTGTGTGTGTGTGTGTGTGTGTGTGTGTGTGTGTGTGTGTGTGTGTGTGTATATATATATATATATAAATAAAACATCATGAGTACATTGACGTGTACTGTACAAACCCAGTCCCAGTTTTAAAAATAATAATAATATATTGTCTTCAATATATATAATATGTTTCCATAATGCTTTTATTATTGTGGGGAAATCAAACAATTGTCCATTGTGTGTATTTTTGTAATAGCTCAATAAGTCGTGGGGGACAAGTCTGGGCTCCAGAAGGTTCTACTGCATTTAAATGCCTGCTCTCTGCACGTTTCTGTGCAGCTTTACTCAGCAACATCTCAGACTGTGATGAGACCTTCAACTACTGGGAGCCTGTGAGTACAGTTCACTTGTATCAGTAATCCAAAAGTGCACTTTGGCGATCCTTACGGGAATTTTCTATGTCTATAGCTATGTCTTGATATTTTTTTCTTATATTTAATTCTCAAGCAATTTACTGCCTCATTTCCTTAAACTGTTCATGTCTATAATTGTTGTGATGACTGTTTTACAGATGCACTATCTGCTGTACGGCACAGGGATGCAAACATGGGAATATTCCCCATTGTACGCCATCAGATCTTATGCTTACCTATGGTTACATGCTCTTCCTGCTTGTTTGCATGCCCATGTTCTACAGACAAACAAGGTAATCATACCATTTTTGCTGTCATTTCAACGTTGGTTCTTACCTAGTTGATATTTTAAGTGACTTCAGCAGACCTACAGCACAATTAGCTGCACTCTTGTGTTCCACATCTTCTGTTCAGAGAGGATGAACAGAAACAGAATTACCTTTCAAGATAACGTTTTTTTTTGTTTTGTTTTGTTTTTTTCCAATAAAAAATTGGAATAACTGACTGGTTAAATGAAAACTGAAACCCATACATAAATTCACTTCATACGTGTACATACGTAAAGGTTTATATATAATTTCACTGGAACATGTACAGTAGTTTCAGGCTTGTGTTATGATTGTGTTGCAGGTTCTGGTGTTCTACTTTGTACGATGTGTCTTAGCATTCTCCTGCTGTGTTTGTGAACTCTATTTCTACAAGTGAGTTTACCCTCATCCTAAATGCAAGTGGGCATTGTAAGAAAACAATATAGGGTATGATATGAAAGTTAACCATTTGGTTTGTTTGTGTGTGTGTGTGACACAGGGCAGTTTGTAAGAAGTTTGGTTTACATGTGGGACGTCTGATGTTGGCATTCCTTGTCCTGAGCACAGGGATGTTCTGCTCGTCTGCAGGTTGGTCAGCTATATTTACCTATTTAATCGATTCTGTCTCTTTATTGTCAACCTTAAGCCTCCATTCCATCCACCTTTACATTAGTTACATTACATCTTTCTCAGTGTGGCCTCGTCACTTAAATTGCAAAATGGCCACAATGAACAAAAATGTGAAGAGCAGTACATTTTACAATAAGAATTTCATACTTACGTGTTACATGTCCGGGATACAGGTTTACTATTTTTCAGCAGTCAACCAGTTAGCAGTGATATGAAAGTTGGAAAACAAGGCATTGTTCCATAGGCACTGTGGTAGATAGTGTGGTGTTTCTTTTAGGGTTTCCAGATGACATTTGTAATTTTTATGAATTATCATCCTTCTTTTTTTTTTTTTTTTCCTTCTGCCTTAGCTTTCTTGCCTTCCTCTTTCTGTATGTATACAACGCTGGTTGCCATGACGGGGTGGTTTCAGGACTCAACACCTTTGGCCATTTTGGGTGTGGCTGCCGGTGCCATTGTAGGATGGCCGTTCTCTGCTCTGATTGGGTAGGCTTGTAAATTAAAACATTGAGTAAGTAATACTAAGTAAGACAGGCTTCTTAAAATGCATTTCTATTTTTACAGCTTTAGTTTATTTTCTCTGTAGGGTTCCGATTGCCTTTGACCTGCTAATGTTGAAGAGGCAGTGGAAAAGTTTTATCACCTGGTCAGCCATTGCTCTGCTTCTGCTGCTGGTGAGACTATCTTTAAAAAAAAACATTCATGTAAAGTGAATGCTTCAAATTTGCATACTACAGGGCAAAGTTGCATGTAGATGAGTTTCTTTACAGTGTCACAGCTATAATATTTGCACCAGCCTTTGTGGAAGAATTAATCATTAATAAGAGAATATACTGGGATCTTACATTATGTCTATTACAGAAAATAATAAAACACAAGAGATATTTTCAATGAAGCTAAATGTAAATGTTTACAACCAATTGGTCCAATCACCTTCCACGCTATTCACCCTGTGTCTCTCTTAGGTGCCCCTGGTGGCAGTGGACTCTTTCTTTTATGGCAAACTGGTCATTGCTCCACTCAATATTCTATTGTATAATGTCTTCACATCACATGGACCCGATCTGTATGGTAATATACAAGACTCAAATGACATTTATTTATCATTTTGTATCATGTTGCCAAAAGATTAGTGATAAAAACAGAATTCTGACCCTGTGGTGCTCATTCAGCTCAGGTGCACTTGCTCCTTTGATCTATTTTAGAGCATTTGAACTTTTATCATGAAGCATCTCTCAAAATGTTTTATTTTTAACACAGAACTATATTTATTTCGGAGACCTCTCTATAGTAGTCTACCTTGTTCATGGCAGCAGCTGCAGAACAAAGAGGCTGCATAAATTACAACTGAATTGTGTATAGTATGGAATCAGGATTTATTGAAGTCAGAAGTAGTATTTATGTGTGCTGTATAGAGTGAGAGGTAGTAATTTGAGATGAGGTGAACAATCTCATATCACTGCAATAACATTCCTGGTTAGTCTAAAGGCAGTTAAGGTGTACAGCACTAGAAATGATAATGACATGTTTGGGGTATTTTTTTTATAGTGATTATATAGTGACTGGGGCTGATGGTATATTATTTGAGTGACAGAATGGAGCAAATTAGGCCCAAAAGAAAACATCAACAATTTAAAGCTGCACTTATTATATTGGACTCAAGAGGGCATACCATCATTAACACTGACGTATGAAACTCCTTGCGAGTGTGCCAATATGGAATATTTGATCATATAAAACTAATTTTATTAATACCATGTGTAATATTTTTTTCTTGTTATAACCACACAGTTATGAAGTTTCTATTGTGAAAATATGTCATGTAGCTGTAATATACTCCATGTCTTCTGCTGTCATTTTCAGGTACAGAGCCGTGGCATTTCTACTTTGTAAATGGGATCCTGAACTTCAATCTGCTGTTTGCTTTGGCATTGTTTTCTCTGCCACTCACCGCTCTCATGGAGACACTGTTATATAGGTTCAATGGTGAGGGCTGGGTGTTTTTTTTTTTTTTTTTTTAATACAGCAGCACTAAAAATATATGTTATCGAGTGTTTTGTTACTTTTTTGTTTTTGATGGGGGGGAGGCGTAGAAAAGGTGTCAACCTTCGCAATAGTACACATGCTTTGCACTCCTCTTAACATTTATCAAGAAGTTCAACAAGGAAAGTCAATATGATGTGAATCATTAATCAATAAATCATTATTTGATCTCAGACTATTAACTATTCTCCTCAATATAGGCATATACTGTAGTATACAGATATATACAAAATGAAGTAAAAACAAGAAATTAATCAAAGTAATTGTCAAAGCAGTTCCTCGTATGATTACATGTCCTTGTGTCCTTGTGTGTTATCTGTAGTGCAGAACCTGGGCCGTCCATACTGGCTGACTCTATCTCCCATGTATCTGTGGATGCTGGTTTTCTTCACCAGACCTCATAAAGAAGAACGTTTCCTGTTTCCCATTTACCCGCTCATCTGCCTCAGTGGGGCAGTAGCTCTCTCCTCCCTACAGGTGTGGTTTGTTGTTTTCCAATTGATAGCAAAACAGTAGTCTTTGTTGATTTTGTTTGTCTGAATGTAAAATTTTATTTTACAGATTAATTTTATATCTTGCAGAAATGCTACCACTTCCTGTTCCAGCGATACCGACTGGAGCACTACACAGTCTCCTCCAACTGGTTAGCTCTAAGCACAGTCATAGTCTTCACAGTGTTGTCACTGTCACGCTCTGTCGCCCTCTTTAAAGGTGTGTGTGGACACAAACAAAAAAGCACAGATGCCAGGCAACAAAAACAACGGTTCAAGATGGATTATTTTCTTTTCCTGTCTATAGGCTACCATGCCCCCCTGGACCTGTACCCAGAATTTCACCGCATCGCCAAGGATCCAACTCTTCACTCAGTCCATGAAGGCAGACCTGTTAGTGTATGTGTTGGCAAAGAGTGGTACCGCTTCCCCAGCAGCTTCCTGCTTCCCCACAAGTCAGTATGCAGGATATTGTATATATAAAATATATAAATGTCAGTGCTTCTCTTCTATTGTGGACTGACAGAATTTTTAACCATCTTCAAGCCAAGATTACGTTTGTCATGCCAGATACAAATGTATACTTAAATCAGAGCGAGTCAGACTGTGTATCTTCCTGATAGTTACTATTTCTAAATTCCAGCTGGCAACTGCATTTCATTCAGTCTGAGTTTAAGGGGCAGCTGCCTCAGCCATATGCTTCTGGTCCTCTGGCCACACAGATGATCCCATCTAATATGAATGACCAGAACCTTGAGGAGCCAACCAGATATGTAAGTCAAGTGCATGTTTATTTACACATGGATACTGGGTTTAAGAGCATTAAACTGTGAATTTTCTACTTTGTGCAGATGGATTTAAGGCAGTGCCACTACTTGGTAGACCTGGACACAGAAGAAGAGGCGCCACTTGAGCCGCGTTATTCTGCCAACAAAGAAGAGTGGAACATCATTGCCTACAAGCCTTTCCTTCAAGCATCAAGGTATTTTTTTCCTAAATAGAGAACAGAAATACTGTATTGTGTCTTTAAATAAAGGTAAGGCCTAGAGTTGGTAAATAAAGCATAAGCAGTTTCTTGCTGACATGTGGGAGAACAAAGCAAAATACCAATTACTGAGTCCATCTGTCTTTCCTGCATGCAAAGGCATAAAAGAGACTAATGCATGTTTTTAATATAACCTTTTTCTTTCAGATCATCTCCTCTTTTCAGAGCATTCTACATCCCATTCATATCCGACCATCATACCACTTACAGGCGGTACGTCATCTTGAAACCACGCCGGCAAAAGCAGCCTCGTAAGCGTACCCATGGCTGACCTTTGAACCTTTGAATCCTGACAACAGAAATCAGTCACTTCCCCTCCATACAGCTGGTATTTGTGTGTGATTGTTTGACATGTGTGCATGCATATCCTTTGAAGTATTTGTCCTTTGAAACGTTTGAAGATATCAGACCCTTTAAGGACTGCTTTTGGGCTTGTCTCTGTGGTGTGTGTGGGTACCTGGGTGTGTGTGTAGGTGGTTGGGTGGGTGAGTGTGTTCAGATGTGCTTGGCAGGAATAAGGGGGACATTTTATCTGGTGTGTGTGTGTGTGTGTGTGTGTGTGTGTGTGTGTGTGTGTGTGTGTGTGTGTGTGTGTGTGAGTAGAGTGTAACTGAATGTATTATAGTGGAGGCACACTACAAGATTTTTACATGTATTTAGCCAGGCCGTTACAAACAAATAATGTTTTTTGTTTTCATACTTCTTTTGAAAATGTGGCCTGAAGGATTTTTTCTATTAATTAATCTAAGAAATCTTGTAGTTTGCTTGTCTGCACTTGAACAATATCTTATTGTGTGCTATGTTGTGAGTGGTGGAGATGAATGATGACGAGGTTATGTTAATAATTTATGTTGGAACGTTAATAAAGTCTGACTGTGAACACAATGCTTCTTTTTTTTTTTTTTATTAGGAAGGTAAAATCACTGCATCGCAGGCTTATTGATTTAATTGTGATCTTTTTATTTGAAGATTTCCTTATGTAACAAACATACAAACTACTCTCACTTACAGGAGAGATGTCAAGGCATTATACATTCTGAATAAATAATAATGATGCTATATTTTCTCATTGTCTTTCATATCATGCTGCATTGCTGTGGTCAGGCTGCAGGCACTCAAGCTGAATTCACTGCATGAGACACTCTTCTTCTCACAAGCTTTGTTTTCAACAGTCTTTACTCAGAGGGAGACAGAAGACCATTAATAAATGAGGCGGTTAATGAAATTCATTTCAAGTTCTGGACATCTTACAAATTAAGGCCATGTCACAACACACTTGCTGTACATACAAATAACCCGTATTTCTATTGATTGTGTATATTTATGTCTTTACTCACTCAAGCAGTATTGTTTTATTGTGTCTCAATCTGTTCGAGGTAGCCTGTTTATATCAGGTAAACTAGGGTGTAAATAATACAGTATTTTCAGGCACAACAAACATAATGGTCCAAGACATCCATAGTTGCCATATCAAGCAGAGGCAGCATGACCATGCAAGGCCATGGAAATAGGCTGCTACACACATGTCAAAGTGTCAAAAGTCATTTTTCAGTGACTAATCACACGGTCAGTTCCCAGGGATTTAATTTGTTTTATCTTGAGCTGAGCAGTGATGGTACTCTGAGGGCTTTTTTACTCCACATACCTGAACTGCCAATCAAAACAGAAAAAACACAACTTCAACTGAAATGACTGAGGGCTATGGATAGAGAGGTCTCGAGTGATTTAGAGAGGGTGGGTGTGTCAAGTACTCTACCCATTTAGTATTGCACATCTATAAAAATACAGCAGACATTTTTTCATTAAAAAAGGATCTAAATCAATGCAGCAGAGACAGAGATAAACTCTTCTATCCTCCACTTCTTAATCACACACATTTTTCTTTGCTGTCAAGGAGCCCACTTAACTCACAATGCAACTCAACTGCCGACAGTGTGGTCAGAGATTTAAGTGTGTTCTCTAAGTAGCTACTATGGGCTGGAAATTATTTTTTTCTAACTCCTCACATCCATTTTTCTTGTGTGATGCCACTCATCAAATCTCACACAGCTCCCTCTGCAGCCATGAAAAAGCTTTACGATGTTTTGAAGTAGGCTTTGCAAACCAAATCTTAAAACCTGACAAATCAATCTCTAAACTTCAGCATGGTATGTTGACACCAGTGATAAAATGAGAAAATGTTTTTTTGTTTGTTTGTTTTTTTAAATTAGGGTGAACTGTCTGTCTTTTCAAATTATACAGTGCTTAAATGTTCATATTACCACAGTCTAATTGTCACATAGTGGATTGAAGACATCGTGACAAACTCTTTGAGCATGTCCTGATTTTCATTGCCAGCTCAGAATCATACTGTACAAATATTACAACCTCATACATGCACAGTTTTGTTTTTGCCATTGTCTCGTGCCCGCTACAGTCACACATACACACAAAAGCTAATTTAGGGATCAGTAATTTTCTCTGTTGATCCACTCGTGTTCATTGAAGTATCGCCTTCCGCTGTCAAAATTCAGGCCATTTCTGTAAGAATCCAGATTACATTGGTAGGATTTTCGGTTTCCATAGGTCCCGAGGCAGGTTTGGTAAGTGTCTTCTTTACCGTTGGTGATGTAGGTCTGATAAAGGTCAGCCTTAACTGTTTGACCTCCAGGCCTCAGTTTGGGATCATAGAGGTCACTCCCTCCTCTGTTACCTCCATCATACAATCCATGGTCCCCATACACACTGCTGCCAAAATGCTCACTCTTTGTTGTACGACGACCTAAACTCCTGTCATAAAACTCTTTGTGCCCAGTGCGACCCAGACTGCTGTCATTCAAGTCCCTCTTCCCTGAGCGCCCCAAGCTGGTGTCATAGAAGTCACGGGTGCCACGGCGTCCAAGGCTGAGGTCATTGAGCTCAAAGTTCAGGAAGCAGCTCTCTGTGCTGGCAAGTGTCACAAAGCCACTTTCTGTGTCCCGACCCCCCAAATTGTCATAATCACCTGTGGGTGTGTCAGGGGAAGAGCATAAGAAGGAGGTGTTTTTGGTGTGCGGGCGAGCTGAAACCAGGTCATCATCCTTCTGGGAGCGGATGACATTGTAGACGTCAGCTGGAGTTGGGCTGGGGCAGAGGCCTGGGTCTGTCTGGCAAACCTCTGATTTCTGCTGTTTTCTCCGCCTGTGTCATTTCACAGAAAAGCATAAATAAGAAGACACATCAACCATTAATGTAGAATGAAACCTGAAACTGAAGTGCTGACAATAATTTGAGTCAAAAAATATCATTGTCTTAGTGAATGGATCCTAAGTGTTAGATGGTAGATGAAGATTTATAAAGTTAATTTCTTGTTGACATAGACCTCCATTGCTATCCAAAATATGCTAAAACATGTTAATGACTTGCACCATTGCACTGGGTGACTTTCTTTCTTTCATTACAAATCTATCATTCCAGTATAGTTTTAAAACAAATACCATGTAGCCCACAGTGTTTTCCTTTCTTAAATATTCAGTAGTGTCTTTTACTCCGCAGTTTAAATAGTCCCCAGAAAATACACTATTTACTCCAAGTTGATTGATGTTAACTAAAGACCACAGTACCCAGCTGACTTACAATTTTTGGAAAAAGTGAAACTATACATAAGTCAGAAAGTATTGAAAGATGTTGGTGTTTTCACAGGACTTGTAGACAATAGGAAAAATATACATAGGTCATTAAGACAAGTTTCTCATTCAAGGACATGCTGTTTTCTATTCAACAGAAACAAGATGCAAATGTTAGAATTAGTGACATTATGTTGACAGTCCTATGAAATAGTGAGCAAATGTGTAGGTGATGGTTGGAAATCTTGATCTTCAGGTGAAGGTGTCCTTACTATTTAACATTTGCTATTACTTTGGATCCTCACCGTCTGACAAGCAGTTTGAAGCAGCAGACTCCAGTCACTGTCAGCAACAGTAGTATGAGAGGAATTGTGGGAATGATGATGTAAATCAAATTCAGAGCTAAAAGAAAGACAACGGAGACACAGATTTAGTGACTGTCATGTTGACATTCGAATACAACAGCATCAGAGTAGGGAGTGTAAAATCTTCTATGCAGAAAATGTTGAAAGGTTTATCAGTACTAATTTTGTGTCAGTCAACCTGTTCTTCTCTCCTGGTTGTGGTTACTTGGGTTCCACGGCAGCACAGATGAGGGTGAGACATCTATAATGAAAGGCATCCTTAATGGCTTGACTGTCTCACTTCTACTAAACCGTGTGCTGTCATTGTTTGAACAAATATACTGAGCACATTTTTACCTGTTTGAGAGGAGTTGGGAGATGGCGAATGGTCCTGTGGCTCCTCTGAGGATAATATAAATCGCAGTCATCAATGTTTAAGTATTTTCAAAGTGAAAGACCACTGAATTAGTGTGCAACAGTACCTGCAGTGTATTTGCAGATGAAGTTGTTCTTGGTTTCACAATTGTCATCGTTCCACTGGAACATGTAGAGCCCCCCGAGACCTGGGGGTGCAGACGGCTGGTGATACATTACAACACACACCTCATAGCCGCATGATGGCTCATCCCAGTGCCAGTTCCTTCAACAATCAGACACACAATAGCACATGATTAACTGTTTTCAAAGTTGCCTTAATGGAAATCTTTCCATTATTAGTATTAAGTATAAGTATTGTATTGGACTGAAATACTTTTTTCTGTCCAAAAAGAGGCTGTTGAACAGAGAGTTGGCTTCAAACGCCTTGTCACGTGATTTTGCAGTGATTTTGGAATTTGATTTTCTTGATCATATAGTTCCTTGTTTAAATTCCAACTGTTTCATTTCAGGAATTTTTTTAACAAGTGTTTGTGTTTAGACCATATTAGAGGATAAATCTGATAAATCAGCCAGGTTGGTATATGGGCCAATATTAGTTTATGTTGGCTAAAAAGTAATGAGAACCTGCAGACCAGAAATGCTAAAATATGTCAGGGGTAATTTAGTAACAGTGTATCCAGCCAAACTAATTTAAAGGATCCTTATTTAATTTTATTGTATGTTTGTTTATGTCATGTGGCCTGCAATATCAGATATCCTTTTTAAGCTCTCAAAATAAATATCAGTACAGGCCAGTAATTACTGTATTATTTCAAAACTATTTCTTTAAAAAATTATTTGGTTGAATAATATATTTATAACATGTCTCGTTTCTTTTAACCTATTATTAATATAATCAGCAATAGAAATTAAGTAAGTAAGTAAGTAATTACTGTATTATTATTTATTATTATTTCATTTCTTTAAAAAATAGTTTTGTTGAGTAATATGTTTATAACATGTCTTTTCTATTAACCTATAATTGATACAATCAGCAGTAAAAATTAACCAGCGGAGGGATATTAAACATTTCAATTTATTGCTCTCAAATTCTTCTAAATTTAAAGGGCCATGGTGATATTTGACCCCTCTTATTTATTTACTTATTTATTTTGACACTCTAGACCCACCTAAATGAAGACTTGCTGCCGTCCAGCCAGTAGTACTGTGAGGAGCAGTCTGAACTGCTGTCCTCATCTCCGTGGTTTCGGCGGAGACCAATCCAGAAGTCTCCATCAGTCGGGCGGAGCTCTGTAATGAGCTGCTCAATGATCTTCTGCTCAGAAGCAGATTCCACACTCAGCAGCTGCCCTCCATCCCTTTTGCAGGCAAGCTCTGCCTCCATGAAGTTAAGCCTCCGTCGGAGCTCAGAGAAATAGGCGAGCTTGTAACATGGCCTCCCTTTTCCTGCCTTGCACACACGTTGACCTGCATACACACATTCACCTCATTACATGTGCCAGATGTGCACTGGCTTTAAGAAATTACCTTACAGTGGGAATTACAGACCTACTACTATACACAGAAAGCTGTAGAAGTCTTAATAAAACTGTATTTTAGGAATAGTATGTTGCCTACCTCTGGCTTCGAATATATCCGCTTCAAGAGCCAAGCATCCAGTATAGAGTAAGGATGGCAGGTCATCCGGAAACCAAACAGAGATCCACAAGTGAATCTAAAGTTCATGCTTTTATGCTGTGTTGTGTTTTTTGTTTGCAGGCTTACCTGTGATGAGGCTTGTGGCTGCAGATGGATCAAAAAATAAAAGGAGGAAGTGGCAGAAGATTGTTAGCAGATTCATCTTTGTCAGCTGTAGTCACCAATTCACCATCAACTCTTATTCTTTTTCATGCCGCTATCTGTTTATCAGGTCATCAGTGGAGCTTACATGAAACCAGATAAACTCTACTGCAAGAGGCAAGCTGTTTTTTCAGGTGTGAGAAAATGCTCAATATCAGAGAGAAAGCTAAAGAAGTGCTTAAGAGGCAAGTCTTGTGCTCCGAAAGAGAGAATATGTGAGACAGAAGGAGGAGCAAGATGAGGAGGAGAAAAGACTGCGTGTTTAGGAGGGGGCTGTAATCTGTTAAGAGCAGTCTTAATGATTGGTAGAAGAGGCTGCATCGATCACAAGACATCTAATCATGCAAGTGCTTCTCATCGTAAACGCTGACAAGAGGCAGATTTCACTCCTTCCTTTATTACTTAGGGTTTGGGTATTATCATTACAAAAGTGTTACATGAAAATGATCCCCTCTAACTCGATCAGGGATATTGTACAGTATTTCTTCCAGGTCCATTTTTTATCCTATTGTGTTTCATTACAAAGCAAGAAAGATTGCCAATGTAGCTGACATCTCCAACGGGACAATCAATGTATACTTATATGTATACAAAGTATACAAATAAATATTTTTAACAACTGATATTAAAGTTCACAAACAAATATTCTTACCAGTCAAAAACTCAGCTAATCTACTTTATTAGAGCTGTGTGGGTGTGGTTTGGTCAGATTTGATTGACAAAGGCCTTGCAACATAAGCAAACACTCTCTCAATTGTCATGACATCACCCTTTACCAATCAAGGCATGCCCAGCTCGAACTAGTGAAAACAGTACAGACAAAAACAAAGAAATGTGGAGAAAGCTCAGTAATCATATTGTCTTCAAGAGATTGTTTTTGTTAATGTAGGACTCAATTAGGACCTCGATCATATAGTATTCATGACCTTTAAAGGTCTATAGTTGAGAAATATAGTTGTAAACTTGCATGGTCAAAGGAGAAATGGATCAAAGGCGTCAACACTTAAATTGCAAAACAAATTTAGATACAGTACAAATTGACACACATGCCTTCAGATTAATAATATTACATCCAAGTGAATGTTTTTTGTTGCACACAGATGACTATTTTCCAAAATGTGAGCCTAACATCGTTCTGTTAATTTTCTTTATTAAACATTAGCTGATTTCCCATGTTTCCAGTCAGTATGTTAAACTAAGATAACCATCTGCTCATGGCAGCTTCATATTTACTGTACAGACAGTTTTGATGTCATTCCTCTAACTCAGCTAAAATACCTAAAATATCTAACTGTTTCTTTAAGATTGGTGAATAAAAACAGGAAAAGATTCACAAGTTTGATGAAATTTCTCAAAATCACCCCAGACACGTCAAAATTATCCAGATGAATATCTGACATTACAGTTTAGTGACGAGAGAGCGCTCCCTGGCCATCTATAATCTCATATTCAAGCATTGGGATCAGCAGAAATCATGGTTGCATATGAGCGCAACCTGCTTTTCTGAGCACAAATGGGGGAAAAGTGTATGTGTGCAGTTCTTAATGGTAGTAATTTCTAAAATGGCCCATAAGGTTGATTTAGGGCTTACAGGGAGACAGTTTAAACTGTAGGATGCTTCATCAGGAATATGCTGTGTGTGCTAGCATTGAATATGGAGTGGGGGGGCATGAATATATTGTCCTCATACATGCTGCTCTGCCTGACATGGCCAATCTGTCTCAGTGTAGCTTGATTTCAAACAGCTTTGTTTAAATTGAAGATGGGAGACAAGACGCTGGCATTATCAGGTAATGGTCCAAATAATATAAGACAGAGAGGTTCCTGAGCCCTCCAGGGGGATTCAATAAGGAATGAGTCTTGTTTTAAATTTCCTCCTCATTTACAGCATCTGAGACCAGGAGAGAGTTTCATTCAATTAAGCCTCTCCCATTTGGCCCTCCTCTCACAGTCTGTCTGCTTTTGTCTCTGCTTCCCTTCCTCATCCCACTGATCTCCTCCCTCTACCCCATTTAGTTAAAGGGAAAGCAGACAAATGTTCCCATGAGAGGCCAGTACATCACTGACCCAACACACACACACACACACACGCACACACACACACACACACAGGTTCACTATGTCAGAGAAACCAAACAATGAGGTCGAAAATCCACCACTGCTCTGTGATGTTGGACATTTAGCCAATATGCATTAGTAAAGAGAATTGCTAAATGTAAATTTTCACTGAGGCAAAGCCTGATGGCATAATGGTCGACAGATCATAGTTACACAGTGAAATAACATAATTTTGAAGCCATAAACTGGCTTTGACCACAACAAATCATTTGTAATGCAATGGCCTGGTTTGTTTGTGGGCTGTAAAAACAGGGCAATGAATGACAAACTCAGTTCATTTCCATTTCAAGGCCAGAAAGAGAAAGAAAAAACTTAATTACGTACCCAAAAAAAGAACTTAACTTTGCATTAAATCCAATTTGAATGATCGGAGGTGGCATGCTGCCAAACTGAGTGTCCGCATTGCGTAGGCCTGCACAGAGAGCTGGAAATGAGCCCTGAGTCACTGACCCCAGAAGGAGCCGGACAGCTCTATCAGCAGTGCTGAGCATCCATAAAAGAGTTTTGATGAAACCTTTTAAGTACTGTAGTAATTCTTTTAGGCAATTGTTTTTTATGCAGGTTTGGAAAAGACCTGAAAGAATTACTAGCTATTTGATAACTTGTGATTGTGATTGAATAAACTGTGTCCTATAAATTATGATAACATTTCTATTATTTTTTAAGTAAAGTGTCCTTGTTCAACTCCAACGCCAGCATAGAGTGAATGAGCAATGTGCAACATCTGCATAATTTTATCTGTTAATTTATTGTGTTATCAACATACAGTGTACAATGATGAACTTTTTTTTTGAAAATCTACTGAGACACTGTTTGTGGATAAAACAGACAAACAGAAAATTTACCTGACAAATACAAATACATTTTCACAATGATACAGAAAAACATAAGACAATTCTCTACTTGTCTTACAACATCAGTCACTGTGGCCTAATGGCAAAACAAATTACAGGATGCTATTGCATTTTTTTCATCCATATTATACGCACATAAACTTTACCCCAAAAATGTAAGAGATGTAAGGCTTTTATCTGTGGAATTTCCAATGGTTGTTCTGAGAAAGGGAACAACCTTGAAAAGGTTGATAAAGAAATCTCTGGAAACAGTATCTGACTCCTTGACACCTCCCCCAGTGCACATGAGCTTGTTTCCCCAGCTGACCACAGCAACCTGTGAAAGAAATCATAAATTCAAATTATATTACCTCTTTTATTGGTATTTTATTTTCCTTTTGAGAAATATTTTGCTGCGAGATGGTGCTCATTTATGATACAATGTATGATGTACAGAAAAGAACAGCTGTTCACCTGTATTGTCCGATGTTCATGGTCCTTGAAAACAGCACCCCCAGAGTCACCTGTCCCAAAAAATTATGGAGGTAGACTTGTCAAATATTACTTGTATGAACAAATTGATAGTCTGTGTGTAAATGTCTCATTCGTGAATGTAAAATACACTCCACAAATAGAAAAAACACATTTGTAAATTTAAAAAAATGCCTTGAAAATGTAAATAAATATACAAACTAATTTCACAAATAAAAATAAAATAAAATACAGCTGATTGAACCTGCCTCCATAAATAACAAATTACTTTTCATTAAGCATGAGGAACACAGAAATAAATACTTTCATGTGTTACTCAATAATTGAGGTTGAAAAAGATAAAAATTTTGAAAATTTAAGTACATCTCTGTCTTTGTTGTGTTTTGCTATTTTCTAAAATTACCTGAAATTATACAAAAATGGATGCCTGTCTAATGTTTCTGCATGCAACTTGAAGTTATTGTATGTATGTTGGTGAAATTACCTGATCTTAACTCATATCAAGAATGTTTGAGTGATAACTATCAGCTCCTCAAGTAGAAAAAAAACTTTTATACATGAAATACCAAATACATACCTTTACATGCTATATGACTTCTATAATCAAGACCTATTCCACCACTGCACAGGAAGTTCTCAGTCACAGCAATCTCTACGTTTTCTGTTTGTATTATGTTTTTTGCTTCTTTTGCCAATTTGATGCAAGGGCCTCTCTGCATAGGAGAGTTGGAAGAAGAACCATAGCTCAAAGTTACTTTTCAGGTTTTTCATTCAAGTAAACAAAGCAGGCACATACACACACAAACAATACAAGTCAGTAATTTGAAACTCACAGCACTGCCCATCCTTATGTAGCTGTCTTTTTCTTCAATTGACTCTCTAGTCCTGGTCAGGAAACTGAGTCTGAGACTGTCCTTTAACAGAATCTTCTCTGTTTTTAAAGAAAAGACAAATACAGTAATGTGTTCCTGGGGTACTACAGATATTTTATATTAAATGCAAGGCAACTAAATTGACAGAAACAAAATCATGGTCATGTTACTACATGGAGGAGTAACTGAGGGTTATTTCCAAGAGACACATCATTGAATAAATTAAATCTCTCCTAATTACAGGTAACATTAACAAAAAGCTGTTATTGACTTGCTACTTCAACTGAAAATATTAACTATGTGCAAAAAAATGATTGCTTATTGTCTAATTGTTTTCGTCATACTTACAGAACAACACTCAACTAATAGTACTCGTATGGCTCAGAAACTGATGGGAATCCTGACTTTGCCCTCTTGACAGCTTTCACAACATATTAAGCATGATATCAGAGTATGGAGCCAATGAACACATGTCAAACTCCTTTTAGAAGATGCTTGCTCTAAAACAAGTACACTGGTAACATTCAAAAGTCATCTCAAGAGTGCACTATAATTCTATAACTTCTAAACAAATTCTGCATGTGCCATGGTCATATAAATAATCAGTTTACGAAATGTCACCCTACTCTGGTGGTGTTACAGCATGTTGGAGTTACCATACCTTGTTCTTCACAGGAAGAATTCTTAGGCAGTTTTAGAGCAATATTGGTTTCCTCAGTGCAAGGGAGGCAAATAGGTCTGAATGAGATACCAAATACAATTTGACATGAAGAGGATGATGAGGCAAGTAAACAATTTGTAACACACAGACCACTTTTTTTTTCTTACTACAAATGACATGGTTTTTGTGGGTTCTTACCGAGCATACACAGAGATTTTAACATCATGCATCAGTTGGACGAGAGCAACATCATAGTCATAAAACTCCAAAACTTTCTGTTCCACTCTCCCATCAATATTGTACTCTGGGTGTGAAATAATAGCTGCAACTTTTTTCACTGTAAAAGCAACAACATTAAGTGTTAGTATTATTGCCAGTGTCATCAGGATTAGTGAAGAACAGAGAATTTCAAATGTATATACTTGATATTTGTATATCAAAACCTATACCATTCATGTATAGGTTTTGACTTTGAGTTCTATTAATATCCATTATTAAAGCAAGAAAATGAATTGATATTGTTTTTTTGATTTCTAAAATGCCAGAAGATACCTGAGGAGAAGAAGTAAGCATTTGAACCTGAAGTAAACAATCATTATTACCTTTTTCCTCGCCATCATCAAGCTCAACTGTGACGTCGCTGAATACATTATAATCTTTGAAGCAGTGAGCAGCAGTCAAAATGAACCTTGGGGTCACCAGAGAGCCAAGGCATTTAATCGTTTGTTTTGTTTGCTTAAGATTAAAATGATAAATAAATATATAGTTAGTAGTTATATAATGCTCAGAAGTAGAAAGCACTTTTCTGTTCTTTCTCAGCACAAAATCTGGTAAAGCAAACAGAAAAACAAAAAACGAACAAAAAAACAGCCATATTGTCAAATATTTCTGAATTATAAGGGGAAATATTCCTCTAAATTTTATTATTAATGTTGTCGTTGTTGTTATTATTATTATATAAATTTTATATAGTCAAGTGAAAAGAAGTGAAGACATTTGGCTATTTTCTAAATATTGTGATATTCATATTTTTATTTGCTTATTTCATAGATGAATCATAAAGTTCAATGAAATACTGATTCATTTACCTTGACAAAAACTTGTGCCCACCATGGATACATGTCCCTCTTCAAGCCACTGCTTTCGGGATCATATGTTTTGTGAAGACCACAGAGACCCTTGAGGTCTCCTTCATCTGCACAAAAAAGTTTAGTCTTTATAATGTTTCTTTCTAATGATATATGTTAATGCCACAAATGCAAATACATTCATTGTTATATCAGTGTAGGGAAAGGCTCAATGTTTAAAACAAATATTTTTTCTAGAGTGCCATACTTTGTTAAAAACATTACAAATATTTCAGCTAGACATTTCTGAATACCACATTTTTCAGAAAATATTGTTGCTGTCTTAAGGGCCCCTTGAAAGAAAAACTCCTGTGATATTTCAACATTTCATCGATGCCAATTAAGTCCCTCACTAGATTCCTGTAACATGTAATGTAACATGTAAATATGCAGAATCACCCTTACATGTGTTTCATAGGAACTGTAAGCAAAACTAACTAAAAGTGACAAGAACAATGTATTTGCTTCCCTTGAACTGAAATGTGCCATGTATATCGCTAAGTCCATCAGTCTGTCCTAACTTATTTACATGTTGTGATCACATCATAGTGCTGGCACAATCAAGATCATGACAACATATTTTAATACAAGATGTAGGTGCATAGATCTGAGGATTTGATGTGGCTCTTGAGATAATGTATCCATATACAGATCACAAGCTAATACCAGGAGTATTTTGGGCCTCAGCATAGCATGCTAGCATGACAAAATTTGCTTATTGGCACTAAACATAAAGTAGAACTGAGGCTGCAGGACATGAAGAAGTGAAACAAATTTCATGGAAATCCATCACACAGTTTTCAAGACCTTCACTCTGAACAAAAACAAATGTCAGCCTCATGGTAGTGATCCCTCAGGGGATCACCACAGTCATTAGGATTCATCCTCTGGGGACCATGAATATCTCTATAAAATATTGTGGTAATAGTTGATTGTATTCATTCTGTACTGTGAAGATACAGACCAACATTGATGTCTCTATATGTGAACACTGTGTATATTTGTACTTTCTAATTGTACATTCTCTTTGTGTAGATAGATACTGTATATGATGTTTATAAAGGTTTATAATAAATGCGATCCAGTGGGAGACTTTATCATAATTGTCCATGCTACATCAATGGTGTTGGATTATGTATCATATACACCATAAGGTCATAAGTGATGATCCTGCCTGCTCTCAAGCACGTTAGGAAACAAGAGAACCATGTTTTGCACTCTAGTTGTGATCTATATCTCTCTGTGTCAGCTTCGAGGGTGGAGATATAAGCCAGGGTGAAAATTAGCACACAAATGCGGACACACAGTATAATTGAACTAAAAATAGAAATTACGCTGTTAATATATAAACAGATTCATTCAGTGTTATTACTTCATCTTCATAGATGCCTTACCAATCATATCATCAAAGGTCTTTTGCAAATTTTGTATATTATTTAGTCTGAAGTAATGCCTGCCACCAGTCCCTGCTGTGAGGGGCTGCAAGTCTTCATCAAAGATTTCACCTCCAATGCCAAAAATATAAATGTCTGTAAAAGAATGAAACATAATATGATGAATTAAGGTATCTCTGTTGCTTTAAAACACATTCTATTGCTCAAGGTGCTTGCAAGGTATTACTGTAGAATAACTCAATAATGTTACTATTAATATAGCATAGGTTCTTCCTTATTGCATATGGAAACAATGACAGTGAGGCTAAATTAATATTAAATAAATTAATATAAATAAAGAGAAATCGGCATAGCAAATTAAAAATAAAACTCACCAAGAAATTCGTCTCTTGGATTGGGCTCATTTCCACGGATATGATTCATGTATACCAAGTTCTTTATTTTTTGCACAGTGGGTGCAGGTGTACCACCCATATTATAAACACCTGCAATGAAAAAAACTAGTGTGTTAAAATGATATAAAATGGACAAAAAAGCCAAATTGCTTTAGCTTTATTCAGAAAACAACTTTTTGTGGCTGAAGTTACCATCTGTAAAAAGAATGATGCCGTGACGATGTTCCTTAAACTTCTCTATTCCAACTCGTTCCTGAATGAAACTCATTTGGCTTAAGATGTTATCAAAGACAGCTTTCAGATTTGTCCCAGCAGTGTTGTAGTCTGTTTGAGTCCAAATACACAGTAAAGCATAGCCTTAGAATCAAGCTGTGTATTAAAACAGCATTTCCAACAACATCTCTGATCTACTTAACTCACCTTCTAATCTAAAATTTTCCAGTTTTGTCATGAATGTCTCTGGAACCACGGTGCCATTAATAAAATCAAGAATATCAACAATTTTAATTATTTCAGAAGAGAAAAAGATGATTTCATAGTTTGGAGTGACAGTAAAGGAGGAAATCTGTGGAGACATAATGCAAATTAGTTAAATATAAGATGGATGATGTTTAATATTGTTTGAATTTTTGACACAACTTTGTAAACACATGTAAACTTTTGGTACTGCTTTGAGTATTAGTGTAACACCTCCTTGCATATCAAACTGCTTATGGTTGTTATTTTGTTGAGTAATTGATTCGTTTATCAGCAGAAGGAGTATCCCATAGTGCGCACTGACAACAAGCCAAGAAATTCTTGCCAAAAACCATCAATCAAAATTATGATTTAAAATTCATAATGAAATCTAATTGTAATGGGCTGTTTTCCTGGCAGCCAAATGGGATGAGATTGTATTTGTACATGTAATGTGTACAGAGTGCCAAATGTGCTTCTCAAAGTGTGTCAGTTTACACCAAACATATGGTAGACTATGGCTTCATATAGTTACATCCAGATATCTCAGCTCAGTACTGACACTCAGTTTTTAAGGACTACACTGCACTTCAAAAGGATTGCGCTGTTGGCTGTTTATGCCCTTTGCTTTTTCTCTTCTCGCTTTGTCTTTTTTGATGATATTGTTTCTGCTGCACTGCGGTGGGCTGGGAGAAAATGCATTTTGTTTTCTCTATGTGTATGCAGGTACATAAGGAAAATAACAAATAAATAAAATCTAAATCAATATCTGGAGACTCAAAGATACAAAAAGCAATAAAAAATAAGACATTTAGAAATAAATAACAATGTGAAAAAATGCATGCAAAGCATATAACAAAATGCTAAAAACTGTGAAATAATAAAATCAAGTTGTAAAATTCACCATTTCAATTCAAATTGCACATCAAGACGGGGTAATCTATCTGTTATGCCACATTTTATCTTTAAAAGGAAAAATATGCAAAAAAGGAACATTTTGTTTTAAAGTTGCCCAGTGTAAACTCTAACATTTTTATTTCATTGCTTATATGAGCAAATGATTGATTAAATGTCCAGGCTAGACAGCTCAGCAAATTTATTGCCAACATCCTTCAGCAACAATCCGTACTTCTAACCAATGTGCCTGATTTTACCAATGTGTGTAAAATGTGCCCACAATCAGCAATATAATAATCTAAGTGTCTAGGGTCTTGTCCCAGGACAATGTTGCTAACTAATAAATGCAAACTCAGCACATTGTTATAGTTAGACAGTTCTGCCACCATATATATTAAAAAACACTGTAAAACTCCAAGTAAATGTGAGAATCTGTCCCTGGTGTTTTTATGTATTGTTTAATCAGGTGGAGAGTGGTTTATTTCTTACCTTTGTAATAAGGCTCACAATAGCATCTTTTGCAGCAGTGATATTTTGCTCGTCTATGCTCTCAGAAATATCCAAAGCAATAAACATGTTAAGGACCCCACTTTTTGAGATCCTCACAGTTTTTCCCTCCTGTGTATCATCTGAATAATACACGACAAATGTTATTTAGCTAAGCACAATACATGCCAGATTCAGATTAATTTATGTATGTCTATACATAAATGATCATATATCACAAATTCAATCACACATTTGTTTTTAATTTAACAAAATTCTATGTGCCAAAACGACATGCTGTAGCCTAATAACAAAAATTATACCATATAGCATCTGTATCAAATGATGCTAAAAATCATATTAATTCCTTGAACTTACTGGTGGGCTCTAAAGTGGTGAGGGTGTCTTTGATTGCACTGCTAAATGCCTCTGAAGCATCCAGTGGAGTGTCAAAGGTGTGTTTGTCTGCAAAAAGCAAAAGCCAAATCAATAGAAGTTTGCAATAATTGTGACAAGGCAAAGTGAAGCAAACTATACAAAAAGCTCTGCACAAATTCTCGCCCATCAACACAGAGACTGGGGTACAGTACATAGGAAGCAGGTCAGGGGTCACCAGCATGCATCTGCAGGTCTCACCCAACCAGCTATTGTTGGTAGGGTATGATCTCTCACTGTCTTCCTATCATTAACCAAATGGCTGCATTTTTGAAACATCAAGACTAACAGTACAAAACAAGAACTTGCCAAAATGTCAATACTGTCCACAATATAAAATAGTGATCAGCCAGCAAGCTCACTCAGGACCAAGTTGTGCTTGATCAAAGCTAGTTAGTACAACCACAGGTAGATGCTGCTTGCAGTTTTTCTAAAAGGCTGGACTCCTCGAGAGAAGATACATGTAATAATTTTTAAAAATAGGGATAGCAGCATCCTTTTCAGGCTGCCTCTTCTGGACTTGCATAGTGTTACATTTGGTTTTTTAATCATGACGTGACATTGACATTGACATCAACTCATCGCTTCTGAATGTTGCACTATAATTGACCTTTTTCAGGGCCAGGGCTTTGGCTCCCAGATAACTTTTACATGACTAAACTTTGATCAAATGACAGAGAAATATCAACAGTGTAAGTAGGTATCGATCTTACAGTAACACTCTGGTGCTACGCCAGTCCACTGGCCGCTCTCCTGACACACTCTTTCACTTGACCCCACCAAAAACATCTTGGAATTGCAGCTGTATTTTACTTTTTCACCAATTCCAAACATGTTCCCTAGTCTTGAGCCTCCAGCTGGAATACCAGGATCAGGACAATTTTCTCCATCTGTGGTAACAAAAAAAAAAAAAAAAGAAAAGATAATTCATACAAACAACAGTTACAAATGACGCTATTCCACATCTAAAAGACAAATGAGAGTGAAAAAAATGTAGATTGCTGTTCAAGACTCACTGTCACGGCTGCAGATGGGAGTGTACCCACTCCATTTCCCACTTGGTAAACAAACACGCCTGGCTGAGCCTTGCAATGTATAACCAGAGTAGCATTCATATGTGGTCACATTCCACACAAAGTACTTTCTCTGAGGAGGGAGGACATCTCCATATTCCAACACAGTTGGGTCTGGGCATTCAACCACTGCAAAACAAAAGCACCTGAGTTGTGATGTAGAGCAGGCAGCCTGGGGCATGGTGAAAAACATAATCATCAAATAACTTACTCCTGCATGTCTGTTTCGTCAGTGGTGGTCTCCAGGAGCCATTAAGCTGGCATGTGTGGGTCAGAACAGGGTATGGATAATAGCCCTCAGGACAGTTGTAGATCAAAATGCTACCACTGCTCAGCTGCTTGGTCAGCGAGTAACTCCCTTCTTCATTTTGTATATCGTCCAATGTGCAATCACACCAAACTTCACCCCCTGAAAAAGAAAGTTTGGGGGCATGGAGGCCAAGATTTAGCATGTTACTCTGATTTAAGGAAGCTCCAGTCAGAGCCAGGCATTGTAGAATAGTTTTCATCATCTAAGTAATACATTATAGCTTTCAGATGAAAAACTCAAATTGCTGTTAATAATAGCAATTAACAGAGTTAAATTCTAAATTTAATACTTAAGATACAGACAATTTACACTTTTATTTTGAAAATTTGTCATTCAGTATTTAGCATTATGTTTATTATGTCTATTACAAAAAAATATATTTTGTATGTAAAGATGAATACATGGACATTCACATTTAAAAATTCAAAATCCATATATAAAATCTGTATGTAATTCTCTCAAAAGTATCTAAAGTCTAAATGAGCTTACCCATGCAGAGGAGACACAAAAGAACAGGAAAACAGCTCCAGGTGACAGAAAATCCCATTGTGAACCATAAACTCGGGAACAATATAAAAATGAGAAGACTTTGCAAAAACCTTACATTTATTTTAAAATGCTTCACAGAGAGGGGATGGGCATACAAAGAGCATTCTGGTATTTATTAACTTCATGACAAATAATGGGGTTCAATAATGGCACAAGATGACACAAAAAGACATACAAACTATTTTCCAAGAAATGTTACCATTGCATTAGACCTCAACAGCAGGGAAATTTAAATAATGGATAGATAACAATACATTATATTAAGAATAAATTAATCATTTTGACTGCTGTAGTATAACTATTACTCTGTCTTGACTTTTAGTAGGTCATAGTTTCTGTTTTTGATTCAGTATTTCCACGTTGCATAAAAAAAAAAAAAAACCCAAAAAACAAACAAAAAGTAATTGTGAAACCAGGACAAAGTACAAAAATTTGCTTCATTTCCCAAAATAGGGAGGTACTGTGGAGATTTACTCATTGACACATTGATTAAGTTATTGATTGAACTCTCAGTCATTGCAGACTGGTTTAACCGTTCAATAACCCCTCCATGGCTGAACTTTTATTTTCAGTAGTGATTAAAGAGCCTGATACGTCTTTACGACAACAGTTCTTACTCGATGTCATCACATCTGCATAGTTTCTTGAATACCAAAACCTCCTTCAGTGTCTTCTAACAATGCAGACACTAGTAGTAATTTCTGTGTCCAGCTTCTCAAGGAGCTAATGTCACAACTGACCAAGGCCAGGTAATACAGATTTGACCATATACAGATAAATAGATACAACTGCACAGTAGTGTTGCCGGATTTCCTTTAACATTAAAATAACATTATAACATTAAATATTGGCTCTCGGGACATACAGTTAATGTTGGAACAGTAATATAAATTTTTATGAAAACAATTACTTTATCGACCTCATGGCCTCTCCTCCAGCGCCTCCCTCTGGAAAAAAAAAGTACTTATACGGTATCAGGCAGAACTGTCTGTATTTGTTCCTTCAAACATTCTGTGGCATGTAATAATCCTGTTTGTCAAGACTGTTTAAGCAGATGCTTTACAAATAATTCACACAATAGTAGAGCTAGTGCGTTTCTTAACAAGACAGGGCATTCATTTCACTGAAAAATATTTGGCAACTTGGTTGTAACACTGATTTGATATGTCTTATGTCATGTGTTTTATTTCTTTTTTATATATTACCGTGATTTATTTATTTATTTATTTTACATCTTGTATTGTTTATTACTTACCTGTCCATAACAGTGTTTATATTTGTGGATTATTGTTTTGGGTCTGGGCCTTCAGGAGCAATGAGTTGATGTCAGCAAGCAAGGTCATTCACTTAGTCAGTAAATGTGTCTCAGTAGATAAGGCAGCTGAGACTCTGTGGTAAACCAGATATGGTGAGAGTCACTTCATGCCATCTCCATTGTCCACCTCCTTTAAGTTCAGCCACAAGCACAAGTGATCCTACATTCATGCCCATGTCATGGTATGAATTGCCTGGTTCACAGAGGTGAGGAAGGAACCAGGGTTCGAACTTCTCTCTCTAGAGCTTTTGTCATTACTATTTCTATTATTTTTAATGATAAACAACCAAGTGTAACACTATGGATGTCCAGAAGAGGCAGCTTGAAAAGGTTATCTCCATATGCATAATATGTTTTTTTTAATATGACATGTATTATACAAGAACAACTGTAAGCGTGGGTAGTACAGTGGTATGGTGGTTACAACTGTCACTTCACACTAAGAAGGTTCTGAGCTCAATTCCTGGGTCTGGGTCCTTTCTGTGTGGAGTTTATTTGTCTGCCCTATGCCTGCATGGGTTTCCTCCGGGACCTCCAGCTTCCTCCCACAGTTCAAAGACATGCACGTTTAAGTAATTGGTGACTCTGAATTGTCTGTGAGCTTGAATGTTTGTCTCTAAATGCCAGATTGGTTGCAGCCCCCCGTGACCCTAATGTATGGATTATTGTTTCTTATATTCTATATTTGTGTGGTAAAAGAGGGCATGCTCTCACATTTCACACAAATAAAGTCTTTTTGGTTTTGTGTGGCTGTCATCACACGTTTGACAAAGGCTGGCCCTGGACTGACACTGAGGGGGTCCGCAGGGTGGCAGTAGTGCAACGCTAGGGATGACGGCTGCCGATAAAGCCTCACAGAAGAAGAAATGGGAGCGGAAGTGACGAGCATGTCGGAAGTTATCGCCAGGAAAAAACACAACAACGCGCCAAATTTGTGTCAAATCCACAAACAGTCGCTGTGTGAAACGCGTGAAACAGTGTGTGTCATCTTTTGTTGTTAAAACCCCGCTGGCTGAGGAAAACCGTCCAGGTGAGACAGTTATTGCACTGAGGGTCGACAACAAGTTGATTCGTGCCTCCAGGTTTTGTTTGGTTAAGTGTAAAGTTGTATATGTATTTTAACACGGAGCAGTCTGACGGATGAAACGGTAAATGTTCAGCCCCTGCTCAGAGGAAACTTTTAGCCTGGTAAACGGATGATGTGTGTTTCTGTTTGTAGCATGGCAGTGCCTTTTGTGCAGGACTGGGACCTTGTTCAGACACTGGGAGAAGGAGCCTACGGAGAGTAAGAGTCCTAATGTAACATTGTCATTTACAGTTTTGATTTACTTTGACATTGACTCTGCAGGTGATAGAGATGATTTAAAAAAAAAAAAAATCAATCACATTAGAGCAGCTTGTTTCTGCAGCTTACTCTCCACATGACTTTTTACTAAAACCAGCACAGAAAGCCTTCAGCCTTCAAACGAGCTGCTTGCTTGTCTGAGGTCAGTGAGATAAATATGCACATTATAACAAGCAGGAGGAGAAAGATCAGCACTTCATCTTAAACAACCTAGTTGGTACAAGAATAACTTTCCATCACAGCCCTTTATTCATCTTCTCGTTTTCGTCTTCTCCTCTGTGATCAAATGTCACCTCTTTGTGTTTGTGGCCTCAGAGTGAGGCTGCTGGTGAACAGGCAGACGGAGGAGGCGGTTGCAGTGAAAGTGATCGATACCTCTCAGGCTAAAGAGTGTGCAGAAAATGTAAAGAAGGAGGTCTGCGTCCATAAGGTTGGTCAGTTGCCTTTAATGTAGACAGTATTTACTGGCTGAAGCCTGAAAGCGTATATGTGTAATAACCAGGTGAATTTGTAAAACTTTATTTAACCAAAAATGATGGCTGAGAATAATTCTATATACGGATCATGATATGTGCACTTACACTGCAACCTTTGCAACTGTTTGGTAGATGCTCAATCACCCCAACATTGTACGGTTTTTTGGCCATCGGAAGGAGGGACCGACCATGTACCTCTTCCTGGAGTACTGCACCGGTGGAGAGCTGTTTGACAGAATTGGTGAGCTGTGCAACTGCAGGTGGCAAACATAGGCCTTTACTGGTGTGACTGCAAGTCTGATCGTCATGTTCGACCAAAGTCGCCAAAATATGACTCCATCATTCAATCTCCTCTTTAGCCAATACAACTGCAATGCTACAAATCACAAAGTATTCAATTTCAGATCACCAAAAACTCAAAATGAGCTGTGAATTACAGTGAGTTGCCTCACTCTGAGCTCACTCTTGAATGTATTTATTTTTGCCATGCAATCCGAACACATGCATCCTCAATAAACATCACAACCACAGTCAATATTAGTGTTTTACATTTACATATTTTTAACTTAAAACAAGAAGCTTCCAGTGTTTACAAATGTGTTTTAAGACTCTTAACAGTCTCTGGTCTAAGTGCTGATGGGACATTTGAGATTTCTGTGGATTGGCAAAACAGCAAGAAGTGGATGCTAGATCACATTTGCAATCGTTTTAAGGCTAATTTCTCTCCATAGATACTTAAAACACCTCTGATATCAGCCTGTTGGGAGCTCTTTAGAAATTCGGTTTGGATGCTGGTTATTAATTTAGATTATTGAAATGTTCTCTTGCTTTCATTTTAGAGCCAGACGTGGGGATGGCAGAGAAAGATGGTCATAGATTTTTCCAGCAGTTAATAGCAGCTGTGGTGAGTGAAACAAATCTGTGTGTTGATGTGATCTCCTGCACCAATTTGTGCTATTACTAAAATTTCAGTTACACCTCTGCAGGAATACCTCCACAGTGTCGGTATCACCCACAGAGACATAAAGCCAGAGAATATTTTGCTGGATGACAAAGGTGAGTCAATACAACATGTTTAATTATTATCTTGTTGATTTATGTACATTTATTTGTTCATTCATTTATCTTTTTTTTTTTTCCTTCTTCTTCTTCTGGAAAAGAAGTGTCTTCAAGAAGTCTTCTGTGTGGGAGGGGTCTGTGTGTAATTGTGCTGTTGTGTTTTGTGCATTATGTTTTGTGTTGAGGACCCCCTTGAAAATGAGATGGTTTTTCCAATAAACTTCCTTCATTTATTGTAACCTTCACCTGTTGTTGTTCTTTACCTTTTAGATAACCTGAAGCTGACAGATTTCGGCCTGGCCACCATGTTTCGCTTCAAAGGACGCGAACGTCTCCTGAGTCGTCTCTGTGGTACACTTCCATATGTGGCTCCGGAGCTGCTCAGCCAAACAGAGTACAAAGCTCAGCCTGCAGATATCTGGGCTTGTGGGATAGTTCTCACAGCAATGCTGGCTGGAGGTAAGATCACGGTCTATGTTTACAGAGATAAACACAATATAAAACACACCTCTGTAGTCTACTACAATTCAATAGCCTTGATGTTGTGAAGGTTATAGATTTTTAAGTGTTGAAGAGGTGTTGATTCAGCCATTTTTGAAGCTGCAGTTTGTGGTCATGTTGTAGGGTATTCTATCTCTTACTGTATATGTACTTCAAACTGTAACCACGTAAAATGTTGTTCAACAATGCACACTTTAATTTTTTACCTAAGAGTTGTTGTTATAGTTATATTGTAATATTGTAGAGAGTATGATATACAGCTCATGGATGCAATTAAGGTGGTTGTTGTGATTTGCATTGACATTTCTACTTCCTACTAAAGGTATAAATCAGATCTGAATATACATTTACATTCCATGTGACTTACATCTTTAAAGGATTTATATTTATTTATTATAACGGTTGTTGTACATTTGACAGTACTGCCCACCTCCAAGAAGATGTCTCTGCAGTATTCATGAGTGAAAACTCTTTGTCACTGTCTTTGTCTTGCTTCGTGGTCAGAGTTACCATGGGACCAGCCCACTGAGAGCTGTCAAGAGTATTCAGATTGGATTCAAAAGAAAACCTATTTACCTCCATGGAAGAAAATACAACCAATGCCTCTTAGTAAGTTTCAAATCATACAAGTGTAAATACCACTTTTTTTTTTTTTTTTTTCTTTTTTTTTAATTTTCTTTGAGCTTCATTTCATTCACATGCAACCTCTCTCTTGAGGTTTGTTGTCCAAATTACTGCTGGCCAGTCCAGATGCACGCATCACCATCACAGACATACAGAAAGACCGGTGGTTTACTCAAGGCAAGTTTCAGTATGGATAACAGAGTCAATTCAGCTAAGTCAAATGTTCACTGGGCTGATTTCTGTCCGTACTTCTCTGCAGGTGTAAAACAGCCACCAGGTTCTCTGGGCTCAGGAGGAAAAAAACTCCTTCGATCAGATGTGGGACTCAAATCCCGGTCGAACAGGTCAGAGCTTCCTGTCTTTATTGTTTGAACAAAAACACGCATTTCTTTTTTTGCCTGTCTTAACATCACATTCCTCACACCGTAGTGACGACAGGATGCAGTTTTCCAGCTCTCAGCCTGATCTTGCAGCAGGTGGCTGGGAAGCCATGTTGTTAATTAGTCAGACTGACGGTCAAGTCAGCTTCTCCCAGCCCACCAAGCCGGAGCACATGTTGCTGGGTAGTCAGCTACTGGGAACACCTGGAGCCAGTCAGGTAAGTCAAATACTCTGCATTGATTTACCTTTGTTTTATAATACCTGTAACAACCTGTGTGAATGTTCAACTTCTGGAAGCATCCATAATTTATAATTTTTTGCTTTGTTTTCTTCTGATCTTCACTCAAATATGTCAAAATCTATACAAAATATATTAATGTTTAATGAACCCCCACTTCAAAAATACTAGATTGTTGCAAAAAAGTAAAACTAAAACATTTATTAGCAGTAGTCAGTTATTCCATGTCTTAAACATTTTTTGTTTTGTTTTATAGTCGCCGTGGCAGAGATTAGTGCGGAGAATGACGCGATTCTTCACCACCGTGAATGCTGACACATCATTATCTGCCTTGAAAGACGCCTGTGACGGCCTGGCACTTGGCTTCAAACTCACCTGCGCCAAACAGGTACATCTATGCTCAAGTATATGGGGTTCAGATATTCATGGAGGTTAAATACTTTCTTTGACACTGATGGGCAAAGAAAACATAACCTTCACCACACAGCCAGGTACCTGTTTCAGCTGGCACCAGGATTAACACACAAACCTCCTGCTACAGACCATAATGCACTTTAATATAATGAACCTCTCTATGCCCTTTAGGTGACGGTGAGCACACTGGACAAGCGCAATAGCAAACTCATCTTCAAAGTTCATTTGCTAGAGTTGAATCAGAGAGTTCTGCTGGACTTCAGACTATCTAAGGTGAGACACTGACATTGGGTGATTTGAACCCAGAGCCTTCTTGCTGTGAGGTGACAGTGCTAACCACTACACCACCATGCTGCCCATTGTTGCAATTTTCATCAAAAGTCTCACAAATTCTGAGTCATAACTGTCAACATGGCTTCCCAGCCACCTGCTGCAAAATCTGAACACCTGGGCATAAAATGTATATTTTTTAGATTAAGTACAATTTATAATTCCCACAGATGTCATTATCCTTGATGTCTGTTGGAAATAAATATTAATACACCAGCTTAAAAAAAGATGCTCAGTAATGGTCTGTACATCCATGTGAATGCCTATAGTGCACACTCAGACTCCATGATAATAGAGGCTGCTGAGGTCTGCGCGATTATCCTCGTTTTGTCTTACATTGGTCCACACTTACAGACTTTGGCTACATCCACACTAGTATCTTTCCGTTATAAAATGCACCACTTCCTTTGCCAACGATGATGAACGTGCCCACGTTCGTTCCCTGATTGGGTCTTATTGGTCACAGCTGACGGTGGTGTATTAAATAACGAATTACAAGCATTGCTGGCCTTGTTGTCTTTGCTATCCAGTGTTGTGCAGTTAAATGTAAATTTTTTTTTTGCTACAACTGCCTCTGCTGCTCCTCATTTGTAGTATTTTCTGCAGCTAACAAACTGCAGAATATAAAATGTCTTTTTTGGTGTATTAGTGTGGACGGATTCTGATTCTGAGTTAAAAGTCATCTGGATGGAGATTGGAAAATGAAAACATAGCCTTATGTGGATGTAAATTTTGAAGACTATTGTGTTAAAGCAAAATGACTTCATCCGTACATCTCCTGGTTCATATATAAACAAAGTTGTACTTGGACAAAATGTGCTTGAAAAGAATCTCGTGATGATTTGTTGTGAGATGACATTTAGCCCATTGCATGAGAGCAGATGTTGACGTGTCTGTGTCTATCCAGGGTGACGGTCTGGAGTTTAAACGTCTGTTTGTGAAGATCAAACAGAAGCTTGGTGACATCATCAGCACTCAGAAGATTTTACTCCCCATCACGTGAGCAGCCTTGGCCTCAGTGCCTGGTGTCTACAAACTGCCACAGACATAGAAGAGAAAACCTGTATATATTGAACTGTTCTTCTGTAACTTTTAATGTGTTCTGTCATTCTCTGTTTGTGCTATAGTTCTTGTTATAATATACTTCTGTCATATGAGAAGTTGTTGGATGTCATGAGAATTACTTCCCACTTGATAAAGGAGTAATTAGGTTTTAGTTTACAATCAGAACCTTTTGGTGTGTATAAAAATATGTGTGTGTGTCCATGTTCTGGCTTTTAGAAGAATGATCGTTCTGATTATGTTTGACATGATACAGTCCAAAGTCTTGAATAAATGATTAAAAGACAAGCATTGCACCCTAAAGGTTCTGTGATGAATGGTGCACACGATGAGGATGACCACTGACCAAGAAAAGAATCATTTTAGAGTGAGACACACAAGATGAGCCTAACTTTGCTAGTATCCATGCTCATATAAAAGCCTTTGTGTTAGTAGCAAATCAAGGCAAGTTAACCATAGAAGCTCTTGAAGCCCTTTAGGGAGCCTGTCAAAACCAAAAAGTTTTCCATGTTTCCAAAAAGAAAAACACTCCTGTTGGCTGAGCAGCGTTCATACATATCATTTAATGTAGAAATTGGTTGAGCCCTTATGTCTATGCTTCAATTGATTGTATGAGCGGGTTTTGTAGTGAAAAGATTCCAAGCAACTTATAATAGTGGAGTTGATATCACAGGCAACACATGAAATGACTGTGTAAATTCCAGGTTAATTACAACCGAAGGAGTCTGTGATTGGTGATTATGGGCCTGTTGCCTTGACAGTGATGGTGACGCTGATGGGCTCATTGTCATCTCCAGCGGAGGGGGCTTGGCTGGTGGGGGTGGGGGTGGCACTCGGGGGTGAGGTGGTTAGGGGTGAAGCTGCCCGGGGTAAAGCCATGGCCGGACCTGGAAGAGACCAGTATGCAGGTTCAGTATCATGACTGATGATGCTTTCAAGTCTGCTGAAGATTGAAACAGACTTCTCATTAAAATCAGCAATTTCCACAAGACCTCAAATACTTTGTGGAATCATTTTTTAATCAACAGATAAGCAAAACTCTATCAAAGACCCTGCACAACTAAAGTACAATTGTTATTTTGCCTGATAAGAACTCCTCTAAGGACTGTGGCCATATACATTGGGATCTCCATCCTCTTCCTCCTAAGGTAAAATTATGTGAATACTGTAAATACATGCAATAAGGATGTGAAGTCATGTGCCACAGTTCTGCATGTAATAAGTCAGAATACATTTTTATTAATAAGAAGTAATAAGTCCAGACAGAGCAGCATAATGTGTTGACCATAGACTGTATTATAGACTGTAGACTGCACTGGTGGTCGAAAGAGGTCAGTTTATATTGAAGTCTATGTCAAAATGGCCCAACTTCTCACTTGATTTATTACCCCAGTAAACGTTTTCCTACTGAGTTTACGGTCCCAATACAACATGATGGTTTTTAAATTGAAGGTCCCGTTGAAAGGAATATAGACAATAAATCAGGGTTTGCAGAACATAGTGGGTTAGACATGGTTTCTTCTGTTTTAAAAAAAAAAAAAAAAAAAAAAGATGGCTGACACCCATGTCACAAACTGGAGGCTTCGGGGTGACGTCATGGAGGGTTGCCCCTCTGAACCCTAACCCTCTCAGTCAAAGTAGACTGAGTGAGACAAGGTGGACTCAACGTAAGCTCCTGTCAACCCTACTGACAGTAGAGGTAAGTCTACTGCCCTGTGGTGATGGTGCATTTGCCTTGTGCAGCTGTTTCCTGGTTGGTAGGACACCTAGCACGACACGTGGCAGGTGTCCACGTGCTCTCGGTGCGTGAGTACATTATATAGTGATATTATATAGTAAATGGTAGTTTTAGTCTAAATCAACTGGAAAAGTGAAATAAATGTTTAGAAATTGAGAATAAAGTCCATGGAGTAGAATTAGCAGCTTTAACACCTTGTGGTTGTGTGTCTCTGCCAACCAGTCAAATTGAAATATGCTCCCATCCTCTGCTTCCTGAGTTACAACATTGACTAATGGCAAGAAGTGTTTTTGCACAAAATTCTGTCACAGTGAAGTTGACCTTTCAATATTTACATATAAAATGGCATCACTTCACAATTTTCTTATTAGACATTTGTGTTAAATTGTGCCTATGAATTGTTGTAATATGGCAGAAAATATGTTTGTGAGCTCACAGTGACCTTTGACCACCAAAGTCTCAAATTTGAAGAAATTTCCTGAAGGCGTTAATGAGATTACATTGATGAGAATAGAAGAATGATGGTTTTTCATGTACATGTAAGGCTGGTGCCCTGTGGTGATGGTGCATTTGCCTCGTGTGGGATGTTTCACTCATTTGACCTGATGCTGTAAACCAGGAAATACACGCGACCAGACATGCTCTCAGTGTGACGCAGAAACAGACACTGGCGACACGGCACCCAAAGGAGCCCAAGATCTCAAAAATAAGGTGAGGATATAATATCTTCAAAAGTTGAAAGTCGCTTGAGAAATATTTTCAATTTTTACTCATGTAGTCTCATTTTTACTCATTTATTTCTATTAGGTGTATAAATTTTACAGTTTAATTACATTTACATTTTGAACAAAGTCATATCCATTATTTTATTATGTCTGAAGCAGTCTAGGATGGTCAATGCTTTCGGATACTTTTTTTTTTTTTTTTTTTTACCCTAGATGTGTCTCTGAATATAAAGGCGAATTGAACCAAGACATTCAGGATGTGTTTTTATCTTGGGGGTACAACTGAGAGTTGAATTTGTTTCCTGACCACCAACTTAGTTTTTTTTGTGTTTTTGACTTTGAGTGAAAATGATTTCACATTGAATTTAGAAGGATGGTTTGTGTTTATTTGGGATTATGAACCGTCTGAGCCCGATCTGGCACAGGTGAAGATTTTTCTCCTTCACTCCCACCCCTACCAATTGAGTACAAGAGTCCAAAAATGACAAGGTTAGTCAGAAGTTTGACTACTTAAAGTGTGTGCTACTGGTAATATAAATTCAGTGGGAATATATATCTGGCAAGACGAGTAAGCCAAGTACCAAAATAATGGGTGAAAAACATGGGGCTATATTATAGTTAAATATATAGTATATTATATAGTTAACGGTAGTTTTAGTCTAAATCAACTGGAAAAGTGAAATAAATGTTTAGAAATTGAGAATAAAGCCCATGAAGTAGAATTAGCAGCTTTAACACCTTGTGGTTGTGTGTCTCAACCACAAGTCAAATTAAAATATGCTCCCATCCTCCGCTTCCTGAGTTGCAACATTGAATAACGGTAAGAAGTGTTTTTGCACAAAATTCTGTCACAGTGAAGTTGACCTTTTAATTTCACAGGTGTACAAAAAATGATTTATCACTACAAACCATGGACCTATTTGTGAACACCACCTTACAAGCATAAAATCTTGGTGATCCTTATTTAAGACCCTCATGCTGCAGCTTTGGCAAAAGTGGTGTTGAGGGAACTTGTTCCTAGATTGGGGAAATCTGAGGAACCTAACAAGTGATAATAGCCCCTATGTCGTAAATGACATTTATCATGCTCAGAGCGGAGGTGCTGTGTGTGAAGAGGCAGCCCTAGGTTTGATAAAGACATTTCATCTCGTGCTGGAGGGAGACAAACTGCTGAATTACTGTATAAACCTCTCCAACTCTCTCTAGTCTATCCATACGCAGGTTAAAGCAGCCCTGCCACCCCTACTACAAGGACAGCTACATTCCTTGAGGCCAGGATAGCGATAGCGAAGGACTGCAGGAGAAGGAGCTGGAGAAAACCCAGGTGGATTAGTCCCTACCAGGTGTCTGCTAGTGACAAACCTGTATTCACACCAGCGGGGACCCCTGAGGAGTGGAAACAAGAAGGACAGAAGGACTCAGTGGACTGGCAGAGCAAAGGCTTAGACCATCGAGGACAGTAACAGGCACAGGAGACATCTCAACTGGAGGTTTAAAAACCCACCAATTACTCCAAAAACAGCTTATACTGATCTCTAACTTTGCATTTGTGGTGAAATAAAATGGCAAGCCCAAGATTGTGGTGTAAGGGTACGTGCCATACCCTGATCCCAGACAACTCAGAGAAAATCCAAAAGATTTTAAAAGAGATGGAAATGTTAGCAAATTCTCTTAATCCATCAAAGGCTGATAACAATAGTTTTGCCAGATGGCAGGAAGAAAATCTGGGACGTTGGGGACTGCCCATTGCCATCATTTTAATAGTGGTTCTCGTCGGGGTGGGTGTGTTTATCTGTTACCTGACACTCAGATGGAAAAGGAGGGAAGCAGGACAATTCCCTGTAGCGAACATTAATCGTGTCATTTTAAGAGAAGACTGGCGACCTGTCATATGAGGAAAAAAAAAACTTAAAGGCAGAAGTGTAAATATTAAGTAAACCCCCTAGTCAGATCAGAATATGTTCCAAAAAAAAAAAAAAAAAACAGTCGATGTTATTGGAAAATGATTAATAAAATTCATGAAAGGGGATGAGGATGAAGGAGATTATAGTATATTCTGTACAATGGTTTATGTTATGAAATATATTTTTCAGAGAATTGTCATGAGGGAGAAACATTGAATAAGCTTGATATACTTCTTTTAGCTGTGTGACCTTTCTCTGACCACTGTCCTATGCTGTGTCCCATGACCGCTCTTTAAACCACTGTCCTGAGCTGCATCCTATTTCAACAGGCAAATGTTTCCCATGAATCTCAGTTGGTAGTAAACCAGGCCGATAGGGAGACTGAAATATGAGGAAAACAGGAACCTCTTTACTAACCAATTTGCCCGAGATGTGAATGAGGACAAATGTGGTAAATGTATATCATTCTTGTGTAACTGTTGATTAAGGCTTTTGATCTGTTGCATACGTTTTGGAATAAAGCAGAAGAAAGTGTGATTGCTGACACTCAACACTGCCATGTAGTGCAGGTATGATATATGTGTGTATTCACTGGAAGATTATGCAATTAGATAATCAAAACGCACAATTATATTGCACACTGTGTTTAAAGAGAAGATCTGAGGGTGTGTAGAGTATGTGACAGTAGGGGAGGGGCAGGCAGGCAAGACACTATTTTCACCTGATTATCACGAGACACATATTGCATGAGTCAGCAGAAAAGATACAATAGCTACAGTAGTAGAAAAACCTCACGTGAGCAAGGACCTTGGAACTTAGATTTCATATCGCATGAATCAGCAGAAAAGCCACAACAGATACAGTAGTAGAAACCATGACCTTGCAACTTGGGTTATAACCTTATTAGGCAGTAAAACAGGATAGAGAATCAGAGGTAGTTACGTTAGTGAAGGAGGTCTTAGAAGAGTATAGAAAAGCAGAGAACAGGGAGTCTCCCTCAGATCTCACCCAGATTTTTCACTATAACAGGTGGATTCTTTGACGTGTGATCTCCAAAGGCCTTTGTATTTTTAAATAAACTTTTTCGAATTGACCAACGTCTTCCAGCTTACTCTTTTTCCATCAACCAACTCGGGGAGATGAAAACAGATCATCTCAACAAAAGGCAGGCTTGTATCTTTTTTCTTTCTTAATTCTTAAAGGCCAACTGAAATCACATTTAGTCATCCATTTTACAATGCAAACTCGTGTCAGTAGAATTAGAAATGTATTGTTAATAGTTTAATGATTATAAAATTTAAAAAAAAAGGTTATTGGGGATATATCTTTTTTGTCTCAGGGGTGTGCCAGTGTTCGACAAAGTGGAAAACCTAAGACCAAAATGTCCAAATAAGTGTGAAAACCCTGACATTGATATGAATGTGTGTTTGATATTGGTTTATCTTGCCTGGGCTGGATAATCCACCGATCTCCTCTATTCCTCCCTCCGACCCTCCTACCACTTCATCCTCAGGGAAGTTGATGTTTTCCGTCGACTGGCTGTGCTGCCTGGGCACACCAACACAAGAAATACTATTAATGGCATTTCTATACACATAATTAGTTTTAAGCATCATCATCATAAACTGATAATGTTTCATTGTTGGTTCTATACAGTATGTACATAGGTACACAGATACTCACAAGCCAAACAGCATGTCATGTAGTCCTATGGGGAAAAACACAGAATTGAATGCCACATTATGGGACAGATACTTTGTTCAAGAACTCACTAGGATGTTGGTGTTTGTGTGCAGGACTCACGGGGATTGTTGTTGCGGTTGCGGATTATGTACACAAGCAGCAGCACCGTGATGATGGCTGCAAACAGCATCCCGCCTATAGCTGCTCCAATCACAGCCGGGTACATGTTGTAGCGTGGTTCCGCTGCAACACATCACAGTTACACATTGCAAAAACAGTACACCTCTGACATAATACACATTTTTTTTTTCACCATGTTTCGTGTCTCTCAAGTGGTTCTCAACCCATGTTTGTCTTGTTCTGGTGGCACAACATGCACCAAATTCACAAATGATTGGAAATGTTTCCTTACAAGTGAGAGCAAGAATACAAGAAATGGGAGAAAGCGTGTTTCTTAATAAGTTTGGCTGACAAATTAAGACTGTAACTCATACGTTCTTCCTCATACAAATAGAATTTGAATTTGTGAGCGAATAAGTTCCACCCTTGTTAAGGTTTATACATCTGGTTTTCATGCTACTACCTTATTTAATGGTGGCAAATTTTATGCAGCTATTTTTTAACTAGACCCTGTTTACTAATACACTGACAATACAAGGGTTGAAAACCACTGAAATATCTTACCCTGATACCTGACCTACAAGCCTTTTTACCTTTTAAACTCCTGTCTTGGTTAATAATCAGATCCCACTACACATGGTTAAATTAACACAGACTTTACAAGAAGAAACACACGAAGGCCAGTTCAAGGAAAGGTGAGGAAGAAGGCAAAGAGGTTGTGAAGTGATTGTGAGGTGTGAAGCAGTGAGATGTGTATGATTTTATATGGTTTCTTTTTTTGTTGTTTGTGTCTTTCACCTAAGTGGGCAACACAAAAAGAAAAACATAAAAGTTAGTTAAAGTCACTGTAATAGCAATCTGTGCAAGACAACAGCATTGACAATAATAATAATCTAACATACCAGCCACCTTGTTTAAGAGATCTCTAACTCAAGTCCCTGTTTTTGTTACAGTACACTTTCCTCACTGTTTACATACAATACCTGGCGTCTTTGCTGCAGAAGGGTGTCCGATGGTGCGGTGATTGATGGGTGTGATGCGGAACTGGTAAGTAATGGTTGGTGCGAGTCTCCCTACTGTATGAATCCTGACTTCAGGGTCCTGGATCATGTTACGGTACCAGACTGGTGGACCAATCTTTTCCTCTGCCTCCTCTTTTGAATAATTGCTTCTGCCTCTCCTTCCTGGCCTCTCTGACACCAATCTGTGCTCCAGGATGAAACCTGTCCAACCTCCTTGTTCCTCGTTCTGTACCTGCCACTCCAGCTCCACCTCGTTACGCTGTCGACTGTTGTAGGTCACTCTGATCAGGGTCGCATTGGGTGGCATGGGGTGCTCTGAGAAAGAAAGAAAAAAAAAACAAAACACAACCAAGTGGAAATATGTACTGCGTGTGGTCGTAGACTTCAGTCCAGACTGGAATATCTCAACAAATACTGTATTCCCACAACATTTGTACAGACTTTAATGTTGACCTCGAGATTAATTGTAATTACTTTGTTTGATCTTCCTGTGTTTAGTCTAGCACCACTGTCAGGTCAAAACTTTTATTTGTCCAGTATTTGTTTAATTTCCAAATTCGCATTTGCCTTAACTGTACTTTGTGTTTAGTGCTAATTAGCTTTTTAGCATTTTTGTTAGCATGTTAACAAGTTATACTAACACAGTGGACTTGCTAACCTTCTTTAGCATGTTAGTATCACCATTTTTAGCATGCTGATGTTTGCATTTAGCTCAAAGCACTGGTGTATGTAAGTACAGCCTGATACTACTATTATAGGTGTAGACTGGTTAAGGTTAAGCGCATTGAAACCACTCCTTCAAAATGCTATGGCATATATGGATTTTTAAAAAAAAAACCAATTTCTTACTCTTGACCACTAAAGTGACATTGATTTCAGTTCCTCCTACTGCGTTGGAGGTGGTGCACCTGTACTCGCCACTGTCTTGAGTCTCATCCGTGTCTCTCACAGTCAGATTGGCCCATGCAGATGTTCGCATCAGCCTGTACTTCAAGGTGTCTTGGACGTTCGCACCCTGATTGTTGAACCAGGTGATTTCACTGACAGGAAGATAATTGGCTCTCAGGTTGCAGGTGAGCTGGACATCACTCCCCTCGTAAACAGACACGACTCTGCGCTGTGTCAGCAGCACAGGAGCCTCTACAGATGACAAGCAAATATATAGATTAATTAACAAACCATATCTGCCATTTGTTGTGTTTCTGACAAGGTGCACTGACCCAGTGCGAGCCTACAGGTCTGGGTTTGGGCCACAAGTGGATGCTTAGCGTGACAGGTGTAGGGCTTTCCACTACGGGCAGTGCCATAGCGAAGGATCAAGATGTTGGAGTTTTCTTGTCCACCTTTGCCCAGGCCCCCTGGGCCCTCCCACCACACCATGGCTTTTGGGGCCCCTCCATCCCAGGAGCAGGACAGCATTAGATACTGCTGGTTGTTAGTCACATAGGCAGAACACATTGGCTGTGCAGGGGGAACATCTGGTGGAGGAGAGGAGGTTGTGATGTGTGAGAGGTTTGCAGAACAGTGAGCATACATACCTAAGTGTTTATTCCTATATGTGACTCTCACATGCGCGCGTGCTGCACTCTGTTGACTTTTTGAGTGCAGGGTGGGAGCCCATGCATGTAAACACGCTGTTGTTGGAATTCAGGCCTTCAGACGACAGGAAGATGGCAGTGTTGCTCAGAGGATTTGTTTGCTGCCGTGTGTCAGCCTCAAGTTGTCCAATTTGTTTCAGGTGTCCAGTCCACTGGAGGAAGGCAGAGGGGAATCCACCAGGCCATGAGCAGAGCAGTCTCAGAGAGGTGTGATTCAATGCCGGTTGCACAGAACAGGAGGGGGGACCGTTGGGTGGGTCTGTGGGAATAAGATACAGCGTAACGAAGAAGTGGTGTGCAAGGTGAACGTGAGGTCATCGGGGCCTAAGAAAGTGCCTGTGGGGATAGCATTTAGGATTTTGGAATTATGGAAAGAAAATATGCTTTTCAATAAATATCTTTTTACTTGTAAACTGTTCTCATAATTGAGCTGGGTAACAAGGGCTGTTACCTTCTAATCTGAAAGATGCTTATATAAAGACATCTGAGTGACTGGCAGAAAAGCAGAAACTCAGCAAAACCAAACAGGAGAGTGAAATGACAAGTACCAGCTTTCTAGCCAACCAGCACTTGCCATGGCTGTGACATCACAGCGAGGTACCTGCCAGAGAATCCCATCGACTTCCCAGACTGCCCGAACAGGAGAATAGGTCTGCAGCACTGCCATACTCTGCTGTGTGTGGTTATATGAGTGAATTTGCAAGTTTTTTTGGGTGTGTTTTGAAGTCTTAGTGAGTATGCAGAGCTTGAAATGTGACGCACTAAACAGAGGAAGAATGTTTAAAATAGAGAAACAGGAAGCAAAGTAGTTTTCTGGGTAATACTGAAAACAGGGCAGATGCATTGGAAAGCAAAATGATCAGGGAGATTTATTGTTAATATCTGTGAGATGATTTGTGCTCTCAGTCTTGTACTTTAAATGTTGAAAATGAATGATTTAATAACATCATTGCCATTTTCAGTAGCAAGACAGAGGAACACAGGTTAAGACAGAGAGGTCAGCAGAGAAGTAGGACTGATGACAGTGTTGGAGGTCTGAGGTCACACTCACAGTAGACGGTCAGGCTGATGGTTTTTTTGGAGCGGGTGTTGAGGTAGGTGTTCTGTGCCAAGCAGGCATAGTCGCCGGTGTGCATGCGGAGGATCTTGGTGATGGTGAACTGCGGCCCGGTGTAGACCTGGGAGTTGTTGTAGAACCAGACGTACTGACTGGCCGGGTTGGACTGGGCTTGACAGAGTAAAGAAACAGTCTCTCTCTCCAGGGCTGAATATCCCCGTTCTGTCATGCTGTATGGTGTCACATCTATCTGGGGAACGTCCGGACCAACTGAGGAGAAAGGACATTGACACAGACATGTTACATACACAGGTTAGCAAACACATATTGTTCTGTTAAGAGCTAAACTTCATTTGCACACTGCAACAATTCATCATTTGGAGTTGTGTTCATAGCCACTTAGTGAATTTAAGTTCAATGTTCACTCTATTTTTGGTCTCCACCTACTCATGAGGGAAATATCTCACGCTTTAGCTGCTAATTTTGCACTGTGATCACCAGCTTTTCTCCCAACTACTCATTCGCTATTTAATGCTGAGCTGGTGAAAACCCAATCCTTACCCCAAAACATCCGGAAATACTCACAGATGGTGTCCAGCCATAAACGGCTTGAGCTCTCGCTGTTGACGGCGTTGCTGGCCACACAGCGGTACCAGCCTGTGTGGTTGCGGTTGACATTGGTCACATTGATCACGCTGGTGTTGCCCTGTGCAAAGACTGAGATGTTGCCTCCACGTGTTTCATGTTGCCACACATATTGGATCGGTCCAGTCCCATTTTCCAGATTGCAACGCATCCACATTGTAGATCCTTCCACTGGCGATGCATCGCTCATCAGGAGATAAGGCTTACTGACTGGAACTATATTTCAGACAGAGTCACACAACATGGAAGTTTGTGTAAGAAGCTGTCAGTTTATCTTGTGTGTAGATAAATAAACTTGCTCTTTTGTGGACAGTTATATGTATGTATGTATGTATATATGTGTGTGTGTGTGTATGTATGTATGTGTGTATATATATATATATATATATATATATATATATATATATAGTATGTGGCTTTCGTTGTGTATTTCAACTTTCTTTCTTTCTTCCAATACTGTCTCACTCATATTTTTAGTTTTTTTTTGTGTGTGTGTAAGTAGATCATGTAAAATATTTATTTAAAATAAATAAATTGTCCATTCTTTTTTCCATTTTTGGTTGCAAACTTGGTTTCGTCAAACTGATCTGTCAGGTACAAATAAGTTAAATGATATTGCAGTTCATGTTTATCATTCAACTGTAAAACATCCTGCTTTGTTGACAATTTACGGGATCCACATCAGAAATGTTTGTTATGTGTTTATGTAGCAAAAACAGAATATCAGCCAACATATTGTTGATTTTTGGATATGGGTGTTGGCTACAAATATCCAGTGTCAGCTGAGCCCTAGATTTGAAGTGTGTGTGGAGACATGCACATGTTCATCAAAGATGGAATAACTGTAGTGGTCTTAGAGTGAAAGCAGAAAGTTAAGTCCACTCCTTTGTTTCCACCCCTGCCCAAAGAAGTGAAATCTTACCTCGGACAGTGAGGTTCACATAGTAGTAGTAGACTTTGGGCTCCTGTTCTATGTCATAGAAGGCCTGGCAGGTGAAGAGGCCCTGTGCAGCGAGGGGCAGTTTCTCAATGCTCACAGATGCACTGCTGGAGATGACCGTCAGCTCTCCGAGGGTCTCAGCCAGCTTCTGGATCCTTGATCCTTTCCCCAAATCATACACCACGGCTTTGATAGCTTCGGTGCCTGGCTTGGTGAAGCTCCATATGTACATGTCAGGTAAGGGTGAGCCACACTCCAGTATCACCGCTTTGCCCACCACCCCATACACACTGGTGTCCTGGTACACCACCTCCCAATTGTGATTGATCTGCACCGCTGGAGGAGGGAGAGGATACTTACAGACATGCACCAAATGTGAGTGTGTGTGTGTGTGTGTGTGTGTGTGTGTGTGTGTGTGTGTGTGTGTGTTTGTGTGTGTGAAGGAAAAGGAGATGGTGGTGTCATTTGCCCTGCCCGTGTTCAATTACAGGATTCATTTCACTGTTAGTTTCAGATGTATTCTAATAGTTTAATAAGGGATTTCAGATAAATGGATTAGTACAATCAATTTTCCAGACACATTCACTTTATCAACCTTCATTTACTTGCTCAGCTATTCTCCTTCTCTGTGACCCTCTCACACACCCATGGTTTATTAGGCTGATATGGTTTCAACTAATAAACAATATTAAGTAAATATGTAGTGTAAGTGAAAAAAATAATGCAAAATATACATATATAATAATCAAATTGTCTTTGAACTGTTATCCATTGTTTCTAATGCAATTTACATCATCACATGTAAAACACAAAGGTTTCAGATTTTTTTAGATTAGAGCAGATAAAGTGTATGAGTTGGCCAAAAAGTAACAAGAAACTGCATCACAGAAATGCCAAAGATAATTCTGAGGACATTCAGAAACTGTTTCTGCGATATAGTCTCCCAAAGATCAATGATAATTCAGTTTTTCAGCTGTAAAATATTATGGCCACAATCCATGTTATTTGGATATATACAAAAAATATTTATAAATTGTTATGAAATTACAGTTTCAAATATTGGTGTCAGTCTCCAGCATCAAGTATCTGTTAAGCTATACTTTTTTACATTTTACATTTGTACAGAACAGATTTAATAAATATCTTTTGCCCAGTCATTCGAATCATGTTATATAGAAAACATTTTTAACTGTCACACAGAAAGTTTAAATGAATCCAAAGACACTTACCATAAGTTGTAAAGGTAACCAGGCTGGTAGGTAGAAATAAAAAGGTCAGCCCTAGCAGTTGGGCCACCATGATATCATGATGATCCTGAGTCCAACAACCTCTTTACTCCAAAAAAATGTAATACAAACAAACACAAAAACCGGTTTACCTCAGATACTCGAGGTCATGTCTTTCCCTCTCTCTGCTCCAGAACTTTTTTTAGAGAATCCAGTTGCAGGGACTGACTTCATTAGGCTGAGAGTAGGAAGGGACGAAGGGTCACTAAACTGATTTGAGCTCAATTATTCATGTGTTTTTTTCTTTCTCTCTATCCCTCTTTCCTTCTTGTGCAGGGTTAGAATAACATGGCAATACAGAGCTCATCTATTTTACAAGATAGACGCATGAGTGGACAGGTTAGCTTTGCACACACACACACACACACACACCTGCACATTAACTAATAGGTGATAACCAGGGTCTTAATGTGAACTTTCCCCCACTAAAGACTTGTTTTAAGTGTTGCTCCACTTCAAACTAAGAATCTTGTAAGTCTTGTTGAGGTTTTGCAGGTTGTTTCACTACTATCTACTATCTAAAAAAAAAAAACTTACATGCTACACAAACCACAAGCTTTTCAAACTAATTTGGGAAGTGATGAGCTCAGCGAAGACATTCTTTTATTTAGTGATAGTGAGATCAGACTGTTTCCCTCTGTTTTCTACTCATTTTGGGTGAGTTGCAAAATTAAAGGCTCTAGATTTTAATTTCATGTCATTTAATGTCATGTGAGGACCAGAGAGCAGAGTAAACTCTACTGATGGGATTAGGATTAAAATAGATTTAGAAATCTGGCATCTCACAGCAATGCTCTGTGTTTCCTCACATCATGCTGCGACCTGGACGCTCAGGCCAACATTTAAAGATGTAGAGCTGCACTGTGTCCAGTTAACGAGATGCCGATCTTGCACTTACACACCATCTGACCTCTGAAACGGCTGGTTAGTGTTTTTGAAGCTTCTTCACGAGTAATGAGTTTGTTTGTGTGTTTATGATGGAGGACAAAAGGAGGAGTGGAATCATGAGTATGTAATGTGAGGAGTTTGTCATGAATGAATGCAGGACAGATCAGTTTTCCTCACTTGGCAGAGATAAGGACTGAGGGCTACAGTCTCTCATCTATATTTATATAAAAATTACACGCTGTCAAAGGAAAGAAAAATTCTAACAATACTATCAATTATGAAGATGTAGTCAAAAATATGTGTCTACAGTGCTTTCAGTGGGAAAGTGTTTTTTATTCTGATGTTTCGAACTAATATTTATGATACCATACAGTATATTCTATTTATTATTCACATTATAAATATCTAAAAAAACATTGAAATGTAATGTATTTCATACATTACATTTCATACTTGTTTCTTCTTTGTAGCACTTGCACATTGTAAATCATGGATGACTCCCTGGAAAGCAGGACAATGTGAGTAGAGCACTGTGGTTCAGTTGCTGCCTGAACCACAACAGTCAGTGACTGAGCCTCAAGTAAAATGACACCAGGGGAGTTTTGCTGACCTCATTATCAGACATGCATTTCTCTTCTGTTTGGTGGAAATTGGTGTGACAAAAACAACAATTATCAACAACACACAGGTTCAGAAGAGACCTCTTCAAAGCCTGCTGAGCTGTGGTAAGATGATACTGATAAGAAAATAATATGAGTGAAATTTGGGAATGCTGAGCTGCCGCTGAAGCGTCAAGGCTGGAAGAGTCATTAACTCCACAGGAGAGCCAGACGTAGTGTATTCATAGCTGCTAGTTTGGGAATTTATTCAGGGACACAAAGCTTGGTGTCATTTGTACTTTCTGTCCCAGACAGAAAGTACAAATGACAAATGACACCAGGTTTGATGCTTTTACACTGTCATGCTTTTCAGCACTAGAAAAGAAAAGAACTATTGGCACAAAACTGACAGATTATCTTCTTATAAAGTTGATTTTGATGTTTTTGTCAACTGACTAGGAAAATCCAGTATTTATCTCATTTAGTTCTGTTTTAGTCTCCTACAACTCCCAATAAAATATTATTCTGAAGCTCCCATATTGGCTTTCACCCATAAGAAATACTAGTTAAATGTATAAATAAAATATAATAAATAAAAAACTTAAATTAACCTTCACTACTTTGGATTCTCTTAAACATCAAAGTCACTGTTACACAAAATGATATTTGAAGTGTATCTTATTAAACTGCAACAATAAACGCCCATAAATGTAATCAAGGAAGAGTTTTTATCAGTTATTATTAGTGTGCGTGTCATGTAAGATATAACAATATATAATTCTGTGTATTTCCTCCAAGGTTGTGCCCCTTTAGTCTAAAGTCAAGCTTCCTTTGTCTTTATGAGGGATCAGCCGTCTTGTTGTGTGTGTGTGTGTGTGTGTGTGTGTGTGTGTGTGTGTGTGTGTGTGTGTGTGTGTGTGTGTGTGTGTGGTGGGGGAAGGGGCCCACTCAATAAACTAAGCGGCTTGACTTGAAGTGGCCACTCAACTCTTTTTACTTCAACATGCAAACTAAAGTTTTACATTAAGTTACATTAAATGAGCCACATCGTATGTTTTAGTAAATATAGTGATCTGATCTGTTTTTGTGCTTAAGAAGCGAACCAGACCTAGAAAATACCCCCTTTAACCGGATGATTCACACAGCATTGCAGATGGGGCAGTGTCCCTCAGAGGTGTTGTTCGTGTGAGTAAGTGGTCAAGAGCCTATATATGATGTGTTTTTGCCCAAGTGCCTGTTACGACTGTAAGAGTGTGGTTTATCAGACCTCACAGGGACATACTTGGGTTAATGCATGGCACAGTCAAGCTCAGACTCAGTTTGTTGGAACACATGACAAATAGCACATTACAAGCTGAGAGATAAAGAAAAGATGTTAAATCAAGTTATCTAGAAACATGTCGGTCTCCTGTACTTAATATCATTTTGATGGTTTTTGTTTCATGATTTTTAGATATCAAACATATTTCTCGGTATTTGATAAATTGATATATCTGATATTTATATTAGCAGTGACAGATATGCATTATTAATCTTATTGACTCCTGTGGAAGTTCTGCAAGTAACTATGGATATGAATAACAATATACTTCATTGTTGGGCCTCAAATCAACTTGTAAGTCTGTGACAAACACTGGACTGGTGGCAGGTTAAGTGAACCATGTGTTGGTATTTTTTCTGACATTGATCAATGATGTTAACATGGTTGAAATTACATTTACTTACTTTGATTTGGAATTATGTTACATTTTTAACGAAATGTTGCACTTTTAATTAGTTGATGCTTTTTCAGTGCCAGGATTTAGATGTTCACTCTAAAATATGCAGAGTGAACATCTAAATCCTGGCACTGAAAAAAAATGTTTGACTCCTGCTGTTTGGAGTAAAGAAAGAGAAGAAAAGCTTGCAGTTTTCAGTCTTGTATACACAACTGATACAAGTACATTACATGATTGTTTTTATTTAGATGCTAAAAATTCAAGGTTCATCCAACAACCAGTGTCAATGAATACTAAAATCCACAGATACCACAAATAAAAACATCAATTTCATAAATCGACAAAATGTGTTCAGTAAATAAAAACGTTTTTTCTTTGCAAAGAAAAACATGAATGATACAAAATACAAGCACAGTGAAAGAATTACATCAGGACAGAAGGTAAAACCCAAAGGTGAGGCCTGCTGCTCCTCAAGAAAGGGATTGTCAGTGTGTACAACACAGGATAAAGAGAGATAGAGCAGGAAAGTATAATATTTTTTTATTTTTTATTTTTTTACAAAATAATACCATAGAGGATAAAGTAAAGGGTCAACCACATCGGACACCACGAAATAACCTCATCCATTTTGTTTGAAGTATTTTCCCATCAAATGTAATACATCCATGCAATATATAAATAGTCCAATCAACAGTCAAATCATCCTTATCTTTCCTCTAACCTAAAACTTGAACTTGCTGGCAAACATTTGAAATGTGGTTCAACAAGCTTCCCTTTTCAAAGAATAGATACCACAGTAAAAGATAAGACCAACAACGGGAAATGTTTCAATTTTGGACTTGTTTGGTTCAACAACAGCAGCTGCATTGTCCTTTGACCTCCAGAGCCTCCCACAATGGTGCAGACAGAGGAGATGCCTCCTGATAGTCCAGAGTTCAACATATTTTTCCAACCTTCTCTTGGGAAAATTTCGGGTTTGAAACAGGTTGTTTCATCTGAGCTCACAGGAGGGAATTGAGTTTGTAACGAGATGTTCGTTCAGACGTACTGCTCTTTGGGAAAAGTGTATGCTGCCACTCCTGGGGGAGGAGAAGACAGGCCCGGTACTGAGGGGTATTTGAAGATAGCTGTAGTGTGTGAAGGGGGAGAGAAGGTGTTTTTTGATGTGGTGGTGCTGCTGCTGCTGGTTGTAGTGGTTGGTTGGGAGGAGTGGTATGGGTGCTGGGGCAGAAAAGAGAGAGGAGGGTTGATGGGAGGGGAGTAGGGCTCTGGGTAGTCCTCCTTGTTACAGGCCAGTCTGTAGCTCACGTAATCCGCTGTGTTTGGAAGCTCTTCATAAAACCGTCCAGAATGCTGAAGCAAATGAGAAGCATAACAAATTTAGAAAAAATACGAATACTCTATGACTCTGTGATATGGATATGCTGTACATTCATACAGTGACTATGGTATGATGCCTACTTTTGAGTTTCTGACCTTGTAGCAGTGCTTTGGGGCAATGTTCTTGTTCATGGGCACATGGGTGATATAATACACCTTCCTGTCAACAGTTTTATGTTCCTCTGATCTACAGGTGGCAGTAACATGTCAAGAAATGCAGAAATTACCAAATTTCCCCTTAATAAAGTAGAAATCTAATTCAGATTCTGAACAAAGAAAGGGAAGAAGAACGCTGCTAACAAGTGAACATGGATATGAAAATTGCAGGTTTAAAGGTTTTCAGATGTTGTGTGAGGAAAAAAATGCATTCCACACATTTGTTTGACCTTAATAGAAACTTAAACTTCATCCTCATCTAATAGATGGAAGCTTGATACTGGGATAAGGAACAGGCTGTGCAGCACACAGCTAATTTGAATATTATGTAAATGAGATTTTAAACAATAATATAGCAGCAAACAACTATTTTCTATGTGATGATATGTTGGAGTAATGGCATTAGTGTATGTACATGTGCGTGTTAGTGCATGTCAGTCCCACATGTTAAACCACTAGCCCACCTCATGTTTATAGACACAAGGCACTGCCCACATTCAAGGTGACACAGTGCCATATGAAAACTTGGGGTGAAACAAACTTCCAAAGTTTCTTCGACTGAGCAAACCACATTGTGCCATAAAAGGACAAAGAGAGATGAGACCAGAGCACAGACTAAACATGGGGACAACTGACTCAAAAGTTTAAACTGGCTCATCACTGTCTCTATCAGCTCCATCAATGCCTAGCTGAGTAACTGTCTGCAAAGTCCCAGAGCATTTGATGGCATGTGGACTGATGGCTCTGGCTAGATTGTTTTTTGTTGACTCCCATATAACTTTATTCACTTGTGCTTCCTGTTGTGTGTTTAATGGCCACTTTACTAGGCTTTGTAACACTCTGCTGACTGAAGCAGGAAAAGATGTGACCAAACAGAGGCCTGATGTGTGGCTGACAATGCACTTGTTTTGGTCTGAGATGCTGGTGGTCTAGTGCGACTTCTGGTGGCAGTGAACATCATTTCTCTGTTCCCTGAAAGGTCAGCCCTGTCAAGACGTTTTGAAACTGGTAGACAGCGCAAATTAAGATTAATGCAGTGTTCAACAAAAAATCCTCTGATTGCAGAGATTCCACGGAAATGAAGTGATTTTGGGAATTTCAATATTTTGCAGTTGAAAAAGTTCAAAATGTCATATTTTGACAAACCCTACCAAACATGCATTCCTACACATTATATTGTACATAACATAGTATCTACCTTAATGATCACTTAGCCAGAGAGTGCTGTGTATCTACATAAAAGCAAATCTGAAGCAAATGGTCTAATAAATGTGCAGGTTATGCTATGCAAAAATATAACCCTGTTCACGTCTCTGAGTGTCAATGACCCTACACAACCATGGTGTATCCACATAGGTGTTATCTGCATTGAATAGAGTTTCCTTTCCTTTCACTAACTTCAGCCTGAGAAGAGGTCTCATCAGCCAGAATAGTGGCAGGATGATATGAAAACATTCAGTTAGCAGAGAGGGGTTTGAAGTCATGTAAAGGCTATAGAGGCCTAAAAAGTTCGTCACCGTGGGTTTCTTTTTAGAGGTATTCACAAAGCTACTGAGATGAGTTTTCAGGAAGGAATAAAGAGAATTACTAAACTAAGAGAAGAAACTATGAAGAAAAAAATTCCATTAGCATGTGATGATTTATCCAGTAGATATATCATAGTGTTATTAATAATTCTACATTTAGCACCAATTCATTGGATAATCCAGTGATGATCATAAAATCACCTTTTCTATTATTCATTGTTGCGGTTGGTGATTATTTAATGTGCACTCAATGAACCAAGATCCTTCGTGCTGCAAACTATATATTTCCTGTGTCCAAGTGGCATTGATGCTTTGCTGGCAATAGAGATAATGTTCAGTATTGTTTTCTGTAGTAGTAGCTTTATGTATTATTTTACATCAACAGCTAATTACTGTACTATTCTCGTCACACGATTGAAACATTACAGCATTATTTTCTACTACTACTTCTACTGTAAAGTATATTATTATCCAGTCATTATGATCCATGTTCAGGAGTCAGCAGGGAGTGTGGACTCACTAAAGTAATACCTCCCACAATTTTTCACTTAAGCACATTGGCAACGTTTCTGGCATGTGTATTACAAACACGACACACAGTTTACCTGGATATCGTCTCCTGGTCTTTTCCTTATCGGCTGGGACAGTTTTCTGGACGGGGAATCATTTCTGATCAAGGAGTAAAAGAGAATAAAAGATGGATGAAGAAGCTGGTGAAAGAGGACACAAAGTGTGTTGGGAAAGACAAGCCTGTGGAACAGTGTGCAGGAGAGATAATGGACCATTTACATACGCAGAGTTGTCTTTTCTACTTCTTATTTTAAGCACCAGGACTGTGATAGTAATGCCCATGAGCACTCCAGCAGCCAGTAATAAGGCGATTACACTGATGACATCACTTGTTGCAATCTGGGGTAGTGGTTTTTCTACAGAGAAAACACAAAAAGATGAAAATTCAAACACATGCATCGTTTACGGTAACCAGAAGTCATGGGCAAAAAGAAATGTGAATAGAAAAGTGCAGTACAAAGCAGTTGCAGGATTAGCAGTAGTAATATTATCATGAATTCCCCCAGACCTCAGGTAAACATACCTATGATGCTGACCTCCACAGAGCCTGATCGTGTCCCAATGCTGTTGGTTGCATCACACACATAGGTACCTTGCAGGTCATATGTGACTGGTCCTTTAAAAGTAAGGACGTTGTCCCGAATCTCAGCATTGCTCGGCATGGAGCCATTAATCCTGCAGAATATACATAAAACGGGCGCAAAAGTCTCTTCAGTTGACATTTTGTCCATGTGAATAGAGGCAAAAAACAAATACAACCCATGACAATATACACATTATTAAAAAAAAAGACAAAAGCTGTGTTTGTTTACTGAGAGGAAGGATAGATCTTCACATAATTAAGAAAGAGAAACCAGTTATATTTTTTCATTGTATATTTTCAATGAATCTGAGTTAGTTCCTGGATCTACTCTGTATGATGGTTAGTTATGGAGGTGATTTTGCACTGTTTTAAAAGAGTACTCATAATTTGTTTAATTGTGTTGACAAATGGATATCCAGCCTTTTCACTCATTGATGGGATGAAAAAGTGTATTAATTACAGGTGAATTGTATCAATTAAGGGTCATGATATTATTTAAATAGTATTTATTGAAGAAACTGATAATTGTAATGTTTTGAATGTAGTATATTGTATCTATTATGATATTTAAGTCACATCAATGTATGCTATACTGTATAAGGAAACTGCAAACTGCCTCAGGCTCCACTGATCAAGGCACAATAGCTTAAAACATTGATTTTAGCGTGAATTTAGCGTGTACTGAAGAACACACTCTGTATGTGTAAAGTAAGAAATAGTACATTTGAGTGAAACATGAAGAGACAGTTGTACTCACAGTCTCCATTGGTACAGAGAGACGGCTGGGTTGGCATCGGCTTGGCAGCTCAGCTGGACGTTCTCTCGGTTCAGATACCAGTTCCCATCAAACCCGTCCACTGAAACATGTGGTTCATCTGGTACACACGCAGATACATATCAGTAACAAAATTATAAGACTGTAAAATTCTGTTCTTTATTTTGAACTGGCTATTTCTGCGATCATTGTTATGTATGAAGGCGACTTACACTGAATATCGAGGGTCACACTGTCAGTGAAGACCTCCTCATTGTAGGTTGTGACACAGGTGAGCGTCTCCTTATGTGTTTCTCTGCTGGGCACCAAAATGTAGTCACTCTGAACAGTAAACGTCCCATCTGAGTTTTTGTACTCTCGAGTGGTCACTTCTCCTGGCACCTTTGTCTCCCACCTGCTCACACATGAGGAATCAGTGTCATAACACAGAGGCAAATAGATTGATTTTGTATTTTATGGTTGTGTAGAAGAAGCAGAAGATGTAAAATTCACATGTCGATGTGAGAAAGAAACTAGTTTTATTTTTTACAATGAAACATCACTAACCTGAACTAAAAAACTGTTGTAGTTTAGAAAAATTACAACGACAATGTCACAATGCAAACCATATATATACCACATGCTGTAGTAAATCTAAGGGAGGGTGAGTCCATGAGACAAAACACTCCTCATCAATCACACATAAACACACACACCTGATGGTGCCAGGTGGTTTTCCATTGGCAGAGATACAGGTGGCCACTGGTGTTTTCAGATTAGATGAACGAGCGACTAGTGTCGGTGTGGACAGGCTCATCTGAGTAGTTGGGCGAACTGTGGGAATTAAAATGAACAAAAGCATTGAGTTGATCTGGGGTGGGAATGTTTTTACAGCAGGATAATATAGTATTACAGCCCATACAAGGTGCTGACAGGTAAAATCTGTAACTTTGTAGTGAATATTAGCAGCAGTTAATCACTGATCATCATCATCATCATTAAAACACTGTCTTGCGAAATGCATTTGTATGCATCAAAGTTGTTTTCTAAAGATGAGAGTGGAAACAACAGTATTAGATTTCGTACAAAGATTGTACAAAACATTAATTGATTTTTTATTATCAACAGTGAATGTTCATCCCATCTAATTAAGACCTGAAGTCCAAAATCAAAACGTGAAGTTTCACTTATTAAATATATATAAATTGATCAAAGAAATTGTATAAAATTACATTTTCACAACATTGGCTACTTCTCTATATGACATACAAGTACAACAATGAATGTAAAAAGGTATTTATTTCTCTATCTCTGAATTTACATGGCAGTGTACAGTATTTTCAGTGTGTGAGTGATCAATACTGAACTTTAAAAAGGCAGTTTGTCAAAAAAAAAAAAAATCCTAAATTATTCAAACTTGTTAAAATAGCACACTAATAAATAAATATGAAGCTAGAGCCAGGAAATGGCAGGCTTATCTTGGCACAAAGCTGCAACAGCTATTCTGGCTCTTAAAGGTAACACAATCCTACCTGAACCTCTGAAACTCACTAGCATCTTACATCTCCTTTACAACAACTGTATTATATCAAATCTGCAACTTCATATTTTATTCTATCATCACCTGTGTAATGTTCAGAATTGTTTTTTTTTTAAGACTGTTTGTCCATGTTGGACAGACATGTGTCAAGAGAAAAGAAACAGGACAGGAAACGTGCACTGATGTTGGGAGGTAATGACCCATGCCCACAGATTTCAGCAGAAATCTGTGGGCATGGGTCATGGTATATAAATATATCTTATATGTTATATATATAAATATAAAAACTCAACATTTAAGTGTCATATGTAAGAGTCCATCTGTATCATACTTCAAACTCAGATCATGCATCTTTCTTACCATAGACAGTGAGGTTCACGGTGTTCTCCCGGTTTCCTGCAGGGAACGTGGTGTATTCACAGATGTAGGTAGACTCGTCAGAGAGGCGGAGCGAGGAAAAGGTGATGGTGGTGTCTTCAAGGGTTGGAGTTCGCCGCCTCACTGCTGCGTTCTTGAAGGTGACACGGTCCCTGTAGGGCGGGGCCACAGACACACCCAGGGAGGGGTTGGCGATTGCCACATTCTGCTTGGTGCCATTCACCAGCTTCTGCCACGTTACCTTGAGGAAAGAAGGACAGACGAAATGGTTAATGGAGGAGTTGATGATGGTCTAATGGGTATCAGTTATATTACTGAAATGACATTGTGAATAATAAACAATGCCACATTACTACTCAAACTACCAACAATGGACGATGGGAAATCAGTCTGAGAACTTTTGCTTGGGAAGTGTATTTGTGTATTATGTCATTTGCAGTCCAAAAAAATACTCATTTGTAAAACAAATGTAAAACTGGCGATACAGGCCATTACAATGTCCAGTTTGAACATGATTTCTTGACTTTTTGTCCTAGGCATCTTCAGCGACTAAATCTGAATGTGATCAATGTTTTCAATAGTTAGAACAAGCTTTTGAAAAGTTGAGCATTTTTTAATTTAGGCCTCCACTATGCAAAACAGTTGAAGAGACTCTTCAGACTATCACTCTATTACATATCCTGAAGATGACAAAGTATGAAAACAAGTGTGTGGACAAGTGAATGTCTGGATGTTTCCTTCCATCCACTCTTACACAGACATAGAGATGTATCTGGAGTTTGGAGGGTGTGCTCTGGGTGTGAATAGTGTTTTTGTGAGTTTTATGTATGTTATGGATTTACGCTTGGGTGTAATCGGCATGTTGATGTGGATACCTGGGAGATTTTGACGGGCGGGGAGCTGTTGATGAATCGACAGCGGAGGTCCACCTTTGAGCCAACATACCCCGATTTCCCATCATCCATTTCCACTGTCTGGCCATTTATTCCTGGAGGAAAAACAGAAGCATTGAGGACATGAAAACGCTCTCACCTAGACAGGGTACACATGGAAAAATATATTCACACACACTTACACACACACACAGAAACACGTTGGCAACATCATGTTGGCATGCTCTAAGCTGTTCACAGTCAGCACAGCATCTTGATCTTATAAAGTGAGCTGAGCTGTCAAAGGTGATACACTTTAGCAGCGTGAGAGGTGACCTGAGGTCAAAGGTTGTGGATTAGAGTGAGGTATAAATAAGCACGATTTGTTTGGTTACTGTTCCCACTGACTTAGTGATTTCCTTTAACAAATCCACAGTAGAGCCACGCCCACTTCCTGAGTATACGTGAGTCACGTGTATTTACTTGTGTTTGTCAGGTAAACTTTAAGTAAGATCATATTTAATCTGGAAGGTTCATAAATAATAAAATGGTTATTATATATGACACAGGATAACGGACAGAACAAAACAGCTCAGAACAATGGCTGTACACATTCTCACACACACGTTATTATTATGCAATATGTACACGCACAAACCAGACATGTCAACCTCTCGTTTTAACACATACATCTTTATACATAATACATGTTCTCACCATATGGATTTGAAATTTGAGTTTTCTTTAGTTGTTTTTTCATCAATTAAAGGGGGAAAAATATCACATTTTTATAATCTTTTCATCAAACTTTTAACTTGAATCTTTGTGTGTATTGTATTGTAAATGCTGAGTCATAATGCCAAAATAAAAGCTTTGCAGCGTAAAATCAATGTTACACATTAACCTCACAAACAAGATCATGTGAGCTCTTTTTCCTCCTAAAGTCAACTGTATTTGACTTCATCTTTAGATAAAACAATGAAATGTGGTCACATTAGGGACATACATAGAAACTGAAAATCTGAAAATAAGGCAAAACAGTCTGTGACTTTATTTTTAAAATGTCTCTCAATAAATCTTATGATGGAAACAAGCATATCTAATATTACTCTGAAGGATGCCTCATGGCTTGTCACAAAAATTAGATTTTTTTCATTTACCTCAGTGAACTTTACTTCAGTTGGTCACTTTTAATTTTCTCTTGTAATGCCAAAAGCCAGACAACTGGAAATTTTTATTATGTTTTATGTTGCTGATGTATTAGATAGCATGAATACCCAGGGGTGATTTCCATGTTTGAAATATGAGGTGCCATATTCATCATGCAGTCCAATATTTCCATGTTATTAATGGAGGCGTATTGATTGGTCCATCTGTGTCCTAGTCTGGTCTCTGTCAGACACAGTCTGTCAAAAAACACCCCAGGCTGACAAGGCAGACATCACATCTATTCAACCCTCTGACAAGGTTGTTAGCCATGAAATAATGCTTTTACCTATAAATAGTACTTTTGCATCCTAATATTGCTATCAGAGCTGTGTAGGAGCCTCTTGCAGATATGTGCAAACATGATATTTCTTGGAGGCTTACAATACACAATGGGTTCTTGTTTTGCCATTTGTAAAGGCTACACAAAACGATTATTATTAGTGGAGAATATATAATGAATACTGACACATACTCTCCAGTGATACGTTATGATACCATAGGAACAGTTGAAGTAGGCATGTAGACTCTCATGCAGTATAATCTGCAGTTTAATAGTTTGGAGACTGCACTTCCAAGATAACACCCCCAAAATGATGTGTGTTTAAATTGAAAGTGACACAAGATTCAATTCCCTTTCATACCAACAGTCAACCTTGGTGTCTCCTAGCCATGACCTCAGTGGTTTCTGAAACCCTGCAGGTATTTATTTATTTTATTCTACACATCTAATAAGAAAAAATAATGAGGCTGACATGTTTCATTGTGTATTTCATCATTTAATTTGGTAACTTGGTAAATATCCTGACAACATCATCTATCAATATCATGATCCATGAAAACAGTATGTACATCCTAAAGTTACCCTACTGACAGGGTAAGACAAATCTTACTGTGTGGCGTGCTGCAGATGTCAATTCTTGGTCCATTCCTTTTCTCTGTACACCTACAACCTCTTGACTGCATTGTTTGTTGTTTTTTCCTTGTTTTTTTTTTTTTATCTTTTCTCATCATAATGCTGATGACACACAGCTATAACACCTCTTTCATTTAAATCCCACTCATCCTACTCAGCTAGACACAAAGTAAATAAAAAAACATGATCAGTCAATGCTACTATGGTTAAAACTAAAACCTAACCCTTACCTAAAAAATTGTCATAACCTGAATTCATTGCTTAAGTCCTGCTACTTTTCAACAAAGCAACATCTTGGGTTGAAGGAAAAGCCTTCAACCCAAAAGAAAACATGCTATTACCACATTACATCATTACTACTGTCACTCAAACCACTCAAACCTGAAAAGGAATCTCTGAGAAACAGAATGAGTGGGAAAAAATATACTTAATTGCATTTATTTTCACAAAAATCTTCCTACAGTGTATCAAATTGAATTTGAACTAAAACAGTCATTCAATTAAATACATTCAATGAACGTTCACAATGAACGTATTTACATCACAAAGACCAAGAGTTAATTTAGATTCAGATCTGTTGACCGTGACCTGCTGGGGAGTACAGAAGGGATCTTGGGATCTAATATTTGAAAAGGCACCCTATTTCTGAATGACATCAGAAAATCCTTCACCAATGAGGTTAACCACAAAGTAGGCTTTTGCCTATGAAAAGGAAGGCAATCACCACTAACATACAGTGAAGAATTAAGGTGTTTTTCATTGCTGACTCAAATGACTCTAATAACTGAGCAAGCAGATGGACTCATATAATTGACTGTAAATGAGACTCATAAATAGCAGGTATGTTTTTCACTGTTTAAATATGCCTAATGGCAGACTGAAGCGTGATCTTTGGTTTAAATTGATTTATATGCACAGTGCACTGATTCAGAGAACAGCAGACCATGTTATTACTTACCTAGTTTCCTATCACCTCAAAGATTTACACTCAAAAACAAAGTCTTAATTAGGAAAAAAAAAATAACTACAAGAGTATTCATTTCCTTTTTTTGTTGTTGTTTGTTTATTGTCTATACGTCCAATGTGAAAAAACACATTTGATGATTTTGTGAATTGTGGTTGTTGTATGCAAGTATGCAACCAGAAATACAGGTAGGCAGCTTCAGAGCCATTTGAAGCTGCCTACCTGGCTGCTGATATCAATCATAAAAAAAAACCAATATGACAAGTACAGCCTGAGCCATATGTGTTTTGTTATATTAATAAGTTTTATTGTTTTGTATTAAAGTAGGAGTTGGCTATGCCTTGCATGCCCACTGCTATAACCCATTGTGTGCATTTGTGTGTCACTGGGAGGGATGAAGGCCAGCAGTGGGAGTAGATTACAGCATTTAGGATATTAAAGTGCATCTGCATCACAGAGTTTACGGCCCGTTTGCTGCAGTACATATAGGCAGCTCACAATTACAAAATGTTTTTGCTGAATTACAGTGGATTCGGTCCATACAGATTTGTTTTTGTGTTTTTCAGCCTCCATTACCTATATGAAGAAGACTTTAACTGTTAATGTGATTCATGTTACACCAAAAGAATATTTTATATTTTGTGGATGTTTCTTTCATAATTTGAGTCTCAGTTACATTAGGTTGAACCTTTTATGAAAGTTATTTGGAATATCCTTCCAAAACGTCCAAAATATCTAGTGTTTAGATTAAACATATGCTTTATTAAATGAATCATGTCTGTGTAGATTCATCTTGATCCTTAGAACAGTATAAGTAAATGTAACAGAAATTTGATTGTGAAACTGTTTAGTGTGCATTACACATCTGTCAGAGGATAATTTTATTCTGAATGGTGTAAAACGTATTTACGCGCTGAGATGATTGATACCACTCACATCTGTGTGATAAATATGAAGATATAGCAACAACCATTAGCTTAGTTGGGACTGTAGACAGGGAAAGAGCTAGTTTGACTCTGTCTAATACCTTTTAGGCACAATCAATTTACATTATATATGTAAAAGGGTACAAATGAGTAATGTTTTCATGAGGGGTTTATGTGTTGGACTGTTTCTTGGAGCATTGACTTCTTTGACTGTTCACTGGTTTTAAGGAAGTTACTGCTCCTGATTCAGAAACAACTCACATAAATCCACAACTTTTTGTTTTTACACTTCAGTATTTATATTTCAGTATTACACACTTCAGGTTGAAGGAAAAAGATATAACATGTTAAAGGTGCAGTAGACAATTCTGGATAAAGACAGTTTCAGCAAATATAACAAAAAGTTATTTTGTAAAAGTTACATTTAAAGTGTGAATTACAGATGTTCGGGTTGGGAAGATTTTGTAACATTTCAAAGGAGCCTAGCTACTTGTTTCCCCTTGTTTCTAGTCTTCATGCTAAGCTAAGACAACGATCTGCGTGGGTTAGTTTCCATCCACATATGAAAACTGTATCAATCTTCCTATCCAACTCTTGGCAAAATTTCCAAAGTGTCAAACAGTTACGTGATTCTTTTGGGAGGAAGCCTGTGGTGGATCAATGGCCCCCCTGCTACCCTCCATCCATATGCAGCCTCCATATCCAAGGTGTTTATTTGATGACAATGACAAAAACATGCTCAGTAACAACGAAAAGGCCTCATTAACAAGTCAGTTTGTAATTTCAGTTCTGCCTTACATAAGGGAGATGACATACCTTTCACTTAGTCTAAACACTACTCTTCTAAGGCACATACACATCCCACTCAGAGCCCCCCCCTGCTGAGCTCTGTGGCTGAGCTGATTAGGGGCTTTAGGTGAGGGCAAAGCAAAAAGAGAGCCTATACCTCTCTGACCCCCCCCCCCCCCCCCCC
>CM076660.1:12803135-12882271 GCA_038496675.1 Rachycentron canadum | reverse complement strand
CCCACACACACACACACACACACACACACACACACACACACTTTTATACTTCATTTGCCCCATATCTCTCCAACCTCTTTCATTTCTGCTGGGTCCATTCACATTCTTCTTTTGTTTGGACTAAAGGAAATGACCTCACCAGTCCTCCTGCTGACAATAACCCATAAAGAGCAGCGAATGGGCAAGCAACGACCATGGGAACTTAACAAAACAATGGCAATATTGTTTTACACTGCAGCAAGAGCATCACAGCATGTTGCTAGGCTTTTGTTTACATCCTGAATGGACATCCTCTCATCTTTCTTCACCAAACTCATTATGTGACAATCTATTTTTAAACAGATGCAGGTGGTGAAGTTTATTACAAAGAACATCGAAAAAATATTTTATTGCTTTATTATTTCAGCACAGCCTATGTTTGCTGTTGGTAAAGTAACCCCTTTTGGCATACGCCAATAAAATATAAGATAAAATATAATCAGTGAAATTTAATCTGCATTCACAGTCTCACTGAGATTGAGATCTTGCTAAAATAGGCAGCAATAACAGAAAACAACAAGTTATAGACAAACAACACATGACAAATATCATAAAATATGCTACAAAATCAGAAACAGAAATGCTAAATCATGAATAAAAGTCCTAATAAAGTCATTTAAGCAATTTCTTCCAGGAAATGTAAACATAAAGGGTACCTTGAACCCAACCTTGTATATGCCACATGTAAGCATTTTAGTTTAAAACATCCAAAATGAACTAAAATTAGAAGATGTCAACTCTATATCTTGTGTTTCGGATATATTTTGTAAGTAAGCATGCTAACCAGATAGCCCTGTCTCATCCTGTCTCGTAATTCCACTTTGTGCATTAGTGAATCACTTGACTATTACATGACTAGTGTCCAGTTTGCCCTCATTCAGGGGGCGGTGATGCTTTGAACTAATTGTTAACATTATAAAGCAAATGTTGATGGTGAAGTGGTAGATATGTTTATCATTCTAAGCATCACACCAGTACTGGAAGATAGTGCTGGATTAAAAAGCCAGTGGACAACCAAAGTTATTACAGTTCATTACAAGGAATTTCATGGCAGTCAATCCGAAAAGCTGTCAAGCCATTTCATTCAAAACCACAAATGTTACAGCCTGATTGAAAGACACCAAAGACAGTAGGCTTCATCCTCATGGGGTCAAGACTACATGTGCAAAATTTCAAAGGATTTCAAAAGTATGCATCTGTTGTCTAGACACAGGCACAAATGAATATTGCCATCACAGTATTAATACTTTTTAATTTAACGTTAATAGATTCAAACTGTGTAACTTTAATCTGAAAACATGAGGTAGACGGCCAGTATTTAGATGAAGTCTTATACAAGTCAGTGTCTCAGATATTTACAAGCATGTGTCTAAGATTAAAACTATGAGGGTGACATCAGTGTCTGCAGTGGTGCAGACCGTCACACTAAAGTGCAACATTTCAGACCTGAACAAACCATTTCTCCTACCCTCACTTGGCTACCACAAGGTCACAGATACTGAAAAACTGACCTCATGCTACAAGAGAAAATGAAAAACAGAGAGAGAGAGAAAGAGGAGAGGACAGATTAACTGTTTAATCTCAAATCTGTGATTGATCTGGGATTATACACTGTTTGTGTCTTTGGCCTTGTGACTTACAATATAGGGAAACCTTAGGCAGAATGAAGTCCAACTGACACACACACATAAATACACACAATGCTCGAACTGAAAACATGGTTGTGATATGATTTTTGTATAATACTACCTGTGACTAGCCTGTTATTTTACATAGCAACCCTCAACAGATTGTATAGCCTGACAGCAAACAACAATTTTTCAACGTAACAAATGATTTTTGGACATCCAGTTCACCAAATGATGTAAACTCTGGTCCATTTTTGCCTGATTGAAATGGAGAAAACTCTTCTTCTCCTCTTGCCCCCCCCCAATCAAATTATAATCTCTGATTCTTTTTGTCTGGTATCTGTGCACACACACATGCATGTACATGTGTGCGTGCTTATGTGGGTGTGTAATCTCTGTGGCACTGCAGGAACGCGGAGTGTGCGCTTGGCCAGGGTTCAGCGGGCAGTTCACAGGATTATGATGACTGTTGCTGTTACATCTATGTTTTGGGACACGAGAGGAGAATATAAAACCAAGAGGGAGAGGAGATGGAGAGAAAATACAGAGGTGTCCGAGGTGGAAGATCAACTGACAACAAAGGGGGCTTCGAGTGGCCCGACTCTGGAGAAATAGGTGCACAAAAGGGAAAGTCAAAAAGGCAGAGGACAGAAGGGCTGTGTGTTTGTGCTGGATTATTTCTGTGGGGTAGTGTCTGTGTGTTCCAGCTGCGGACAGTGGATTATGCTAAAATTCATGAGGATGCCTGTCTGTCTGTCAGCCTTAGCCAGCCTTTTCTGTGTCTTTCTGCAGAGGAGGATTGCAAACTTTTATCCAAAGGGGAAAACATATCAGTGCTTATCTGTGACAGCACTTGCATCAACTTGGTGGGAACCCTACAGGAGCTGACAGACCTGCGGAGGTACTGAGTCTGCACCAGTCAGGAGAAGACAGACACACTGCAGCAACAGTCAGCAGGGTTGGACTTGGCAGTGATCATGTTGTTACACCCTTCCTGCTCCCTGTGCAGCTTTAATCCACTGGTCTGTCCTTCAACATGACAATCCTACACACATGGCGCAGCCTCACACTCGCTAATAACACATACACACATGTATGCACACAAGCAAATTACTGCTCAACTGGCACAGGGGGGTTTATCACTGACTGACTGAAAAAACCAATCACAGCAGATGTCACACCAGCTCAACACATACATATGCTGCCACAATTGCTTTTTTCATTATGTATTGTGTATACCAACACTGCCCTTCTTTTATTACACTGCCCCAACTCTGATGCCAGCTTTATGTTTGGTCCCAGCTTAGTGTGATTACACAGCTGCACCTGTTACAGTGAGGCAAGAGTAACTCTATTCATTCACACAAACACACACACACACACACACACACACACACACACACACACACACACACACACACACACTATAAGACGTGGGGATGCCATCTGCAGGAGTGGCCACATCTTAGTGTGATTACAGCAGGGCACCTGCTGACACCAGGCATGTTTCAACACAGTGAGATCTGGATTGAAAAACAGAAAACTTCCGCACTGATAAGGAGTAAAAGTCATTTAGTTTTTAGAGATGAAATGATTTAGATATGAAGATGAAAGGAGTTTGATGCTAACTGTCAGAGTTGCAGCAAATGAACTGGCTGAGCATTAAACATAACTAGTGAAAACAGCAAGAAAATAAGTTAACCTACAGTCTAATGTACAGAGATTTCACCTAATTTTACCAATCATGAAATCAATTATCAGGCTTTTGAGGGTTTAAAAGTTGTAACAAATCCCCTTAGTAATAGTTAATAAATCATATACTGCTGCTTAATATCAATTACAAGCCCTCTTCTGTTGTGAAACAAAACATTTGTACAAGACACATTGATCATTGTAGATGACTTCACCACTGGGTAATCAAATTAAATACATATTGTCAAAAGGTTTTTGTTTTGTTTTGTAGTTTTACCTGTTTTATTTATACTTTCATACAGATAATGACAAGAAAGGTGATGGTGATGATGACAATGAAATAAGTAAATAGTCTAATTTGTGTTTAAATTAACACTTGTGATATGTAACAATAATATGAGATAGATAAAAGACTCAATTGTAGGCATATTCAATCATGTGTCAAAACAACAGGCTGACACTAAAACTAAAAATAAAGTGTTTTAACTGCCACAGTTATAACAAGACTGAATACAGGTGGTTGTGAACAAGAGGTTAGTGAACAAAAAAGTGAGTAGGACTTTATCACCATTATTATTTACCTCCGGGTTTTAACTTTTACTGTTCACTGAATGTAAACTGCAACATATAAGACACATGATCCTACAACTGATTTTTCTTATGTCCATATCTCCACATTGATGGGATGGCTACAGATAAAGCAGCCTGCCTCTCACCTGGATGTCACCTGTGTCATTTCATTATTATTTATGTGCAAAGAGGAGCAGAGCAGCCTACCTGGTACCACACAAGTTGTTATCAGGAATATCCAAAATCCAGTGCTCTCCATGTCCATACCACCGTTGCCAGTGTCCCGCTGTGGTTCAACTCCCAGTGTGCACTTGTTGTCTGTCTCCTGCCTCCCAGTCTGGACACCGGTTCAGCCTCAGGACCGTCGGCTCAAGGTCCCGTCAGGTCTCCATGTCCTCTGCGACAAACCGAGCTCCCCACACTCACTCCTGCTCCTCAACCTGCAGCCTTGAAAAAAAGCTTTTGTGAAACTTGTCTCCGCAGCTTGTGTCACTTTTTCTTTCTCCCACTCTTAATACCGACTTCCCTCCGTCTGGTAACGGAGCTGCAGCAGTCTCTGTCCGGCTGAGGCTCGGCGGGGATAAAGCAGCTTAACGCGTGGGCAGATTATTTCCGAGAGAGCCTACCTCCCCCCACCACCTCCACCACCCCCCAGTCCTGACCGACGACTCTGTCAGTGTGTGAGGGCTGAGCTGAGCCACACCGGCTGCTCTGCACATTAAAAAAAAAGGCGCAGTCAGGTTATTTTAACTGAGCAGACTCAATGGACTCAATTAGGGGCCCAGACAGAGGCGTAGCTAGAGGAATTAGCTCCTGGTGACTATAGGCCCCCTCTGCTGTGCTGTTGTCCTGATGCCACCGTTGACTAGTGTGGAGAGGTGAAGAGATTTAAACCCTGACTTGATCTATAGGCTAACGCTGGTTGAATGATACATTCATAAATAAATAATCACAGAGCCCGTGGTGATGTGGATATCAACTATTTTGTTTCCTCCCCTCTTACAGTAGAGATTTGTAGAAGAAGAACCCCAAATATGTTTATTCATGAACTGTCAAGCGGGAAGATCAAATTTTTACGGAGAAGCAGTCTGTGAGTTTATCCTCTAAAAGATCCTCTCAAATTAATTTTATGGGAATTCACAAATGTCACATTACAACAGCTCAAAGTGAAGCGAGTGCATGAACTGTTCTTTTCTTTTCTTTTTTCTCTCTCTCACTTATTCTTATTCTGCAAAATGCATAATAGAGATGACATTTGTAAGGTCATATGAATGTTGTTTTGTGCAACACTATATATGCAGCCCTCCCAGTTTACATCTGCATGTATACTGCTAGAGGACAACTGAAGGGACATACAATTGCAAAAATGGTTTGGCCTTGTTCATGGTGATTTGCAAAGGAGGGAAGCTCAGGGGAGGAAACCAGTGTTGGCAAGTTGTCAGGAAATGATTCTAACTGGAAGATTGCAGAACACACTGGGGGTGAGAAGAAAGAGTCTGAGACTGCATCTGAAGATGAAGATGAAAGAGAATGAAATGATGTAGGAGGCAGCATGACACGTCTGTTTGACAGAGAAATGTATTCATGGTGACTAATTCAAACGATTGAAAGGCCTTTGTCACAAGCCATGATAGATAAAATGGCGATAGAGAGTAAAGGGGTTCAAGAAATGTTAATTAAGGCATGTGATTTACTCAAGATTTATGACAATCGATTCATTTTTAATAACTATTAATACTTATTTGTTTGTTCTATATAGTCAAAAAGGACTGACTTTTTATTTTTCATTTAATATGTTGATTTTTTTTCATACTCGATATTTTTTTTCATCTACTCTCACTCTCAAAAAAAGCAGACTTGGTGTGTAGCTGGCCTCCATGTTGTGAATCTAAACTTTCCCAGTAGTTGGAGTGGACTAGTTTTGGTCATATCCACCCTTTCACAGCGACCTCTAAACTTCACATGGCCCAACACTGGCACCTTGTGATCCAGGCTGTGAACCTTCATTCAACTTATTACATGAAGTTCCTTTTATTTCCCTTAAGGTGGAGACACTGAGCCACTGTTCATGAGTCATTTGGTATGACAGTGCTAGAAATTTCTAGAGGGGGTCATAAATTTATCCAGTGCAGAAATATTTAAAAATCTCTATATGTTCTTTCAACCTCAGTAAGTGTGTAGTTATAGACTTGATATTCAAGAACTTACTCTAATTTTATGAGGGCAGCTTTAAAAGTGGAGGAGCAGAGGGAGAGTTTCACATAGAGAGACATGAAGGGTGAATTAGGACAAGAGAGTTCTGGAAATGAGACAAAGGTGAGAAGAGAACCAGAGAGGAAAGGAGACAAGGTCATCACACCCTGCTGGTAAAAACGATGACGCCAACATTGCTTCAGCATGCCTGCCTGCGTGTTCAGTGTCCTCCGTCAGACACACTGCAGAGGAGACAGACGAATCAGCGTTCTCTGGTCCACCCTCCTCCCTCCCACTCTCTCTCCACCTATCTATGCCTCTGCTGCCTTGCCTCAGAACTGAGATGTTCTGCAGTGCTGCACACTGAGGCAACCACAGCTGTTTATTTCCCACAGAGGCAGGAGCTGCTACATCATCCACGCCTGACAGAAGTAAGTCTCTTCAAAGATTTTCAGCTGCAGCTCGGGAAAGAGATATGAACACTAGGTTCAAATCAGGAAGATAAAGATAAATGGACAGGGACATGTAGATATGCAGGGCATGATACAGCAAGAGGGTGTATGTAAATATTACTGTATAACTTCACATTAAAAACTGTAATGTAATGTATTATGTAATTTTAGGCTTAGGATATTGATGTAAAACTTAGCAGTGGGAAAATGTGAGGAATAGTACAAACAAAAGTGCAAAATAACTTTAAAAGAAAAAAAAAACCTATATCATATTTCACTTTGAATCATGACAAGCAGATTTGGCCACAGGTGGACTCCAGTCAAGCTGTGCAGAAAACTAGAGGACATTTATATTTGACACTTAAAAACTAGATCAGAGCATCACAACCTTTTTGACCCTTTGTATCAAAATAATGACTGTCTTTAATGACAGTTTGTTTCATTTGGTATGGTAGTTTTTTTCTTTGTCTCTATGCCATGGATGATGTCATGACCTCCCCTGAAATGACCTATCAGCTGCCTGGAGAAAAGCAGAAATGGGTCATAACTCAATTTGGCGTATCACTGCAAAGCAAATGGTTTCTTACATTTTAATTTGATCAGATGCTCCTTGTAATGTGCTTTTCTATCTCATATTTCCTCTCTTGTTTTTCAAAGTTGGATGGGTGCTTTTCCATCATGCTCAAGTCTCTGTTTGTGTATGGAGTGCTGGGAGGTAGGAATCACTTTAAAAAGCAATTGTTATCTAAAGTAATAATTCTATATTCTTATATATATATATGTGCATATGTTTTTATACCCTGTGTGTTTTTCATGTGCCCTTCTCTGTGTTGCCCCAGTGTTGCTGATCCCAGCAAAGTGTAATCAAATCTCAGTGTGCATTGAAGATGACGGGGACCTGAGAGTAGACTGTCTCATCGAGCCCAAACCCAACAAGATCAACACCTTTGAGTTCTCTTGGTCCTTGGGATCCAAAGAGTCCCTCATTAACACCAATGTGTCCGGTTTATCGGCAGAGAGCCAGTTCAAGGATAAAAGTACTGTGGAGGAGCTGGAGCCCATTGGCTACAGAATGACCCTGAGTGGCTTCACAGACAACCTCCCACACAACACCACTTACATTTGCAAAATAACTGGGGAGGTTGCCAGAATCAACGTGGAGAAGAGTAGGTGGAGTGATTGTGTGTGGATTTCAGGGAGTGAGCATGAGAATAAGTGAGTGGGAGACAAATTTGTGAGTTTTGGTTTTTTTTGTCAACTGCATCCTATTTTTCTTCCTCTGCAGGTCAACTTGTCCCATGTTCAGCTGTAAGCATGTTTCTGAAGAGCTCCTGCTCCTGGATCATTTGTCTGCTGCTTGCTCTGTATCACACACACAGCTAAAGAAAGATGTTGTCTGGAGCTGGCACATACACATTTATCCAACCACGCCTATGCATCTGTCCGCATCCACAAACATCCCAACACCAGATGTTACAAAGATGTTGCCAACAGCTTTCAGCTGTTTTCCACCCAAGAGCACTGAATGGAATTAAAATATTTCTTTAACTCTCTTTGATGCGAAATAATAAACTTGACTCAGATATGATTCAACAGAAATGTTTAGAGATGTCCTTTTTGCTGCAGAGGCACACGCTATGTTATGTATAATGCACTTGCTATGTAAATATTACTTTGGAAGCTGGAGTGTTTGTTTTCAATAAAGGGATGTTGTTTGAGGTCAAACGTTGTCTTGTTGTGAATGCGGTGAACGTGGTATAGAGATGGGACCCAGATGTGAACAACAACGTCCAACAGGGTGCTCCACTGCTTTTAAAAGCCATGCAATGAACATAAGCCCTGCAATGTTGGATAAAGATGTTACCAATGTTAATAGTGACAGTATGACATGTATATAGACTCTATAGTTGTCTAATTGCCATACAACACTGAATTGAATTAACAAATTTAATGATGTGAAAATTAAAAGTTAAAATGATGAAAAGAGTATTATCCATCTTCAATAAGGGATGCCCAAATGGTCCTTCATGTAGCCAATTGACCCTTTTTTTTTTTTTTTACAACAGACATTTGGCCTTGTCATAGCAGCAAAGAGTCTAATTACATTATAATGGCTCTGATCCATTTAAGGGTTCCAGTAAACCACACCATTCAGCTACAGCCTACACAAGGCAAAGGCTTAAGAGCTGAACAGTCCTTACACAGTGGCTTATTACAGTGGTGCTTTTCATACTTTGGCATGCTAAAATGTATGCTGTGAAAAAAAAAAGATCTGTTTGTTTCAGAACATTTCATTACATTATTTGAATGGAGATTGTCTTTGTGTCTGCAATATTTGGCAAGGTAGTGTAGTGGCTAAACCTCCACCATGAAGACAAAGTAACACTCCTAAAATCAGCAAAAACCTGATTGAGAGCAAGGAGTGTATAAAGGAGCATTTCCAAATCACTGAACATCCCTTAGAGTAAACTAAATAAATCAATAAGAAATGGAAAGAGGATGGCACAGCTATAAATCAGCCAAGAGGAGACTGTCGCTAACAACTGAATCACTATACAAGCAGACTGGTGAGGGAGAAAACTGTGTTAAAACTCAATGTATTTTGTATGGGAAACAATGAGAAAGTAGTTGCCACAGAGCAGCCTGCACAGAAATGGTTTAAATAAAAACAACAAAATGCCCCACAATTGCTTGAGCAATGATTTTAATCTAATTAAGTAACTTTACCCAAACTCACAATGCTGCATGCAAACTGAGAGACCTATCTACACAGACTGAAGGTTATAATTACTACTAAATTATGACTTAAACACTTTTGCAAAAGATTTTGTAATTTATATTTGTAATCTGCAACATTAAAGGGTCCTTTTCTGTTGATTCTATCCCAAAACACCATTTAAATCTACTTTGATTTAATGCTGCAAAACATGAAAACCTCAAAAGGTCATACCTTTGACTTTGAAACCACCAACTTCAAAAAACAGAGTGTCCGGGAGGTCACAAAGGTATATAATTATCTCTATCCCACAAAATATAAGATATAAGAAGAAAAATAAATGAAACAATGAACAAAAACTGTTATATAAATGTTATTTTCACTGGATAATTGCATTGGATTTTTTTTAATTCATGGTAGATTCTGAGTGCATTTTATTTCCAGATGCTCCTTGTTGATGTGTGATATTATTCATGACTGTGCAGTGTCACCAGGAAAACATTTCAGATTACAAACTAGTGGCTAAGACAAACTTAAACACACGCTTGCTGGTCAAATTTACACCGCAACGAGGAAGAAACTATTCATGCCAGAGCTTGCTCTGTCCCCTGATATTAAACCATTTCAGGCCTTGTCGGATCTTCACATCCGTAGTTTGACTCAGGCGAACTGGGAGTTCTTGACCCTCTGCGCTACCCGTAGCTTCCGACAAAAACAATGATGGCCGCTTTTGCTGGTAGCGGTAAAGGACCAGAACTGTCCAAAGCCGAGTATCTAAAACGATATTTATCCGTCGATGATGATGCCAAGAAATCAAAAGGGAAACTTAAAAAGAAACGGCGTAAGGTCCCGGAGAGAGGGTGAGTCAGTGGCGTCGCTTTAATCAGGCTGTTGTCGGACAGATTGTGCAAACGTGCGTTTAGCTAGTTGAGGTCGCGCCGATCGCCGCCTTCAACCAAACGCTTTGAATGGGGACTGTATGTAAAGCTACCAAACTGACTTCTGTTTCTTTGTTTTTAAGCCTTAAAATAGTAGACGATGACATAGACTGGAAACAGATGGTCAACGAGGAGAAGGAGGTTGAAGAGGACGAAGAGGAAGCTCCGGTGGTAAGAAGTTACAGATAACGTGATTTCGCTGTTTGGCCCGATCCACTCAGTTTAGTTGTTCACACGTATCTCAGTTGTTTTCCTCTGGGATTCATTTGGCTTATTATATGTTTTTTTTTTTTAAATAAACATGTCAGCAACCTCAGAAATGCATCGCTTTGTTGAACGACAAACGTGTCTTGAGATCATATAATGTGATTTTAAAACTTTAAAACTAACTAAAAGTTACTGTGGTTTATATAGTAAGAGCTCTGATTTTGTCAAATGTATATTGTCATATTGCCTAATGTTTTCTTGAAACTTCCTCACTGTCCACGCAGATTGCTGAGGTGATTGATGATCGACCAGAGGAGGTGAAACAGCTAGAAGCCTTCAGAACCAGCAACAGATGGAAAGTGATTGGAGGTATTTGGTATTTATGAAAGATGTAGAGAGAATCTGTGCCTGTGTGTTGTAGAAGATCGTTATTTACTTAGTGTCCTTTCCTAATAGCTGATGAAGATAAAGATACAAACAGCAGTCACCATGACTCGCCAGAGCTGTCTTCCAAAAGACAGAGGCATGATTCTCCAGACACATCCCCTCCCAGGAAAGGTTGCCACGACTCGCCAGACACCTCTCCTCCTAGGAGAGGTCGCCACGACTCGCCAGACACGTCCCCTCCTAGGAGAGGTCGCCACGACTCGCCAGACACGTCCCCTCCTAGGAGAGGTCGCCACGACTCGCCAGACTTGTCACCTCAGCGGCAACATAAAGGGAAATCGGGAAAAGTACAAAGTAAAGGTGAGTGATGAGGAGCAAAGCTGAATCTCTTCTTTTTGAGATTTGAGAAAAGAAAAACATCACAACACCCAGACGATCCTCCATCACCAGTCCACGTGGTTTAGTTGGTTGAGTTGCCCTGCTTGAGAGTTAACTGAAACACTAAAATTTTATTTTCCTTGAACTCTGTATGGACTTCATCATTATGAGAAGATTCGTACACTCAGTAAGTAATTGTTTTAATTTGGATAATAATATTCTGTATTACGATTTACTGTTAAAAACTATAATATCAATACAGTGGAATGTGATATATAAATGATATACAAGTGCCCTAACAACTTGAAAACATAAGAAAAGTAGTTTTGGTGCAAATGTTATATAAACACTTAACGAAACAAATAAAATATTTCTTTGTCAGATACATCCCCCAGGAGAAAGAAGCCCAGCTCTCAGAACAGGCATGATTCAGACTCTGACCAGTCGCCTCCACGTAAAAAGCCACCAAGGAGAGAAGCATCAGACTCTGACCAGTCTCCTCCAAGGAGGCGGCCACAGAGTGGAAAGGACTCAGATGAGGACCTGTCACCGCCTCGTAGACCTGGCCAGTCACAGGTGAGAAAAAAATGTTAGTTTGGGGACTAGTATAAAATTTGATTTGCCTCAGATTGCCGCATGTTTTCAATGCTTTTTTTTTTTCTTTTCAGGGGCCGAGGATGCTTTCTGGTGGGAAGGCAGGTCTTGTTTCTGTAGATGTTTTAAGGAAAGAGCAGGAGGAGAACCGCCGGAGAGAAAGAAACAATCAGCCACTTGAAGGTTGGTACAGATTCTCTCATTTAACAAACTTTCCCTTCATAGCTGTTGATGGCAGAGCTCACAGGATTTCTCATCTGATATCTACATGATACACACAATCTCCAAATGCTTACAGAATTCTTTGGTCTCGGTTGGACTTAGTTTGTCAAAAGCTCGATAATGCAGTCATCATGCCGCAGACATCTTATACCTATTTTCCTGCTATGAATAGACGATTCCCGCAATGCCCAGACGGTGTTCCGAGACAAGAGCGGTAAGAGGAGGGATTTGGACTCAGAGAGAGAAGAACAGAAGAAGAAAGCTGGAGAAAAGGCAGCAAAGGATGAGAAATATGCTCAGTGGGGGAAAGGGTGAGTCTGCATACAATTGTCATTCATTAGAGAAGCATACTGAGTGTGATTGTGACCAAATAAAGAATTGAAATGTGTTATGTGCCAACTTGTTTCCATTATTTAAAGTCGGTGTGCATTTATAGGTTGGCCCAGAGCCAGATGCATCAGCAGAAACTTGAAGATGCATTGCATGAAGCCCAGAAACCACTGGCACGTCACTACGATGACGAGGATCTTGACCGTATGTTGAGAGAACAGGAAAGGGAGGGAGATCCCATGGCTGCGATGCTCAGACGAAAGAAAGCTCGCAGCATGAAGACACAAGGTGTTAAATATTCCCTACGTGTAACTTGGACCTTGAGCTGACTGGTGGAAAATGCTTGTTTACCTAAGAATATTGTGTAAACTGCCCTTTTTTTTGTTTTGCAGAGAAGCCTCGGTATAAAGGCCCAGCACCACCTCCAAATCGGTTCAATATTCTACCAGGCTATCGCTGGGATGGAGTTGACAGGTACAAGTGTTGTGTGTATGTTTCTATGAAGGTGTAATTAAATGGGATGTATGAGTAATAGTATTAATGTAGCAGATTCCTACTTCCTTCTATTTTATTACATCTCATATAGCTGCACCGTCAGATGCACAATGTGATTTCATGATCATACTGAACCTAATAGGGAGCTTTCATTAAGGTTAGCTCTGGGGCATCAAATCACAGATGGAGTTAAGGATGTGATTGCAGCAATAAAAATTAAGTTTCAATTTTTTTTTGTCCTGCAGGTCAAATGGTTTTGAACAGAAACGATATGTGCGGATCTCAGATAAAAAAGCTGCCCAGGAGGTGGCTTATAAGTGGAGTGTGGAGGACATGTAACGGCAATCAGAAATGGATGAATCGATGGAATATCAACTACCTGCTGCTGAAACAACTACAGATCAGACTCATCTATTTGATAGAACTCACATGTTGATACAGACTGAGAAAGATTAAATTCACTATGGTAATGTAAATCAGAAATCAGATTATTTCAGACCAATAAACCGCAAACATAACTGTACATAGCAGTGACGTGACAGCATCTTTATGATTTTTGTAATAACTGGTTCAATGTGGCAAGTTGTTTTTCACTGTTTTATTAAATGATGTTTTTGTTAAGTTCTCAGAGTCGTCAGTTAGTTTGTTTAGTGCTTTTGTTTGAGTTTTTTTTTTTTTTTTTTTTTTAAATCGGTTAGGGTTATATCAGTGAGTTTATTTGGCATATAAATATAATATATGTGCATTATTTGGACAAACCTCCACATCCTGATTTTACAATATGTGGACGAATTCAAAAAGTGTATCAAAATAGTATGTATGAAGATTCTCAGTCATCCAGGTCATAGAAATTTGTAAAGGCAACTGGAATTGTATTTGAAGACGTTTCTAATCCCAAAGGCTTCCTCAGTTCAGAACTGAATCAATGTGGTCATTCACTCAGAATATCGACCTCACAATTCAACCACAGATGAAGGTCCAGCTTCGACCCGTCCCCTTCAGTCCCCTTGCCCACTCTCACTCTGATCCTGTGAACGGTCTGTCACAAAAAGCATTGACTCTCAAGACGAGTGCAGCATTGTTTTGATTCTGGGATGGATGTGACGCAACAAATCTACCGATGGGAGTTTGGGGCACTTAATTCCAAAGGATACATCATAAACAACCTGAAACAGACATTTGACTATTTTCATGAGCACATAATGACAAAAAAGGTGACATTATGTTTTGGAATAAATAACAATAGAAAGAAAGATTTTATCAGATAAACATTCAGATTAAGATGACAAACTCATGAATGTAGTGAAGTGTAGTAATGTTGGATTACCTTTAATCCTATGTACTTTGTCTTTTGTTGATTTAATTAATAATACATTTTTAAAATCATAAAATTATTTTTTTACAGTTTGTACGAGTTGCGATTTTTTTATTCATATTTTTTGAACGCAAACTACAGTGATTCACCCTTACTTAGATTATTCTTTACTACTGTCTTTATTTAAGTACAATTACAGATAAGGACAATGATCTTGCAGCCCTAGGTAGGAACCTTTAAAACGTGACCTCGTTTCAATACGGAATGTTTTTATGGATGGACGCGCGGCTACAGGTTGCTCTGTATGGTGAGGTGTAACGTCTGAAGCTCGTGTGAGGAAAAAGAGACTCTTACAGCTTAATTTTGCGGTAAAAATGGTTGACTGGAGTCCGATAGCGAAGGTGTACGACCCGCTGAAAGCCGGCAGTATCGACGGCACGGATGTGGAGCCCCATGACCGGGCGGTATGGAGGGCGATGGGCGCCCGCTACAAGCCTAACAAGGGGGTTGTTGGAGACCCGCTGCTCACTCTCTTTGTCGCTCGCTTGAACCCCCAGACGACCGAAGAGAAACTGTACCAGGTTTTCTCCAAGTACGGGGACATCCAGCGGCTCCGGCTGGCCCGGGACATTGTGACGGGCTTCTCTAAAAGATACGCCTTCATTGAATACAAGGAGGAGCGGTCTGTTGTCCGAGCCCGCAGAGACGCCAACAAACTGGTGGTGGACCAGCACGAGCTGTTCGTGGATTTTGAACAGGAGAGGACACTTAAAGGATGGGTCCCCCGGCGGCTCGGCGGTGGCCTGGGGGGTAAGAAGGAGTCCGGGCAGCTGCGGTTCGGCGGCAGGGACAGGCCCTTCCGCAAACCCATCAACCTCGGTGTCGGGATGATGCCGGACCGGGGAGGCGGTGGAGGTGGCGGGAGAGAGTGGGACAGGCAGGGGCCGAGAGACAGGGAGGACCGCAACCGACACAGAGACGCTGAATGGGGCGGCAGATCGAGGAGGGATGACCGGGACAGAGGCAGAGAGAGGGATGACCGCAGACACGGGGACAGGAGCGGGGACAGGAGCAGGCACAGGGACAGAAGGTGAAGGGTCAAGTACTGATCTCACCCGGGACAGATGTTTTGACGCACAGTCCAGCTGCCTCCAGTGGAGAACTGCCAAGTAAGTGGGCGGTGAAGGAAGGTGGTACTGTAGAGGCTTGTGGTTTGCACATGTGGGGCAGGTTATGGACCCAACCTTCTTATGGTATGATTTGATGTTCATTGTATGTTAATAAGATGTCAGCATGGACTGATACTCTTGAGTATTTCAGTATTTATCAGGGAATGTGACTTAGCAGGATGCTTTTGTAGGGTACATTGAGCAATAAAGACTGTCTAATCATCTCTATTAAAAATAATTATGTTATTATGTTACTTGCAGTGTTGATGTTCAGCCAAGAAAGGACAAGGCTGAATAAAAACTGAATCTACGAACTAAATGGATAAAATATCAAAATGCCAACAATTATATTATACATCTGTAAAGTAGCCAAGCTCAAAATTAAATTAGACTAAATTTGTAACATTTTGGTTGTTCAGATTTCTCACATTGAGCAGTTAAACAATATAGCTTCTCTGTGCCCTGTGGAGCATTGTACTTAATAGAAACCCCTGATGAGGATTTCTGCAAAACTGCCTCTATGCTCCATGGTGTGTTTACTTGTTCAAAGTTAAGCTAAGGCACAAAGATTTTTCTTAGTGAGGTAATTTAAGAGGTGATTTAATGCCCCTCTCCCCTATTTTAAATCTTGTTCTGCTACAAGCAAATTTGTATAGTGTTTATATTGCAAAGAATAGAGCATCAGATAAATGTGAAGACCACCAATTTGAGTTTAAGTTGTAACACCATTATTTTATCTTTTTTAAAACTAATGTGTAAACCAAAAAAAAGTACAATAATCATAAAATTACATACACTCAAGCAGAATAATTAGGATGTCAGCATTTTAACTTGCATCATGTGATTCAAAAGTTATTAATCCTGTGACTCCTGCTGACGCCTTGCTCATCTGTTAAATCCTGGGTTTCAGCCACGGATGCATTTATGAGTGACAGAGTGGATTGTTTCCCACAAGTATGTGTGACCTCATTAAGAAACACTAACGCCATTAGCATTAGCTCATAAAGTCTTGCCCAGTGGCAAATTGCAGAGTGGAAATTCATCACTTGTTTCCTGAGAAGAGCTAAACATGAAAAAAATTGTGCTGGAAAAAAACAAATTCCTCAGTAACACTCACATAAAAGAGTAAACAAAAGCAACTAAAGAACACAATTACACACAAAAAATTAATGAAGGAGAACTTATAATACTTTAATAATAACTTATTAATACTTAATAAAACTAACATGTTTCACTGGTTTAGAATATTCTGTTTATTAATGTGCATTGAATGATTGTAACATCATCTTATGAACAAACTGGGATCAATAACAAAGATATGTCACAAGAGACACTGATGTGATTGTCTTGTCCAACACGCATTGATAAAAAGTGCACATGTAAGCTGATTTCTTACATATTGGAGGTGGTGGTGTTGTTGACGTTGGAGACTATCTCTGAAAAGGTGTGTTTGGTTGTCTGGACGAGGCCACTCGCAGCCTGCCACTGGAGTTCACCATGGGCCAACCAGGGTAAGTCTCTCTTTGTACTGTGTTAAACTCGATCCTGCAAACCAAAACAGTCACAGTCACTGATGAGATCATCTCTACATGAAGCTGTAGTCCACTGTGAAACTGATACAACTCGCTCTGACCTGAAAGCAGGGTTGATGCCAATGTTGTCCGGCTGTGGGAGGGCAGGTGTTCGCCTCCTGCGGATGGAGGATGGAGGAGGGAAATCCTTCTGATACTGAGACTGCATCACAGTTGCATCTTGCTCATTTTTCACTGATGTCAATCCAATCTGATCATGGTTGCCCTGATGCTTCTCCTCCCCTGATTTCCTGCCCCTGCGGCTGCTGTTTCCTTTTCCTGTTTGTTTTGAGGATGTGTTATGAGGACAGTCGGGCTCCTGGTGTATGTTCTGTGTAAAATCATCTCCTGAAATAGAATCAGAGCTTTTATAGGGGTTCATTTGAAACACAGTAAAGAAAAAAAGTAAATCATCTCCTGAAACATTTTATCATCCAGTCTAAGGAGGCAACATCAGGAAAAAAAAACAAAAACATTTCTGTTGTTGACACAATCCACAAATTCAGTGGCAGGCTCCAACTAATTGGGGCTCCTTCTATACTTTTTTTAATACAGACTTATAATTCTTAAATATCTCATTTATTCTCACCCAGAGTTATTCATTTTCCACTATGCTAATCTTCTGTTATTTGGATAAAAGCTCCTGTTAATGTTAAACTGTCGTCCCATTTCATTTCTAACTCTAATGTTATAGCTTAATGGCAATTTTAGACAAAGCTACACCCTCATTGTTTAGCAATTAATATAAACATATTAGGGTCAGAAAAATTGTTTTTCTTTTTGATACAAAAGTAACAGCATTTTTAATTTTACCCATATATGGTTGTTTTTCTGTTACATGATAAGTATTACAAAACTAATGTTTCACTATAAAATTACTGTATTAATTATATTGCAGTTTGACTCACTAAACCTTTAAATAAAAGAAAATGCACAAACTTTTGCCAAAATGCACATGCACACACATAAATATCCACTAAACACAGCACAACAGTGCCTGACATGCCCACTGTCAACACAGAAACACAAACCACAAACTCAAGTTATCTTTAGACAGATAAGGTGCGTTTATTCTCCAGGCTGAGATAAGACTGCAGACCTTTGCCTCCGTCTTGTTGGATGGGCCTGAAGCAGAAAGCCTCCTGTGACGTGGTCTCCATCTTAGCAGGAGTATCTGGGTAGAGGAGAAATCCTGGGGAGGGTAAACAGTGCCTGATTACACAAAGACGAAGTTTTCTGTTTTTCGAATGTATATCCTGAAATAGTATTGTGCATGATAAAAATGAGCCTACTTAGTGAATGGCCTTTTCAAAATTCTTTCTTTTTAACATACTACTTTAGAGTAATTCCAGGTTCATTACAGTTAGATTAACATCACTTAACGTGCTGAGATGCTTGAGGCCAGTTGGTCAGCCAGGAATTGGTGGTGTAGGTTATGGCTCATTTAGGCCCATTTACTTTGACCGCAACAAAAATAATAGCTGTAATGACATTGCCACCAAACACAGGACTGATAAATGTGATGTAAATGGTTTTTTTTTTTTGGTTTTTTTTATGCATTAAAGCAAAACAACTAAAATTTTAGATATTTTAGTTATTCTCATAAGGGGAACATTTCATCTATGATCATATATATATATATATTTAGATGATGAAGAAAACTTCTCCCAGCACCAACATATTTAATCAGACTCATCTGATCTCATTTCTCTCATAATCACTAACCTTTGTCTATCTCTGGGACAAAATAGACGTCAAACCTTTACCTGCCACCGTTGGCAGCTCCCCCCTGTAAGGCCGACTACGCAGAAAGAATTCACAGTGGCGATGTGGGTGTCTCTGGTCTGCATTTTCAATGAACATTTTGTCTGTCTGCTCCTGACTGTGCTGTTGGCTCACTGGCATTAGCAGCAGCTTTGAATTTTTGGTGCCTGGTACAATAAGTAGCTCCTGTAAAAATTACCAAAACTACAGTGTTTTATAGCAGTATCAGAAAGTAGGAAGCATTTCAAAAGTGTTCATGCCTTTCAAATAACAACTAGTATAGGTCACTTATTCACTGTATTGCTTACCTTGGATGTAGAAAAAAAAACAACAAGAAAAAGCGTAGAACAAGAACAAGATGTGGTACACTTCTGCAGTCACACTATACTGCCTACATTTCTCTGTATTTTTAGTATGTGTGTCAGGCAATTTACAGAGCTACTCAAAGCTTGTTTACTGCAGTAGTCATGGCATCCTATTATTCTGCAGTGACTGGCAGATACAGTAGTTACCAACTGAGACAATAAAGCAGCCAGACCACCAACAGAGGACTGCAACTTTTGCCGTGGCTGCTTACCCAGTTGATTTTAAAGGGAACATAGTCCCCTATTAAAGAGCCGATTAAACTGTGGAGCAAAACAAACAAACAAACAAACAAGGCTCATCTCAACGAGCTGAGGTGAGCCTTGTTTACTTCTCGTTTTCAAGGTAAGATGTTTAAAACATCTCGTCTTGCATCAGTGACTCATGGAAGGTATAATGATGGTAAAATAAATCTGATGGCAGTTTTGTTTAGTCACACTCACACCATGCTGGCAAAAGAGAAAGAAAATAAAGACAGGACTATTCAGTGGTTGCCCTGGAGCATTTGGCCCACTCTCAGCAATGCACTGTGCCTCCCAGTTTTCAGCTGGCATGAATCCCAACTATATTTCTTTCGCATTAGAAGTTCTGTTTCAGCCTGTAACTTCTCAGTGGGGAACCTGACACTTGTAAAGCGTGTACTGATTCATTTGACCTCATGCATTTTAAGGTATACTGTGGTGAGAATGTTCTAGCAAACTTGCAAGTCACTTTCACTTATAACACTGTGGTGTATGTGTGTTGTGGGCTGAGGGAGGTAAGACACTATTTTAGTTTTATTTTTTATTTTTTTTTTTTATATCACTAGTTTGTTTTCTGTCACATACTTTAACTGTTGCGTTTGCATATTTTCATGAGAGGATGTCCGCTATTTTGAATTATATCCTATCTTTCCTATCCTTATATCAGACAATATCCATCAAAAAGCAAATCTCAGTTTCAATTTTAACCCCATATAAAATTCCTGTTAAACACAACAGAAACTGAATATACAATTTTTGAAACGATAGGTAATGTTAATTGAATTTTACCAATATTATAATAATCCAAGGGAAGCAGACTATTGAACATCTACATATTTAACATTACTCTATATGCTCCAATTCATACTTTCTCTGTCAAGGTTCAAAATGTCCAGCTATCTTTAACGCCTGCTCCTCCTCAAGAAACTCTTTTATATCTTTAAATGATTCACCTTTTTTATGTCCCTTCACCATGGTGCATGGTGTGGGTGCCATACACTGTTTTACAACATCACACCTCAAATATGTAATCTGTGGCTGGAAATAGCCTATTCTCAAAATACACAATCTACTCTAGTTTGAAAACATTCGCTACAAGATAAAACCTACAAATTATAAAAATTAACATGTTTACAATGAACGAATGGGCTTAAGTGCCAAAGACAGGGTAGTACTGTTGCTTAGTTTGGCGACAATAGAAACAACTTAAATAATTACTGCCCTCGAAAACAAATCAATAATAATAATAACAACAATAATAATTAATGACAACAACAACAATAAAAATAGTAATATGCAGTCCAGACTATGTCATTGTTGTTTTTATTATAAGAAACTTTGCACTGATTTTTGCACGCGCCAGCAGGAGTCTCCCGTTCCCATAGTAACAAGCCTTCATTGAGAGCCCTGTGTAGCCTGAGTTAGCTCCACGGTCTGTGTCGACAGTTTCCTTTGGTCTCATTGCTTTCTTATCGCGAGAGACGGAGTTTTTTAAATTTGATTTTATTTATTTACTTATTTATTTTTGTGTCAACTAAGAAGCGACGTTGTGTTTGTGTTTTTCTGAATTGAACGTGGAGGGAATCAGCCAGGATCCCGTCGTGTAACCAAACTCTCTGTCAGCTCCGCTGCTTCAGTGTCCGGAAGTTCTGTGGGGGGAAAGCGAGAAAGGCATGAAAAAAAGGACCTGGAAGGAACCTCTGGCCAATTTTCTCCGAGAACAGTGAAGCACTGTCTGCTCTCGTAAAGCCTGCGGAGGGGACAGAAGAGGCGCTTTGCTGTGTTTACCCGATAACCGGCGGTGTGTATTAATTCATCGATGGGTCTGCCGACGCTGGAGTTCAGTGACTCTTTCCTGGACAGTCCGGAGTTCAGAGAGAGGCTGCAGTGCCACGAGATAGAGCTCGAGCGCACCAACAGGTTTATAAAAGACCTCATCAAAGATGGAAACATGCTCATATCTGCCCTCAGAAGTAAGTACATGCTGGTCAATCACTTGTTTTCGGAATAAAAATGCATGTTACACAGAGTTACAGAAACTATCTGCCTGATAACAGGGAAACCCAAGGCCATCAATTCGGATAGAGTTTAGCCTGTATTGGTTAATAGTCTATTAAACTGACTTTTGTATCATGGTACTTGCAGTACAGTAAGATAGACAGTCCGTGGTATCCATAGATATACCCATTTATAAAGAGATTTAATAAATAGTTTAGAGGATTCTGCAGCATAATAGCATGGATTTTTTTATCTCTTTAATTCCTTGACTGCAAGACAGTTGGACCATCGCACAACTTTAACCTTGTTATTAATGTTTACAACTACAGACTTATTATGGTATTGTAATATGACTCTTCACTTCACTAGCTGTTGATCTGTGTGCAATAATCCAAGTCTGCAGTTGTAAATGTTAATCCTGTGGGTCCACTGATAAGTATTAAGGTACACAGTCACAAACATATTACAATGGGAATTGTTTTGAATTTTATGTTCCGTCATGTAAAACATGTATCTGTGTTTCAATTTGTTACTGTCTTATGAGAATAAATGGATATTTAACTGCTACTGTTTGATGGTGGCTGTCACACTCGTACACTGATCAAGACTTCATAAAAGCAAGGACTGCCCATTTATTTGGAGCTACTTTTGATCACCTCAGGTTCACACTCAGACACACCTACGCTTTTTGGCTGCCTGCGGTTTTTTTTGACTCACGTGTTGGTTGAAGTCATCAGAGTAAACACTGTTAGTCCTTGCATTACACACAAGATGCTGTGCTTGACAACTGAAACAACAGGATCTCTGCTTTGTTGGCATGAACACATCAAAAAGTATACAAAGCACTGGCTTATCAACCAACAGCGCGAGCAAATGATGATATTACCATTATACAATGTTGTTAGTAAGTTTGTATGGCTGAGCTCAGTTTGCTGCAGGGTGTGACAGCTTGTGTAGACTTTGACACTTTATGTCTCAGCAGTGGATGACATGCAAGAGTTTCATGATAAGTTTGATAAGTTTATTAAGGGAGTAAATGCTGTTGCTTTTTGCACTGCATTGAGTTGAACCAATAATGGCAGTATGCAAACTCACACCAAGAGCATTGTTTTGCAAAATATGTGAATAGTGATAGTTTATGAGTGTAGAGTTATGAAGAAGTGATGTAAATTTGTAAATTGTTTGCTTGCTTTAAATGACTGAATGAAACACTGTTTTTCTGTCAGGTCTTTCTCTTGCTGTTCAGCGCTTTTCTCAGTCGCTGCAGGAGTTCCAATTTGAATGTATTGGAGATGCTGAGACTGATGATGAGGTCAATATAGGTGAGATAAATGATCTAAAACATTAAAAGTTGAGACTGCAAAATATGTTTATAGATATGTATCTTTCCACATTTGTGTATATGGTATATAATTTATTTTGCAGCTCAGTCTTTAAAGGAGTTCTCTCAACTTTTGAGCACCATGGAAGAAGAGAGAAAACGACTGGTAAGAAAAACATTTATATGTATTTGTGTGTGAGGGCAAGAAAACAAACACACTGAGAAAAGTTAAAGTTAAAATGGTTGCACTATATTTTAAAGAAAGTAGCTATACAGAGTTCTAAAACATTGCTCTTAAGTGATCAGAGTGTGTATGTAATGTAATTTATAGGGGTGTAAGTGTTGCTTTTAAAAAAAAACATTTTCAGACTGTTCTCTGTCTCAGTACATCATCTATATCTGCATACACATTTATTATTGATGATTCATATAAATGTATTCTGTTTGAAAACTTCAGACTTCTTTATAAAGGACTTGCATTGCAATCTTGTGCTGATCAGAGTATACCATTAGACTATAAACTCCTTCTTAATCAAATTGTTATCACCAAAGTCAAAACCAATGGTTTCCTATGTCCACAAATAGTGATACAGTTTCTGTCCCTGCTCTACAAACCTGACCAAACTAGGACACAGAGCAACTCAACAAGTAAAAGTTTTTGTCAGTACCTTATGCTTGTCTTAATCTGGTTTTCCCACAAGTCTGATTCACAAATTTGGAGTGAATACTTTGTGCCAGTAGCTTTGAAAAAACGTCTTTGACTCAGAGACCCTCCATCATCCAGACTCCTTTGTGTGGGAGTGACTGGAGTCTGGCACAGTCTGTGTGTAAGCAAACCTCTGTGTATATGCTGTGTACAGTATGAGCATAGTATGCTAACTTATGTATAGCTGTGTGTGTGTGTGTGTGTGTATGCCTTTGTGGCCATGTGCATGGTCTAGTTACAGAGGAACCATGTGGAACCTATTCTGCCAATTCCCTTGTGAGACTGAGCACGGCCTGGGAAAGTCCATAAAAGGGTTCTGTGTGTGTTTTGTCTGCTCTGTGTATGTGTGTGTGTCTGTTAATTGTATGCTTTTCCGCTTGGAGTGGCACCACTGCAACACTGCTGATAGGTCTGAACTTCTAATAATACCATCATTATTGAGTTAAAGGGCAAATTCAGAAAACAAGCTCCTCAAAAATGCCTACCTGTTCACCCTGAAAGGACCATTATAGATATTTGACAATGCCCCTCATTCTCCCTCAGAGTTTTCAGTTTCATCCTTCTTATTGTAATGTGCTAAAAAAAAAAAAAGAACATACAAAGACACTAAACCTTTCTTTGGGTACTGGTGCAACACTGAACTGACAGGAAGTCATGATGCGGGGCTGGGAAGTTATTTAGAGCGCAATGCTTAAATCAACTGGACAGCACAAAGCAAGACGTGACTGAATCTTGCTAATATACAGACTCATGACTAAAGAGGAAAGATAAACACTCGAGGCCTGATACAGTCTACCATGAAAATATTACAACAAGTCAAAGTCAGAGGAAACTACAATTTTACATTGTCTTGTAGTAGTAGCACAGTCTTTGGTGTGCTATTAGATTAGTCTAATACATGTTACTCTTCTGTGTAACATGTATTAGACTAACATGTACTAATCAACAGTTAAATGCTACACAATTATGCTGCCACATATGCTGGACAGATAAACTAATGTTTTCCCTCTGAACTACTTTTATTTGAGTATTTGCATATAGACTTTTTTTGTGATGTGGATAACAATTTTAAGAAAAGTCCATTAATTACAGAATGGCTCACATTGTCTGAAATAACTCAAATACTAAATGAGGCCATCATAAAATAGAAAAAGTAAATCACTGCCTTAGCTTTACTGATATACAACAACTTTGTGAAGTTTGTCATACTTAAAGATCAAATAAATGTCTGTCTTTAAATTACTTTGAAAACCCCTGGGAGATACACAGGGAGATTCTAGTTGTGGGTTTTAATTTGGCTTTTTTCAATGTTCTGTGTTAACTACTGCCCACAAATAAAGCCAAATGTAAGGAAATGTGTTTTTTTTTTTTTTTTTCTCGACAAAATTGACTATATAAAATAAGTGACAATAACAATCAGATTTAATGAGAACACAGAAGTCTTCACCACTGTAGTTCTTTTGGGACAGGAACTGAGCTTTCGTCTTATTTTTATTGCTAGTTTTAAGATTTACTGTTATGATGTTATTCCCCTCTCTCAGATCCAGAATGCTGATGACGTGCTGATCTCACCACTCGAGAGGTTTCGTAAGGAGCAGATTGGAGCTGTAAAGGTATTCCTGCAGGTGTTTGAATTAAAGGCTAAATCAGATGCTGAGCGGATGATTAACTCACAGTGGCTTTTGCTTGGGTGTTTTTACATAAAAGAAGCACTTGTGATTTTCATATCCTCTCTGCTGAGAATTTAACAAAGTCATTACACGAACCTCAGTTCATTAAGCTTGTTGAGTTCATTAGTTATCTAACACTGTGGGTGGTAATAAGACAAATCATCCTGCTCTAGTCTGTTCCAAGTGGGTCTCTCAGTCAATGGTCAGAAAGTCGAATTTGTTCAGATAAATCATAGATCACAGTCCAGTGTCAGTGGCAAGGTCATGGGAACGGACGCTAGAAGGCAAGACAGGGAACACGTCACAGACAGATAGTTGAACTCAGGCAGTGTAAACACAGAATGAGTCTGGTGTCTGGTTTCAGCAGCTGTCTCAAGACTTACAATTCAGTCAATTTTTTTTCCTCAGCCCTTTCTTTAGACAGAAATGGGGGCAGAGAGAGCAGTGTCATGCTGTAGACAGAGTTTAAAAAATAGAACACGTCATAGCTAAAACAAATCCTGAAACTGAAATCACAGCTTGTTTCTCACAGCTTGTTTCTCAGTGCTTATCAAAGACACTCCTGTAGAATGTGGCAGGATTGTGTGAGCAGTACATCCTCATACTGGTGATGTTGAGCTAGAAAGAGAGGTTGGACATGTGGGGTTTGTAGCTGCAGCTGTTTTGGAAACAAGCTGTTGTCCTAAATATTTTGGCTGACTCTTCTTTTAGATTATTAATGCCCTTCATCATAGCTTTTTGGCCCCTTGGAGCTGGAATGTTAGTTCTTTCCAAAATCCTACTGAGCTTTTGTCACTCTTGAAAAAAAACAGCTACAGGATGTTGTGCAGATATTTGCAGGGATGCTTTGATCTCACTGCAGATTTGTGGCATTTTGAGCCAGAGCAACGAGGGAAGGCCATGTCAGTCATTTGGTAAGTAGCTGAAACATATTGACAGCTATTTGACCACCACCTAAGGTTGACGTTTCCTATTCAGAGTGAAAACAATTATGGGATAGATAACCAAGATTTTTGCAAGAGAAAGTCAAGGCTCCAATTCTTTGGTTAATGGCCAAAGTAAACATAAAAATGTTAGCATTGTCAGTGAGCATGTTACCACACCTTCAAAAAGCAGCTAGTGTTGCTGTAAACCAGTCTTGTTCTTGATGCCAACATCAGTTGACATTGTGTAGTACTGGCTAGCAAATGTTTGCATGCTAAAATCATAAATGAAAATCCCAAACATGGTAAACATTACACCTGCGTGTAGACTCTTAATTTTGTTGCCTGTATATATTTACTTAGTAGGTTTGGTGCAGTCAGACCAGGTATCAATACTTTGTCATTACTGAATTATTTCAGTGGTACATTAGCCAGATAAATTATTTTGCAACATTGCAATTTAAACATTGCTAAATATATTTTTTACACCATTCTGCATAAGTTGTGAAATTATTAATGTCTTGTATAGCTGCATTTGCCACAATAACAATGAATACTATTGCATTTAAGGCATTTCTGAACAAATGAAGAAATATTTGAATATACCTCAGAGTGAATTATCAAATGTATTATTCTGGCACTAATGTTGCAACCCAGGTATCATAACAGTACTGGTATTAGAAAAAAAACAGTCCCATTGAAGGATATGTTAAGTGCTGGGAAACGGGATATATACAGTATTCAAGTAGTGTACATGTGCACATGTCCTCCCCCTGTCTTCTCTAGGAGGGAAAGAAGCAGTTTGACAAGGAGACAGAAAGGTACTACTCTGTTCTGGAGAAACACCTCAGCCTGTCCTCCAAAAAGAAAGAATCACAGCTGCTTGAGGTAAACAGTCCAATTCCTAGAAACACACACCTAGTTAGATAACATAAAGTAATAGTAAATGTATTGTGGCTGTTTTGTTGCAGGCTGACTCACACATGAGTAAAGACAGGCAGGTTTTTTATGATGCATCACTGCAGTATGTCTTCAAGATCCAAGAAGTGCAGGAGAGAAAGAAGTTTGAATTTGTGGAGCCGGTGAGTTCACATACATACGTACATACATTGTGATCATGTATTGGCGCAAGTCAACATTTTAATACTGGGATACACATTTATTTGTAAAGCACAAGGTTTGGTCAGTATCAGCCTCCTGCCTTCTGTGTTGAGTGCATACAGACATGATAATGGAAAGGCAGCTATGTCATTTTCTGAAAAACACATCACGCACACTGTTTGGTCAGTGATGAAAATGTTTTAATGATACATATCAGTAGAGTCCACTTCCTGTTGCTGTAGCAGCACTTCCTGCATGGAGATCTCTTCCGCCTGACAGAGAGGGAAACTCTTTGTTGTAAAGTAAACAAGGGTAGAAAATCAAGGAACAGGCAGAGTTCAGGGGTTTTTCCTCTACTGATGATATTTTGATTGATTGAGCAGATGACTGACAGTCATTCTTGTGTAATCTCAGTATAATTTAAAATACCAAGCCCTTGTCCAACATTTTTCCTGCGGATTTCTCCCTCTGGTCTTCAGCTATTAGCCTTCCTGCAGGGGTTGTTTACATTCTACCATGAGGGCTACGAGCTGGCCAGTGAATTTGAACCCTACAAGCAGCAGCTTCAGTTCAACCTGCAGAATGTAAGTGTGTGTTTACTGCAAACCTCTGGACCAAATGTGGGCCTGATGTCACTTGTGAATAGTATTTCTAACCAGTTTATTCCATCTGGTCTACCTACCTTTTAAACAATCAAGAGAAATTTATTTGAATTTGAAATCTTAGGTGCATAGGCAGTACCTGGTTCTATTACTATCTGACATAAGATAGTCAATCTTTTTTTGAATTGATTTAATCTTTTAAATTATTGTTGTTGTTATTTTTATTGTTAACATTATTATTTTATTCTTATTGTTGAAATATCTATCTAATCTATCTTGATCAATCAATCAATCAATCAATCAATCAATCATCTAACATGATGAAAAACACAATGTTAACTACTTTTAACCACAGCTTGAATAAGACTTGGTCTTATAACAGACTTGAATATTTTAATGACTCAAAAGTCCAGACTTTGTTCTATCAGTCCTCTTTGGTTTGTCCTTAAATTTCGATCCATTGCATCTTAGTGCAAACTTGTATGTCATTGCCACAGCCTTGAGACTTAGGTCTCTGATATTTATTTCTTCTTGGATATAGGCTATATATAGGATATATATCTTTTTTTTAAAAAAGGTAATTTAGGAGAAGATTTTATATTGTTTCATACAAATATGAATGCAAGCCTCTTTTTGGTGGATTTTCTTACACATATATTTGTTGTTAAGGCTCGAAATAATTTTGAAAGTACACGTACTGAGGTTGAGAGGCTAATGAAGAGGATCCAATCAGCAGAGGAAGACTTCAAAGCCCCCAGCTGCTTTACCATGGAGGGATATCTGTACATACAGGAGAAACGTGAGATATACAGAAATCAGTAGAAATCATAAATGCAGTCTAAAATATCAAACTCAAGTGGAAATACATGAAAATGTGTGCCATATGTTATAGGGCCTTTGGGCAGTGTGTGGACCAGATACTACTGTACTTATGAAAAGAGCTCCAAGATGTTCACCATGAGCAACACAGAGGCCAGACCATCCAGCAGACAGGTGAGCTTGCAGCACTTATGTCTGTATGGTTATGTACCAGTCTCAAAACAGTCTCTATGCCTATGACGCCTATGGTGCAAACAATGCACAGCAATGTTGTGATACATTTTAGCTTTATCAAAAAAATTATTTTGATTAATTATTCAACCTTATTGTGAGTTAATCTTTGTAGTGTTCTGACAAACTGAAAAGTGAGAACATGTTAAGTCAAGTTTCTTCACTGCAATATCAATAGCTCAAACTGTGAGAATCCTTACAGGACTTTAATACCATATATTAAACACTTAATGCAAACACATCTCTGTGGTAACAGAATGGTGTGGTGAATGGCACTCCAGAGATGTTCCGGCTGCGCTCCTGTGTTAGAAGGAAGACAGATTCAATCGACAAACGCTTCTGCTTTGACATCGAGGTGGTCGAGAGGTGAGAGGGAAAGGTGACTCTGATGCTGTGTGTCCATAACATGGCTACTGTTGAATTGTACTCAGGTAAAATGACCCGTCTTTCTCTACAGACATGGCGTTATCACCCTACAAGCACTTTCTGAGGCCAATAGGCGGCTGTGGATGGAGGCAATGGATGGAAAAGAACCTGTATGAATATGTGCATCATTAAATAATGATACTCAGGAAAGCATGTAGGGACAGAAAAGGTGGTCAAATTGTGACTTACACTACAGTTAGGCATCATAATTTCATTATAGTCACTGACACTGGCTTCTTCACAAAAAGGTTTTTACGAAGCCATTTGAAAGTAATGCAAACACAGATTTATATTAAGCATTATTCCATTAAACACAAGCAACTTAATAAAATAATAAAAAAATAAGAAATGATAAAAATGATATGACATGAATGATTTTCTAATGTAACTCTGTCTCTGTCTTTCTTCAGATCTACACTCTTCCCTCTTTACTTAGCAAAAAGGAGGAGAGTAAGTAACTCGATTTATTCTGTTCATAAATGGTGCATTTGCTTCAGTTGAGAGCAGTTATTTATTTAATGTGCAGAAATTAAAGCCATGTCTGGTCTTTTGTTTTGCAGCATTTCTCAATGAAGCAGGCTTCAACTTTGTTAAGAAGTGTATTGAGCTAGTGGAAACAAGAGGTATTCCACCTCCACAAAATGTCTATGATTATGGTCAAACTGATGCTGTAACTACAGTGTTTGTTTAAACATGTCTGTATATGCATGTGTATGCAGGCATTACCACCCTGGGACTGTACAGGATCGGAGGAGTCAACTCCAAAGTGCAGCGGCTGATGACAAGCGTGTTTGGTAAGATGTATGATATCTTCCTTGCATGGACATCCTTTGCTCCATCACAATCATTCAAAATCAAACAGTAAATTTAAATATAGATGTTGATTTTGTAACTATACTATGAATCATGAGCTCTCTACTTTCCTGTAGCAACCACAGCTCCCTCTGACATGCAGCTGGATCCAGACGCCTGGGACAACAAGACCATTACCAGTGGCCTAAAGAATTATTTCAGGTTACATACTGTACAGTACAAAACCATGTTTCTGTGGGACAAATTTCATGAACCATAAATCATGATTTCCAATCTATGTGCAGGTGTCTGGCTGAACCACTACTGACCTACAGACTGCATAAAGAGTTCATCAAGGCTGCAAGTAAGAGCTGCCTTCTTCAAAACACAACATAGACAGATAGAATATGATTAGCAAAATCTGTGTTTTGACTGAAATTACTGCCTTGTGTTACATTATATGTTATATACTCCCCTCACCATCACTGAACCAGATCCCTTTCCTTTCACAGAATACGATGACCAGAAGTACAGAGTTAGAGCTATTCATGCTCTTGTTCACAAACTACCAGAAAAAAACAGAACAATGTTGGACCTCTTAACCAAACACCTCCTCAAGTATGTTTAACACATCCTAGAAAGTGTTAAATATTTTCCCTAAAATAGTTGTGAAAATTTAAGAAACGTTGTCCTCACACCATAAAAGATTTTTTGGTGAACATCCCACAATCTGTGGGCAAAGTGGGCCAAAACCCTTACATGATAAGAGTCCCAGCATAAATAATTGAAAAAATGTAAAACTGATTACAGTTAAAACACTATTTTTTAAAACTATGTTAACATTTTATCATTAACATAATCTGTATAAAAAGTGTTATATAAGTGTAACATATAAAGTTTGATTGATTGATTTATATGCTGCAGGAATTCATGAACTGAAACTTCGATTACGAACACTTATTAAATAGTTTTTGTAATTGTGTGTGTGTGCAGAGTGTCCTCTCACAGTGACCAGAACCTGATGACTGTGTCCAACCTGGGAATGATCTTTGGCCCCACGCTGATGAGGTCACAGGAAGAGACAGTGGCCGCAATGATGAACATCAAATTTCAGAACATTGTGGTGGAGATTATTATTGAAAACCACAACAAGGTATGCTTACACATAAGCGCACGCACACACACACACACACACACACACACACACACACACACCTAACAAATATTTATACTGCATGTTCCTGCCAGATCTTTGGTGAGGCTCCAGACTTGTCAGTGCCGTTACCTCAGGCTCCGTCTTCTCGGTCAACGCCTCGGAGGAACAAGGCCATCTGTCTGTCATCTGGAAAGAGGAGGGCTCGTCTCTACCCTCCTGCTCTCTGCCTGGCAGACAACGACAGTGAGTCTCTGAAACCTCTTGTCATATATCCTACAAACAGTGGTGAAGCTTAACTAAGTAAATTCAGGCATGTTTAGGCAAGGCAAGTTGATTTGTATAGCACATTATCATACACAGAGCTGATTCAATGTGTTTAAATAAGATAGAAATTAATGAAGAATAGAAATAGAGGTAAAAAGCACAATAAGAGAACTGTATAAAAATTAAATGAAAACACAGATTTTAAACAAATAATATATAATTAAAAAGCACAATTTAAAGGCAAGGAGTGTTTTTTAACTTCTTCTTATAACCAGTAATGGCTTGGTCTGATTTGATATCCATTGGTGAGCAGCATAATGGCTGAAATACATTTCATCCTGAATTTACTCAAGTACTGTGTTTAATTGTAAATTTAAAGTAGGTCTGCTTTAATGTTTCCTACAGAAATAAATAGTTTACTTTTTACTCCGCTCTTTACCGGCATTGCCATTCATTCTCCTTATTAGGCAATATGTTTTCATCTCTTTCTCCAGGTGACACATTCAGTAGCAGCCCAAGTACTACTCCTATGGGCAGTCAGGAGTCTCTTTCTTCACACTCCTCTGAAAAGAATGGACTGTCTCTGACCTCTCCTCCGTCCTCTCCTGCTGCTGAGCCCAACTCTTCCTCCACAGTGCCTCCATCTCCTCCTGCAGCTCCCTCTTGCTCCCACAACTCCACAAATGGCAAGGATCAGAAACACCTGATAGACGGCAATGCCTCCCCTAACCTCACACCTTCCTCATCCTCCAGGACTTCCTCCAAACTCCCTCCAGCCCAGCAACCTTCCTCAGTGTCCTCCTCCACATCCTCTTTATTCTCTGCAGAGAGGAGTTTTTCTGTCGAAGGAAAATCGACTGCTTCCTTGTTGTCTGTTAAACAGTCAAGATCTTCCTCCAGAGCCTCCACATCCTCCACATCCACCCAGCAGGCCTCAGTGGAGCGTGCCTCCCTTATCAGTGAGGGTCAGCCAGTTCAGAGAGTGTCCTCTGTCTCCTCTCTGAAGAGCACTCATTCGGTGGATCAAAGAAATATGTCCGGCACCTCTTCCACTGTCACAGAAACCAGAGTGACGTCTACCTCTCCAACTCGACAGCACAGGGCTGCTTACAGGACTGCGTCCTCCTCTTCTTCCTCTTCTTCGTCATTGTTTCCCTACCAACTTTCCACATCTTCCTCTCTCACCTCCTTACACATCTCTGAGGGTGCGTACATTTGTTTTGTAGTTGTAAAAATATGAAGATGAAGCTATTGGTGTAGTGTGATAAAAAGTTTAAATATCTGTCACTTCCCTGTTTATGCTCAGCCCTGATTTATAATGTTTTATTGCAGATTATAAAAGCTGTCATGGATCGGTTCAGAGTCTTATGTCACTGGACCCACGAGATGGAAAACACACACGTAAAGCTTCACACGTCCGGTGTGACTCTGATCTGACTGTGAAACACTCTGCAGCTGGATCCAGCAATGGTTACCAGAGGCCTGGCTCACTGTGAGTGTCAGGCTCGGAGTCATACAGTGCTTTGCCTGTGGTCTGTGCTCTCACACACATGGCCGGCTGAAGAAACAGCCATTAAATTTTTACATGATTCTTTACTGTAACATCTGAGACATTGTTGGTTTGATTTCATAAATTATTTCAGTTTCTGATTGGCTCAGCTTGGTTTATGATGCAATAAAAACAGTAAATTATTTCTTATATGTGTGACAGATTATCAGTGAGACTGCCTCAACGTGAGAGTTCAGTGTTCTCCTCAGCATTAGACATATGTTCCTCAGGAAGGTATGTTGTTTTTGATTGGTGTCACAACCTTTGAGACTTAAAGCTGTCATTGAACCCTGAATTCTACTCAAGCAAAGTAAAACATATTAAACCACAAAATTCTCCTTACCTCACTTGCTTAATAACATTTTTTTTGCCTCCTAGGGAAGCAAAAGCTCTCTACTCATGTGAGGCAGAGCACAGCCATGAGCTCAGTTTTCCACAGGGGGCACTGTTTTCAAATGGTAAGAAAACTTAGGTTTAATTTCCTTCAGAATCTTTGGTCCTATTTACACCTGATATTAACATGTGTTTTTGCATGTTCAGATACAGATTGTATTTGAATAAAAGGTTTAAACACACTTAATATGTGTTTGCATTAGTGACAACAGTAGGACAGTCGCAGTTTACTGATCAGCTCACTGCAAAACTCTAGTATGTTCACATATCTAGTGGGAAATGAAAATTTGCTCAGGGGTTATAGAGAAATTTCCAAGTCTTAAGAAAACTATGGGCCTCTGTGTAAGTTATGCACAAGTTGAAGTTTGATTGTTTATTTATGATGGTCTTGTATGATGTATGATGTTTACTTCCTGAGTTGAGTTGGGCTGTTTATGTTTGCAGTCTATCCATCTGTGGAACCGGGTTGGCTTCAGGCGACGTACAACGGCAGAACAGGCCTCATACCTGAAAACTACATCACCTACATGTAACACACCTGATGATGACATCGCCACATTACTGAATAACACAAAGCTCTAACTCAGACTTTAGGGATCTACAGTGCGTACAGTAACACTCTGTGCTGCTGACCAAAGTTATAATATATTTATCTTGTAACTGTGACTGTTATCACTGAACAGTATGTATGTCAGACTACTGTGGCTGGATCTGAATGTGTGTACTGTATCTATATCTGACTACTATATCTGAACATGTTATGTGTTGTTAAGCAGCTTATCATATGCTAAACATTAATATCTGACTTGTTTCTTCATTTAATCAACGTCATCAGCCAACTTGCTGAGAATCTTGAGAATATAACATAGAAGTGTTTGCAAGGTAAATGCAAACAGTATTTTTCTATCAATCTTGGTAATTTATGTGTTTGTAAATAACCCCATTAATGTTATAACTATCCCGAGATGAAATGTTCACACTTCTGTACTGGAGCATTATGAACAATGAATTGTTGGTCTAAGATTCGAACTTGTCATAACACCATCCTACTGTTTCTGTCAGATTTCCTGCTGTCAAAATAAAGGACAAATACTTTCCTTAAAAGCACTAGTTTGTAGATTCAGTTTATGTTTAGTGTTACTTTGCATTAATTATTTACTCAAGAAAAAAAAAGGAAGGCTTTTGAGTTCTTGTGCAAAACATACTATTGCTGATTTATTTGTCATTCACATTGATACTGTATTTCAAATATGACTAAGTACTGTATGTTTTTCACTTTTACCTGCAGGGAAAAGAAAAGATGATTGTAAATTATATGTACTTATATTAGCCTAACCTGTGGATCAGTGTGTGAATGTTGTTTGTCCAAATTATAATTAGCTTTATTTTTTGTAGATTTATCTTTCATGGATTCCACAGCTGCACTGCGCATGTTATAAATATATAAATGACACATAGTAATGTAATCAGCAAGCTCCATTTTAATTTTAGATTCACATGCTATACATTATTTCTTTATTATATTAATGGTATACTTTATCTACATTCGGTGATGCAGAACAGGCACTTTAAACATGAGCTGCACAGTTTTGTTTTCAATCTACTATGAAGGTGTACTGAGCTCTCCCAGCCTCTTCAGCAGTCCATCCAGTGTCTCCATGTTCTGCGATTTCTCCTCTAGCAGCTCATATCGGAGGCTGGAGATGTCCTGCTTGATCTCTTTCAGCTCCCCTGAATTAACAACAGACACAAAGGCACCAAAGGTAAGTTTCAAATCTAAAATGTTTTCATTCAGAAATAGATGTATAGAGATGAGAATTATTTTTGGCATGTAGAAACAACATGCTGTTGCCATTTAAAGTCATCTTTGGTTTATTGACCAACATTTAGAGCATCTTTATTTCCAAAAGTTTTAGTATCATTTTGTTGAGTTTTACCTTCAGTGATTTCGTCACTCTCTCTGTCTGCTTGGGCTTTGATGATGTAACGCTTTATCAGTCGCTTCATGATCTTCTACAACCAGTGATGGAAAACGTGCTCAGATTCATTGAACAGGTACAATTAACAATATTATGATAGCAAAGAGTTATATGTAAAAAAAAATGGTCTCATATCTCATTTTAGATTTAAAAAAAGTTTATTGTCTGTCAGTTTCTTTTGAGGATTTATTTAACAGTCATGTTAACGTGGGAAATTTGTTATTATAACAGCTTAGTTGACTGCTGGTAATAGAATAGCAATAACTACAAACTTCAGCAGCCAAATCAACATGGCACAAAAACATGTTTGAAATGTGGTGCAATACACACACACACACGCACATACATACCTGATATCTGGTTGGACTGGTAGAAGCACAAACCCCAAGCTAGAAAATTTAGCTGGAGTTAATTTAATTGAACATAATCGTGACATTTATTTTTGTCTTCCTCCTGTGGTGCAGCAGAGAAACCACTGGGAGGTGCTCAGGCTCTGGCTTTAAAGCAGATTTGGATTTATGACTGCACCAGCTGATAAATCATATGGACAATTTTTTAATGAACTTTACATGTGTGCGCACATTGTGTGATACCTGGTTGAGTTGTGTCTCTGTTTTCTCTTCACTGTGTCCTGTTGTTTGCAGGATCAGGGACTTGATCCCTGTGGCCAGTCCCAGCATAGATTTTGGACTGGGGACCAGATTAAAGGGCACAGGGAGCGTCCTTCCCTCCTCAAAATAGGAGAACCAGAGTTTGGCTCGAGCAAACTTCCATTCAACATCAGCATCATCCTGAAAAAAAGAGGGAACCCAAATGGTTCATCAACTTTTCTTCAATGTGCTCAAAAGAGGCTGTAAAAGGAAACTATTAACCACATCTGATGTACAACACAAACATCTAAAAAAAAAAAAAAAAAGCACACAAAACTTACAGCACATGTTCACTAAATTGATCCAATCATTTATCAGTTTTGTTAGATTTAAGATTTCAGAATATGGGAAAAGGACATAAATGCAACTTATTTACAAAATATATTTTTAAGTGTCCATGTGTTCCACTAAGCCAAACCTAAATCTCAAGTTTTTAATTTTTATATACTGAACAAGCCTCACTTTATATAATACGTTATATTAATATGGAATATGAAGTTATTTTCCTCAACATTTACTTTTGTTTTAAATCCCATTATTTCATCCTGACATATTGCATAAACCTGTGTCTAAAGCACATGATGGGTTTTTTATATGTTGATTGTAATTGACTGACAAACCTCAATCTCCTGGAAGGAACTGTTAATCATGGCAATGAGCATGTTGAGCAGCACTATCACCATGGTAACGTTGTAGACCCCATACAGCACATAACCAATGTTCTCGATGAATTTGTGTCCGTTGTTGATCACAACCGATTTGACCTCAGACAGTCCAAATATAGCCCAGAACAATGTCTTGAAGCTCTCCTCCAAACTAGATGGACGCACAGAGACAGAGGTGGAGCAAGATGGGAGAGAGAGACATGAATCATCAGAGAGGAGACATTAAAGATTGTCTGTAAGAAAAGGAACAGAAGAAAATGTTTTTAGGCGCATGGTTTATTCTTTATACAGTGTTTAAATTGGTGTTTATGTCACTCTTTAGATTAGATTATACTTTAGATTAGATTTTAGATTTCTGACATCTATGGGTTTCCATCACTTAACTTAAATGACCAATTTACTCAGGCACAAACATTGCTTAAGATAGGTATGTTTTTTCATATATTATAAACTGTGAAGCTGCAGGTCCCCTACAGTGAGTGCCAAGGTAAATCTGAGAGTTCACAATGTCGGATACATTTTATTTCCTCTTTTTAATACTATATAATTAATTATAATTATAAAATTATAATATAATTCTTCTTTAAACAAGAAAAGTCTAAGGAAAAATCACTTTTTGTTTGATATGGTGATAACTAGTGTCCACACTAAACCTATAACCAGTGATCAGGACTCTCCAGTTTTAGTTTGCCATCATTTTTAAATGATGACAAGCCAGAAAATGTTGGGATCAGTGCCTGTTCAAAACAGGCACCTGTTTAAAACAGATTCAGATATGAATTACTTATGACTCATCTTGAGGTTAACATGTTAAAAAAATTATGCTTTTATATTGTGCTTTGATATGCTGATACTGTGTCTTAGGTTTGTTTCCAGGTGAGTGATATTGCGGTCAAACAATCACAAAATGTTCAAATAATGTCATTAAAATTAAATCTTGAGGACAGTTTACATTTACACAGGTGGATTTGAATAAATGTGGCTGAATGTGAAATCTGAACACGTTTTAACAAACAGAGAAGTTGTACAGAGAATGTCTCACGTGGTGAAGGCGTCATTCTGCTTCGCCCCCAGGTAGTAGGAGTACAGGTTAAACATGCCGATCATGAACGCCAGAAAGACTAAGATGAAGATGACCATGAACTTGAAGATGTCCTTCACAGTTCTCCCTAAAGAGATCTGCAGTGGGCCAAAGCTCTCATTGGCTGGGAGGATGTAGGCAATCCGGGAGAAGCTCAGCACCACTGCCACCGCATACAGGCCCTCCGATACCAGCTGGGGATCTGATGGCAACCAGTTGATTCGTGCTACAAAAACAGAGTAAGTCATGAAAGTTCAGCAAATCAACTTTGACTTTGAAATATACTGTTTTTTGGGACTTTATTCTAAATAATATAATAAATAAATAATAATCTTCTTGTAAAATTATTGTTTTATCCCTTCTGGCCTCCAATGATCAACAAATACATGTGTAATCTGTGATGAAGTTAAAAGTAGACTGTGTGTATTTTTAAATCCTGGGAACCACTGAACTAAGCAACCGTTCCTCAGGTTTGCCTCCAAAAATGCAACATTTATAAATTGGATTAGTAAAGGTTGGTCTGTTTTATCTTATTTTTATTTACCCTGTCAATAACAACAGGAGAATTCAGGCAGAGACCACAAATGTTTGGCCATCACTGTGCCTGCTCAAGTCCAAAGCCAAAACATGTTACCTCAGCAATCCAGTACATATGCAACTGTGTGTACCACCTTGTTCTAACTCACTGCAACTGTTTATACATTCAGTAAATGGGAGCTTTTAAAGTGTGCAGGTCTGTTGGTCTGTGCAGGAGTGTGAGCACACTCACCCAATGTAAAGTAGTGTATCTCGGGCGGCAGTGTGACATTAATCAGTGTTGTGTAGTGTGTGTGTACATAGGTCTGGGCTAAGTCAGCGTGTCTCAGTGCAGAGAAGCGACAGCTGAAGGAAGCAAGAAAGATCGCCAGCATCCCAAAGTCCAAGAAGTTCCATGGTTCGACCAGGTACTCCCCTGGTCCTTGACTCCAGATCTCCTTCACTTCAGCCCAGATCATACCTGCAGAAGCACATGTGAATCGATGTAACACACAGGAAGACATGATGTTTTTCATAAAGAATTTCATCCATCATCGCCTCATGCTCACCCATGACCCATGAAATGATGAGGATCTCCATCCATGTGAAGGGTGTTGTGGTCATGCGGTAGAGCAGCAGCGGGTCATAGTTGAGCTTGGGTCCACCTGGGTGCTGGTGAGTCATGTTTGGCAACAAGGTGGTACCTGCGAAACGGTCAGCAGCATTCAGGATGAGAAGACCCAGGAAAATTGTGAAGGATGAAGCATGGGCAACAAACTTCATGAAGGGGCTTCGCATCACTTGCCCCACCTGAGTAAAAGGAGGATGAGAGAGAATTTACTGCAGGGATTTAAAACCCTATTGGTGCATTTGGGAATTAATGTGAGACGCGTACTCTGCTGCACGGAGTGATCCAGTAGGCCACAGCCAGTCCAGGCAGTCCTATAGCCACTGCCAGCACCACCAGCAGTTTGATCGCAGTGGTCTGTTGTCTCAGGCCAGGCAGATTCTCATACCAGATACTGAGCAGCTGCTGTTGGCAGTTAGGATGAGCCACAAACTAAAGGGCAACAAGTGCAGCGTAAAAAGCCGGGGTATAAAGAGTAGAGAGAGAAAATGTTAATAAATTAATTCAGTAATATCACATTATTCACTTAATCAATTAACTGTATCAGCACTAATAACTGGTCTCTGTGTCATCACCTGTTTGTGTGCACACTAACCTTTTTGAGTTCATATTTGATGGCTAATTTGAGCCTTGTGAGGGAGGGGCGACCTGGCAGATCATAGCTGTCCTCAGAGTCAGTTTCTCCGTTCAGTATGGCCTCCACCTCCTGCGTGCTGCGACACAGATCCAGAAGACCCACCACATAGTCCTTACACTGGTTCGACAGACAGCAGTAATCATTCTACAAATACAATGAGGCAAAAGGAGCGTCAATAAGTGAAGAATTTCAGAAGTACTCCTATAGACATGGTCTGATGCTGGGGTAAGTAAAAAGCAAAGCCAAGAAAATGGCCAAAATGTCTTTCTGTTGGTCTTCCATATTGGTCCTGATGTTAAGAAGCTATAGCACCAATACTGGTGTAATATTCTGGCTGTCGTCACATTTAAGATATAGAAACCAAAAATTTGCAATTCAGCGGACAATAATATGCTGACATCAGCTGTGGAAACATTTGCCGACAAAACCTATCAAAGTTATTATAACTAATTTGTGTATTTGGATGTCTTTATTGTACAGTACTATTAGTATACTGTCCTATTGTAGGCATAGTAATAATTGCAGTTGTTAAATGTGTCACATCAACAATGTCAACATCTCATCTGTTTCTGCTTCCACTCTCAAGGCCTATAAAATGTTCATGTGTTTGTTGGCAGATATACTTTTGTGCACTTGATGATGAACTGGCTTTCAGGTCATGTGTACAGTAGCAGTAACACTGCACAGTGATCTTGGAGGACTTGTGTTTGCATCAGTGTTGTTAGGGATTCTGTTGGATCTTCGATGGTACCTCTACCTTAAATTCTTTCTCAATATTGGCCAGCATGGCCAGTTCATTGCTGAGCTCCAGGGCCGCCAGCACTGGGTCCTCATTGGACAGTGAGAGGTAAGCAGGACTGGCGAGTCCTCTGTAGGCATTGATCCTTGATCGTGAGTGGCTGAAGGAATCAAACTGCTGCTGATAGTTACAGGAGTCGCAGCTGCAGAAGTAGTCATGAGGAGGATCAATGCGAGCCCCTTTACTCAGCAAGGTGTGAACAATCTCATATTCCTGACAGTGCGCTGCGAGTATCACCGGAGTCACATCATGGGAGAACCTATGGGAACGTAATCACACATTAAGACATACAATATACATTCACAAAGCAGCAGAAAAGATAAATAAAGGCCTTAACATTACACCTGATTATTTTGGATCTGTGTAGCAGCACATAGGATGAGCCATGCTCACAAACAGGCAGAAGAATGACAGACACATTTTTTAAATAGTTTTCTAGTTATCATAAACACTACCAGGGTTTTATAGTTTTGCTCCCACACTTTTAGCAAAGTTGACTTTTAAAATGTACTGGTCAGTGTGGACATCTTTCACAACAATTTGTGGAGAGACTATAAGGGTATTTAAAAGGTGTAGCATGTCAGTGTTGACAGGAGTTTATACAGTTATATCTTCATGCATGTTGCTACTCTGCTTTGAACAAGGTTTAAACAGTGACCAGGTGATTCTAAGAGACTTAGCCTATGTTTAAGCTTCGTGTAGAAAAATAGCAAAAACATCTAAATAATTGGTCAAAATACACTGGTCATATGTCAGGACTGTAATGAGAGGTTCATTCTCTGTTTGCGTAGTGGAACATAACATGACAGTCAGACAGAGGGAGAACAGAAGGGTTCCCCGTTATTGCCCTGTTTTAATAGTCTAACTAGTCTAACAGATCAGTTCAACGTGTCTTTGAGAGTTGATCAAAATACAAAAATGGTCAAAATGCATGAATCCAGTTCTGTCACCCTTTTTTATTTAATAAATAAAACATTTTTACAAAATATTCTGTCTGCTGAATTGGAAATGTCAATGATTTTAGTGGCGGCTCTGTCTTTTAAGTGTCTCACCTTGTTCCATCTTCATCATAAGCGTAGAAGTCATCCAACATGTCAGCTTGAGCAGGGCTTGCTGTCAGACGATGAGCATCTCTAAATGAAGGGTGACCCAACAGGGCCTCCGTGATACGAACATAACCTTTACCTACAACACACAGACAAGAACAAAGCTGTTGTGTGGTTTGGTACATGGTCCAATTGACAGCCTTAGCTCAGGACAAGTAATACAAGTACAGGAAATAGGTAGACAAAACAAAAAACAAAACAAAACACAATTTTCAGAACAAAATAGCTTCTCCAGGCAAAAGTCAGTATTTAGTGTGACCTCCCTTGCCACTAAGCACATCTTGAAATCTTTTAAGGAGATTGTCCTGACATTTTCTGAACTAATCTTCTGGTATATTACACCAGGTTCTTTCAGCTCTTCAGAGTTCTTCTACAGATTTAGGCTCTTTTATTTCTTTCTCTGTCCAGGTGATCCCATACTGCCTCTATGATATCCAGGACTGGACTCTGTAGAGGCCAGACTGTCAGTGTTTTATCAGCTGTTTCTCTCCAAATATGATTTCACTGCATTAACAGTGACCTTGGGATCATTATCATGCTGAAAAATAAAACCATTCCCAATCAGGCTCTTTCCAGAAGGAATGGCATGATGAATCAAAACTGTCTGTCCTTTTCATTATCATGATCCCATCAATTCAGATAATATTGCCAACACCACTGGCAGAAATGCAGCCCCAGAACAGGACAGACCCTCCACCATGTTTCACTGAAGGTCTCAAGATCATTCTTCCATCTCTCTCTAACCCTTCTTCTCACATATTGTCGACAATGTGACCCAAAAATTTCAAACTCTTTGTGAACTTTAGCATATCTTTCTTTTATCTGCCTTTTCACCCTGTTCCCCTTCTGAAAAAGTGGTTTCTTGGCTGCTGCCCTTCCACAAAGCTCATTCCTGATCCAGCTTCTGACTGTAGAAGGTCAACTTCGCTTCATCCCAATAAAGCTGCCAGATGCTGAGTCAGGTCTTTGCTGGACTTCTTCTGGTCTCTCAAAGAAGAAAATCTCAGAAACCTTTCATCAGATTTAGAAAGTTTTCTTGTCCTTACAGTTTTTTTTTTGTCCTTGACCTCTCCTCATTCTTCATATTTCTTTTTAACAGCTTGAATACCACATCCTGAGTGCCTAGTTTGATTGTTGATTTCCCTTTGAGAGCGGCCTTGCTTGTGCAATATTATGATTGTATGTCAAATTCTGTGATCTTTTGCATTTTGAATAGAAATATGTGATTGAAAGTTGGTCTTACACATATTAGCAGCTTCCACTTATGTTTTAGAGCCAAGTTCCTGCTATTGCTCAAGTGTAAGTGGAGGTCACACTAAATACTTGACACTTTAGCCTATAGAAGCTGTTTTTTTTGTTGTTGTTGTTTTTTTTAAACTGCTACACATTTCCTGCATTCTGGTTGTATTCTAATAAACAGACTGAGAAATAATTATATATGGTCATTATAGCATTGATAAATCAACAAATCTAATGGTCTAATCTAAAGACCTTTGCACAGTACTGTTCGTCTTCTGAAAAACTACTGCCTTAGTCTTATCTAATTTGACAGTGCTAGAGGTCTACGTTATGCAAAGACTCAATATATTTTAACAATTTTTACATCTTTTGGCAAATCTTTTTTTTTGTTGTTGTTTTACGCCCCAAGACTTTATTGTTCTGGTACATGCTCCCAGCTCTCACAGAAAAGGCTCTGGCACAATATTTCTTTATGAGCACTCTTAGTACCGTAGCAATCCCAGCCCAGGCAAGCTCCAAAAATCACTGCACCATGCAGACGACAGTCTCCCTAGTCAGTCACCTTATTTAAGTAAACCATAAAAATTGACCTTCTTCAATATAAGAAGGTACCACACCAAAAAGAGCCCTAATAGTAATAAATATTTACAAATCGATACAGGTAGCCAATGGAAAGAGGGTAAAACAGATGTAATGTGCTCACATTTTTGGTTAGGAGTCTAGCTGCTGCATTTTGGATGAGCTTTTTGGGATGTGCACACAGGGAGCTGCAGTAATCACGATGTGATGAGTTGAATGTGTGATTAAGTTTCTCTACATCAGTGGCACAAATAATTTGATTTTGGCAATATTTCATGGCTGCTAAAAACAAGATTGGGAAACCCTTTTTACAGGGAGGTCCAATTTCAGGAAGCCAGAGGACCTAGGAGATTGGTATCTGAGAATTACCTCAGATTTGGAATCGTTGACCTAGAGAAAATTGTCATGATATCCATCTTTAAATGTTTCCCAAGCAATTATGCAGGGTTTGTAGGCTGGTTTTATGAAAAAGGTTTAATTGGAAGATAGATTTGGGTATCATCGGCAAAAGAATAGAACTGAATACCATGGTTACGTATGACGTCACCAAGAGAGAGCATGTAAAGGGAGAAAAGGATAGGACCAAAGATCGAACTTTGGGGAACGCCATAGTGGATAGGAGCCAAGTTAGAATCTCCTCTCACCAAATGAATCCAGTCTTCGTGTCCTAACCCAACATCCCATGTGATGAAAATATCCTGAGCTGGTTAAATCCCTAGTAACAGAACAAGGTCTAAAACCCATCTGTATTCTACTTGTCCAGCATGACACAGGTCAGCAATGAGCGAAAGCATTTAAGCTAAAAAAAAATTATATTTTTCTAATGTTGCTCTGTTTTTTGGACTTCACTGCCACCTTTTTTGTAACTAGATGGCAACATGTGACTAATTAATTAACATCTCTTTTCAGTGGGTGCAGGTTTGATGAATAAAGGATAAATTAATGGTTACACAACTTGCTATGGCTCAAACAAGCTCAACAACAATCAGTCTTCTACCATGTGTAATTAACCTTTTAGATGTGGTTTTGACCGTTGTATACCAACAAACACAGATGCACACATCTTACTGATGGCTAACAGGAGGGCATCACCCACTCTGGCCAAATCTGCCCTCCCCAGCAGCAGCTCCGTCACCTCCAGATGCTCGTTGGCTACAGCCAGCTGTAATGCATTCTGGCCCATGTAGTCCACAGCATTGACATTCAGGTTGGGTACATGTAGCAGCATACGTCGCACCTCTGGTATGTTTCCATACTCAGCTGCCTCCAGGAAACGCTGTTCAACCTCTGACAGGCTGATTGAAGGAGCAGAGAACATGTAGGCAGGACCACGTAGAGCCTGGCGTCGTTTAGCAGCACTGAGACGAGCCATGAGCTGTCTCTCAGAGCTGCTGTGGCTGCCAAAGAGTTGGGGGACATAAACACATAGTACATACTGTCCACATGATAAAATACAAAGACACACATATAAATTCTAAAGGCACTTGTTCTGAGTTTCATATCAATTTCACATTTAACTAATGATTCTGATTCTATTTATAAGCTATGTGGTGTTAATACCAGAACAAGTGCACATAAGAGGTTGGGAATATTCAATTTCCGCCAAGAAAACTCTCTCAAAAGACATAAAAATAACAAAGTTGATTTCTGATGCAAAGAGATTAAGGATTATTTGGTTGCAATGAATATAAAACTAAACAGAGAGCTGCTGCAGTCAAACAAATCATTTGTCAAAATTAAATGAGGGCTTTTTATAGTTGTAGAGTTGGATACTAATTTAGATTAAACTTTTCTTTGCAGAAACTACAAACTTAACTTCCATACAATACCATGTTTGGATAAATTGTTAAAAATAGATATCAGTAGAGATAAAGTACGCAAACCATTAATGAATCATTCATTGGGTAACAGAAACTATTCCGCTTTTCTAAGTAACAGCAAAGTTAAAACGTAAATAAAAGTAACAAAAGATAATGTGTTTTTCCTCAATATAATAGTGTAATATTTTATCTTTTATTAGAGATCATACTGAAAGCTGTTGTCTCAAACTATGAACCACACAGGGAATATGATGTATAAGACAACCCTTAACCCAAGGGACTTTTAAAGGATACTGTGTAACATTAAAAATGCCTTTTTCATCTCCACCAGCCTGTTCTTCATAGATGTAATGATAGTGGGCTGTGTATGTTGAAAATAACAATCAGGTCATTGAGGAGGGTGTTGTTTTACTTTATTGCCTTATGTTGTGGGTCTTTATATGAACTGCATGATAATCTGCCATGTTTGTCCGTGTTGGTATTGAAATAAATACTGCAAAAAGGAAAGATGCTGTTGATTGCTATTATATTGTTGTAAAGCTTATTAAGGTCAAATGATTGTTGAGTCTGCTTACAAAACACACACCTGCCCACTATATGAACATCTGGTTGAATAAGGGATGTAGATAAAAGACTTACCCAAGGCATCGTCCAGGGCAACAGTTTTCCTCTCCAAAATCATCATACATCAACAGGTTATCGCGGCTCCTGGCCCTCGGGCTGTTGGTGTAACCCACAGTCCGACTGTTATGATGAACCGCCAACGGTCTGTTGTTCATCCTGGAGGTGGTCAACAATATAGGGTCCGCTCCTGCTTCAAATGAGCGAGCAATCAAGTGCCTGTGGCATCTCTCTCCCCGTCTCCCTTCCCCCTCTGTTTATTCTGTGTCCTTGAGAAAGAATGCATCCTTCTGGGTCCCACTATACTTTTATTTACATGACTCATTGAACTTAACAGATGTGGAGGGCAGGTCAGTGTTACCACTGAACACACTAAATGTTGCTCTTGTTATATGGCATATATTTGTTTCAGTTTTCAGAATCTACAGACTTTTCTCTGAAATTACCCAAAACACAAATTTCAGTCAATTTAAAGCAGCAGAATATTTGTAGAATATTATGCTTTGCCAATGGTTTTAATGCTCAGGCAATTAAATGCTATTTTAAACTACAGTGTTTAGAGTACATGTTGAGTTTTGTCAGTTTGTGTGCATGTGTGTGTGTGTGTGTGTGTGTGTACATGTGTGCAGGAGTGACTGATGGCTGATGAACAGCAGATGAGATTCCTCAGGGCTTAAATTCCCAGCAGACTTTCCTTCCTGTGTGCTCCCACTCTCCACTGATCCTTGTCCACTGTGGGAAAACGACTTCCCACTTTGCATGCACACAGAGTATGTGTTCATACATATATGAACCTGTGTATTAAAGCACACAGACATGTGTTCCCTCTCCAACAGGTCAAAGGTCAGACACAGCACCCAGTTTCACTGCCTCACTTGTATTGACAAGAACACACAGACCATCACACACACACACACACCTGCATATGAAATTTTTAGATTATTTTCTATAAGTACAGTGTGTTTTGCGTTGTTGTCACCAGTCTCCCCCCAGGTCACCACATTTTGCCTGCTTTCAATATACAATGATTAGTAGTGTAGCAGTAAAAATTGCCTTTTAAGGGCCTGATTTCTGAAGTGTAGTCACTTTGGACATTTCATGGTGTAACAGCGTCACATCTTACAGGGAGGGAGGTAGGGGGAAAGAGGGTAAACTCTGACAAATATCACCAGCAAGGGTTTGTGTTAATACTTCCTCCTCAGAACAGAACAGACCTAAGATCTGGATGTAAACACTGTCAGCTCAAACATACACACTCTTATTGGTGGGTACTGAGTGGGCAAGCACCTGTGTGTCTCTGTGTGTGTGTGTGTGTGTGTGTGTGTGTGTGTGTGTGTGTGTGTGAGAGAGATTCTGATTCTGGTGATAAGACTGTAGATGCTCTGGCTCTCTGTGTGGTCTGCTATGTGAATCTGCTCTTTTTTTAGGCAATGAGGAGAAGTACGTGACAGAGTTTACAATCGAAGCATTAAGGACCAGTTAACTGACATGTGCATAGACATATCACAGATAATATCAGACTCGACCATTAGAATTAATTTACAAACCATCAGTCGGCCTCCACAACTGGAACCTTCAGCCTGGCAAGTCCCACGTCCTCTGAACATCTGATGAAGTTTTTCAGTTACAACATCCACAGGGTGGAAAGTTCCTTAAGTCAGGCTTTGTTTTATCATTGGTGCCGACATCCCTGCAAGGATTTCAGCGACCGTGACTAATGTACTTGGTGAGGTCAACTCTGTTTCATCAGTGGCCAGACAAGCATCTTCCGGCACCATTGCTCCTGCCCACAGCTAAGTGTCAAAAGACAGAGCAGGAGAGAGGTGTTTGGCAGGAGCTATGTCAATGATGAAATCGTTCCTCACACTAGAAGGATTAAGACCTAACATGGTTTCAAGCATAGCAATGAAGAAGTGACACCGGGATAAAGGATGAGGCACCAGGGGAAAAGGAGTCACTGTGGAGGAGATGTTTTTTTGGACAGAGGTGAAAGATCAAGGGAGTTGCACTGTAAGATATTACTGAACCTCTGAGTGTTCAGAAGAGAAAACACAACTTCACATAGAGAGATGTCCTCCACCACCTGCTCCAGCGAAAGCCTGAGGTTTGCCCCATTGGAGTTGCAAGATAACATGGAGGAGGACATGACACCACACTCATCTCTGTCCTCCATTCATCCAAAACCAACTGATCATCAGGCCAGTTTGTCCAAAGTCTTCAACGATCCACTCCTGGCTGTTGAGCTCCATGAGGAGATGAGCACTTCCTCCCAGTCTCAGTCCAAAGACACTGGTGATGAGGAAGCCTTCAGGGAAATCTCTGTCAGCCAGAGTCCTAGTGTTGATGTGACAAAGACTAAGACAAGAAACGGCTTTATCTGCTTTTCAAGGGTGAGGATGTATCTACATGGCAATAAAAGTGGTCTTCATTATAGCCACAGTATGTTTCCACGGTTTTAGAGAGGAAGAAACAATATAGGATAAGACTCAGGCAGGAGGACGTCAGGTCATAACTCAAATGTGTGAACACAGTGGCCTCATTGAAATCCACTGAAGCTCCATCTCTCTCCACCAACCGCCCCGTGCATCACCCCCTTCCCTTTTTACCCCTGCTGTTAAACCAACCTGCCCTTCCCTACCACCCAATACTCCCATTAAGCTGCCCCACTCTTCCTGCCTTCCCTCCCACCAAAAACTGCCTTCGTCAGCTCCTGCACACCATTTCCATGCTGTGCATATTCTGTATTGTAACCTGTTTTCTTGTCTGTGTACAACATCTATTGCACGTCTGCCCGTCCTGGGTGAGGGATCCCTCCTCTGTTGCTCACCATGAGGTTTCTCTTTTTTTCCCTGTTAAAAGGGTTTTTTGTTTTGAGTTTTTCCTCAGTCGATGTGAGGGTCTAAGGGCAGAGGATGTTGTTATGATGCTATGTAAAGCCCTTTGAGACTAACTGTTTGTAAAAATGGGCTATACAAATAAAATTGCCTTGCCTTGCCATTGAAATGACTGAGGGAAATTATTTTTTTCTAGTTAATGTTGTTGTCTGTCTGAACATTGCCTCATAGGACATGTTTCTCACTGTAGCCTCTTTGTAAATCTGTTCATTTGTGAGAAGAAGCCAGGGTTTGATTTGTTTTTTTTGATTGGACTGGGACTGGAAAGACTTCTCACATCTTGCAAAAAACACAGAGACAGTTGTATTAAAGGATAATACTTGAAGGATTTGTCTAGAGTTTCAATTGTTACATTACAATATCACAAAATTGGGATTGTAAATGTGAGAGAGAGCATTTTGTGTGCAAAAAAACACAAGCGCAGACATATTCGTGCATATGTAAGCGTTGATTGATGCAGATGGACCGTGTAGAGATAGATTCATAGCACCGCCTACTGGAATGGTTTGGTTGTGGTGTTTTCACTTGACTCAGCATCTGTTTCACCTGCTGCTGCCAGTCAGACTGAAACTAACAGCACAGATTTACATCGTTTGATGCGTTCAGATTTGCCCCTTTTCACACGTACCCTCTATGATTTGTACAACAATATGGGAAGTGCTCAGACTTGAGAGAGTGTGTTCATCCTCATGTGTGTATATCTGAAACAGGACCCCTCGTCTCAGGCACCAGCCGGCTCAGGCTTTGACCACCTGTCCTCATCCTTCTGACACCAGCACAATGTTTACTGTAATTGTTTCTAGGAATACAAACAGCTCAGATTCACCAGCTGCTGCTCCTGCTTTGATAAACCTGATCTGACCTTCCAGCTCTGCAAAGGACTTTGGCTTGAATGAGACTTCAGAGGAAATCCTTCAGAGGATGTGATGGCTTCAAAAAGAAAAACCTTGCCAGAGTTTTCAGCTGGGTAACGTGGTGCTGCTGCCTCATCCCAGCAACAGAAACAAAAAAGACTCTGTGTGATTTTTAGGTTTATTTAAAAAGGAAATCTAAGATCAGTGTGCCAAAGTTTTGCCTGCAAAGGTCCTGATGAGTGTCTTTTTAAATGTCCATCATCAGATAAAACTACAACGATTAACTTCCATTAATATCCTCATCCTTAGGGTAGATGCCTTTTGACAAAGTATTTATTACATATTTTATGGATTTGTTTAAGATTAATTAAATAACAACCCTGCTCTTATACCTGAGCAACAAAGCATTGGTGAATTATAATATTAACAACTGTAAAAACATTACATGCAAATATATTATATTAAATATCCCTGTTCTTGAAGGAGAAATGGAATAAATGACAGAAACTTTGGACATTTATACATTTTTTAAAAACTTGCTAAATCAATATAATAATGACAATAAACATAAGTAAAAATTACTTTTGAGACATCTCAACAATCCTGTAATTAATAGTACACTGCAATACTGTTTTTTTTTTCTTTGTTAGAAAAATGCTAATTATAATTTAATAATTTGAGGTATAAATGTTCTCTTCGCCTTCGAGCATCATTTACAGAACAGATGATTGGTTACAATGAAGTGAAGCAATGAAAATGAGACTTCAACAAAACTTCTATGTTTTATTAAACCTTCAGGTTGTACAAAGATGCAGTGCAACTTATACAGTACTGACTCCGTGCTCTTCTCTTTTCTCTGTCAATTATTGGTTACAATCCTCCTGATCTTCATGGTGACAGATTTAATAGTGTGAGGGACCCCGTTCTGCCTCCAGGTGTCCCACAGGATTTGTGTCCTCTGTCCCTGGTTCAGCTCTGTATCTTCAGGAGAGCCGTTGAGGTTTGCCAGCCCACACTGGTTGAACCACCATCCTGTCTGGTTGTGCTGAGTGCTGCAGCTCTCCACCATGCGGTTGTCGATGGAGCAGAAAGGATTGCAGCCATCATTGTCGACATCTGAGGCGCTAAATGGAGCCGTGTCCTGGTTCTGCTCCTGGTCATAGCCACGAAATGCATCACCTGCACAAAAGCATAGACAGAAATGCATACAGGTATGGAGGGGACACATGATGCACTGTGCATTTATCCCAGTTTTGAGTTTTCACTGTTCATTGAGGGTGAAGTCTTGTTCTTACCTGCACTGCCTGCATATCGGCCCAGATGAATACTGAAGAACTGGGTTTCATTGTCCAGGCGAAAATCATCATATGATGCATAAGAGGTGACATCATCTTGGGAGACCAGAGCAACGTGGATTTGGAAGCGAGCATCTTTCTGATTTACTATATGAAACACCTTCTTCAGGCCTAACCAGTGCTCTCCTACACACACACACACACACACACACACATAAATAGAAAGATTGTGAATATTACCATAGTCACTTGCATCAAGTAAATTCACAGCATCTGTAGACTTTATATTTAAGGAGTAATTTGACAAGCATAAGTTATGAGAAATAATGTCTCCCTTCATGTCTCTCTGTTAAGTGTTAAGAAGCTGCAGACATAATGTGTCCTGAATGCATCTAAGGAAGTGAAGTTGTTTAATGCTGTTGTGTGTTAAGTGCTGGTATTTGTGTACATATACAAATGGACTGTTGTTCCTGCTCTTGGCAAGAAACTGAAAACATTCACTGTACTACAGTTCACAACCTGCAAGGTTTCCAAATCCATCAACATAATCAGCCCAGGGTCGTTTGAAGTCAGTTAATCCATCAGTCCTCCTCTGCATCACCGTCCATCCGCCTCCCATATAGTCCATCTCACAGAAAACCTGCAGGACATGTTTTATTTTGAGCAGTGACTGATGAGTGAGTGGCAGAATGTGAGTGACTGAAGGAATCACATACCTCAAAGGAGAAGTCAGTATTCTCCGGGTGGACGATGTAAATACCACTGGGAATCTTAGGAACGACAGTCACAAGACTGTCCTTTATTTCACTGCAGTCTCGTCCTAATCGAAATAGAAATGTCCTCCCTTAAGTTACTGTTCACTAAAGCAGCTGCTGTTTATTATCAGTGATGACAAATGAAGAACTGCTTGGTTCAAATTCATCCATCTGCATCAACAGTATTTCACTGGCAGAACAAGAACAAAGAAATCAGTGTTTATACCTAATATGCATGCAAATGGCTAAAAAAAAAACATTTATAATGATAAAAAACATTTAAATCCCCCTCCAGTAACCCTATGTGTACTTTTTAATTACTTGTGGAGTTCGAAACTCCAGCAACACATGCACAGGATATATTTTTTATTTTACTCCATATAACTGGTAGTGGTGGAAGAAAAACTCAAAGATTTAACTTAAATAAAAATTACAGTATCATGTTGACAAACAATGAATGCATTAAAATTTTGACTTGACAAAAGAACACAACTATTAACACAGAAATATGAATTTTGTGTTATAAGAATTATATAGTAATGATAGATGTAACTATTAATCTATTACTATTGACTAAATCTAAGTAGAGTTAGTCACTAGTTATAGAGTAAAAACTTTGATGTTTGTGCTTGTTACCGTGGGACTGCACAGGTTTCATGGAGTACATCTCAGTGTTGCTTCTCTGGACCTCGGAGCTGAGCGTCTGCACTTTAGTCATCAGCTCTGTGACCTGAAAAAAGTGAGAATACTGTACTACAGCCGGCCAATCAGACGCCAATCAGACGCCAATCAGACGCCAATCAGACGCTCAGAAACTCTGTCGCTATCAGAGAAGCAGAAAAACTTCTTTACCTGAGTGCTGAGGATGTCCAGGGCTCTCTGCTGCTCCTCCATCACATCCCTGATCAGCTTCCGGGTGCTGCGTCCAAACGCCACCAAAGACTGCTGTAACTGGCCTGTGCACAAACACAAACACACACACACACACACACACACACACACACACACACACACACACATTATGAACTACAGATGATGACAATAGAGGTAGCAATAACACCAGCAGTAAAGAGGACACATTTTACCACAGATTGAATGTTTCTCATCCCGTAGCAGCTTGACAGTGATGTCACATGGGATAGAGCATGTGTCCTGACCTTTGACCCCTCCAGGAGGTTTCTGGCCTTTGCCAGGATCGTCAGAGAAATCCTCAGCATCTATTTCTGGTTGGTTAAAATTCGTGCTGGATCCTGTGTCCTGAGGATTAAAAGAAAACTAAAAATTGTGATTTTGAGTCTACAATTACATCATGTGTTATGTGTAACAAGGCTGAAGGAGGAGTGAGCTCAGTCACTGAGTGGATTATATTCAAATGTTTTGTCTGGACTGTGTCCAGTACAATTAATGACCTTTCTTCACTGGAGACAGTTTGATTTGTCAGCAGGAAAAAGGTGAAACTGATTTTCCTCCACTTCAAACAGTAAATACAAGTACATCTGAAGAGATTTGCTTTTTGTTGTTTGTTTGTTTGTTTTGAGAAAAAAATGCTTTGAATATTTGATTTGAACACTTTTAGTCTGTTGATTGTATAAGACAAACACTATGAACTGGACACTTTGGTCTTGGTGTAATTTCTAATAAATAAGATAATTCATAAAATAATGTGCTGGTATTTGCCTTCATGTACATAAGTAGAGTACACTATGTTCCATTTAGTGTCCCAGTGAGACAGCATGCTCAGTACCAGGACCCTGGCTCATAAATATACAGTCGTTTTTAACATTAACAATTACATGTGTGATTTTCCTGATGACATGCCAAAATGTCTGTACTGGTGATGTTCAGCTTTGGTAAATAGTTGAACAGGAACAGATTAGTCTGAAGGACAGTCTGGATGATATTCAGCAGCACTTTGAATGGAGCAGGGTTGTTGCTGAAGTGTTGCTGCAGTCATGGATGGCTTCTGTATCTGATTCTGACCTGTCAACTGAGGACGGATGAATGAATTAATGAAAATTTCATCTGGGGATCAACAAAGTTTAACAGCAAATATTCTGGTGACTGAGTTGGTTACAAACCTACACAGTGTAACTGCAATATCCTGTGATTCAGTCCTGCAAAATCTTTTGGAAGCAAGTTGATTTACTCAGTACAGTGTTGATGTTCTTGTATGTTCCTTGATTATATTCATTTGGTGTTACTTTATACTTATCCCACATTTAAGCAGGAAAAAGTCCATGTGGTGCAGCGCGGTGGAGCAGTGGTTGGCACTGTCACCTCACAGCAGGAAAGCTCTGGGTTTGAGTCTGTGGGTTTTCATATTATCAAGATGTTTTCTTTAATTGCGTCCTTCAAGTTTTATATTCTTGTAAAATAAAATCTGCCAGGGTTGTAGAAATATTTTGATTTTTTTAATGCCAAACCACTTGTTACATTTTCTAAAAATCTGTGTTTTCACAATAGTACACTAGTTTCTATATTATGATACTGACAATCATGTCCTGAACAGATTTTGTCAATCGAACTGCCCAACACTTTATGAAGTAATTGAAATCAGTTCCACCTTGATAAGCAAGAATAAAAATGGTGCTCACACAGTGATGCATCAGTGACAATAATCTTATAAAATACACACATAAAAATACACCATAACAATTACAGTGTTGAGTTAACCAATAAAATACAAGACAAATCCATGATGCCTTAATCTAATCCCTTACATCTGTGATTGCATCAGAATCTCTGGAGGAAATTTATGGTCAAATAAAAAAATGACAATTTACCATTCCCATAATTCCTTAGAAGTAGAAGTTTAAGGAACAAGACAGATGACTGATTAAAGCTGAAAACAGGTATGACATGCATATCGTACATACTGTGGAGGAAAGCAGATGAGGCAAAAGCAGCAGGAGGACAGTTGTTATCCACATCATGCCAGTACCGTCTGATTGTGCTCATTTCCTCCAGGAGCAAGGGGGCTGAGCTCTGTCTGCTCCGTCACCAGCAGCCACTCCTTCTTTTATGCTTAATTTTCCACAGACTCTGTTCTTTTCCCTGCACATGTCAATCCCTCCTCCCCTCTCATCTACTGAGCCTCCTCCTTTCTCTCACTTGTGACACTTCACGTTTGCTGTCTCCCCATCTCCACCTCAATCAGTCACTCCCACTTTTTCTTGAAAATTCCCATGACAACATCCCTTGTGAGCTCAGATTTGTAAATGGGCTGGTGATAAAATCTGGATATGTTTCTGATAAGTAGCTAAAAGTGCTGATTCCAGATTTGCGGTAAAAAGTGATTACCTCCCCTCTCAAAGTGTCTATTACCAGGCATTGTTGTTTTACAGGTTGTATCCTGCCCCCAGCATGAGAAACAGATGTGGAGAGGAAAATGAGCAGCTTGTTTTAATGTAGGAACACTTTCTCTCTGCTTGTGTCTTTGCGTGGGAGCTGCAGCTAAAGGTAGGGTGTCTCCTTGGTTCATGTTTTCCTCCCTGTTACACCCCCTCTTCTCGCTCTCTGACCACTGACTCATACATCTGAAAACAGCCTCCCATTGGGTCAGACCAATTACTCCAGTTAACTGGGCAGTTAAGTAGTGAGGAAAGTGAAAAGCAATGGGGAACAACAGCACATTCCAGTCAGGGTCCAGCTGGAGGCCTGTCACTGCCCTGAAAAACTTTGCAATGAGTGCCAAGCAAAAGATTTGCAGTTGTTGTGAACCTGTGCGAGTTTACAGCCATGGCCAGTGAGAGGAATGTGAAAAGCCTGGTGCCACTGCCTCGGGGCTCCCACATCTGTCCTATGTTACATGCTCTAGTAAAGCAGCCTATGCATGCAAATGACACAGTATATCTTCCGGGTCAGACAATGAGAATATTCAGACAAGACTGTGTGATGTCTGTTCATCAAGTAGTCTTTTCTCGATACATTAAAAAAAGCCCAAAGGACAAAGGTTTGAGGACAGAAGGCAAAGCAACAGAATCAGAGAACTATACTCAAAATACTGCCAATTCAACTGAGCACAACAAAACTGGCCTGATGACACATGAGGGGGACATACTGTATATATTGGCTGGTCCAAGTAAACATTTCCTGGATCAGCAGCACAGCAACTCAAAGGACAGAGAATCAATTAATTCAGCTTAAAGTTAACTTAAGTTATGACAATAACCAGAAAAAATGTACTAAATGTGTTTGTGTCTTTCAGTTGTTTAAAGGACCATTGTGTGGGATTTAGTATCATGAGGGTTCAGATTGCAACCGACTGAACACCCCTCCCCTTCCCCTTTTCCAAGTGCATATGGGCAAACATATGGCCTTCAGATAAAATAAAAATGCAAGAGGCCTTGTTTAGAGTAAATTTGTTCATTCTAGGCAACTACAGAGATACGATGGTGCATGGCTGCCACATGGTGAGCGCCATGGAAGAAGACCTGCTCCCCTTGTTGATATGAAGGGCTCATTTTAAGTTAAGCTCACATTTCTGCCAGTCGACCTTCCCTTAAACACTTCACACTGGTCCTTTAATAACATGAACGCTGCCTTTCATGACTGAATATAAACTTAAGTAAATTAGGGAGGAGCAGTCACCTGAACACAACCTTGATCATTTCGTTTTTTTGCTGTTTTTTGGCAAGCCTCTCTTCGACTACCACTCAGTGTTATTGTATTAATCGCTCAACATAACTCTCTCAAATCAGTGTGGAACAAAGAAATGATTTGTCTAAATACATGCAACTTTTTCTTGCTGCTTTGTTTGTGGTGTGAAAAGGCAGCTGAAAAGTTGCCTGTGATGGTTACACTCTGATGATTATGGTCAGGAAAAGCAAAATCAGGAAGAAAGAAAGTATGTTTAACCCTGTAGCAGAGATAATCATCAAAAGACCAAAGACACTATCAAACCTACTCTATCGCACACTCTGTTCCTTCTCCACCGTGTTCAAAGTCCTGGATTGTACTTGTACATGCAAAACATGTTACAGGTGGGAAGGTAGGACAGTGCCATCTAATGCTCACTGCCCTATATTACATTACATTTATGGTTGTGTTGACTTTTTTTCTTTGTCATGTGTAAAAATATTGCATCAGAACTTGTGGTTAAACAGACTTTTCAATGAAAATATTGTGACTGTTGACAGATGTAAGAAGTGGTTTTATTGCCAACTCAAATGAGAAATATTTCATCCACAGATATATACAGGAACAAAAATTGATAATGTCAATATAAAATACATATATTGTCACAGTGATGTCAGTGTAAGACAGTTGGTATATAACATAATTTATTTAGCTATAAGCTAAATGCATAAATAAAAATGTTGCTGATGTTCAAAGAGGTGTAGTCAGTGTATGAGGTTCTTGAGTCATACTATTTTCCTCTTGTAAGGTATATAAATAATAATAATAATAACTAAATCTGAATGAACAGTTGATAAAAAGAAGTGAGAATAGACACATACACACAACGAAAAGTTCCAAAAATTACACACACACACACACACACACACACACACACACACACACACACACACGTTGTCTATCATAGGAAAAAACCAACAGAGTAATAATAGATAACACAGGAATATGTACAGTGTCACAGGTGTACAGTTTAAGGTGGACACCTAACACATGTTCAAAACCTCTGCTGCCCTTTTCTTCACCCCCAATTTGTGTGGTGTAGAAACGTCAGTGGCGGCAGAGAGGAGACTGTTTTGATCGCCTCAGACTCATCACAGTTTCAGAAACTTTAGCTTTGTTCAACCACCTCAGTCTTAAACTACCTTCTTCTTCTAAAGAGGAGGAGAGAAACTTTTATTCATCCTTGAACTATAAACACACCCAATTCATTTTTGACAGTAAATGTAAGTACATATTGACAACTTTAAATGTGTCATTCATTTCTGTGTGTACACAACCCCAGTACTTCATATAGATACAACAGTTGAAAATATTAACAAAACTGATAGAACTAATCTCTCTTTGCTCTCCCTTTATGTCCAGTTTACCCATTTATTTTACCTCATGTTAAACTATATAATACAAACATTTTAGATAACTTTAAATATCCACAACTAAATAAACAATCACCTCTATTTATTATTTAGATAGATAGATAGATAGATAGATAGATAGATAGATAGATAGATAGACTTATATATATATATATACCAGAGGGAAATTAAGTTGTCAAGAAGCTCAGGTAAAAATACAAATACGACAAATAACAGCAACAATAACAATAAAATACTACTAATAATAACAAGTATAACAACAATATTTAAATGAGTGTGATTTTAAGACATTTAACCTGCCTCCTCAGGTCTGTTTGTGTGTGGTTTGATCAGATTTGATTGAAAGTGACTGCACAATCGACTTCCTAGTCTGAATCAGTAATGTATCTGAAACCTGATTGGCCAGCAGAAGTATATGACATCATATATTCCCAATGATCTTAAACTAAAACACATATACAGAAATTTCTCATGTGAAATAATGAAAACTGTTCAAACTCAAAGACCCTGGTGACTCACTGTGAGTCACCAGGTTCTTTGAGTTTGTTGAAATAGTTTATCTCCACACAGTTTAAACATATTATATATCCTCTATCAGTTTATTACAGCTCTGAATTGAGACTTCATACTGTTTACAGACAGACTGCTTGTTTTTAACACCTATTCATTTAAATAAAAATAATGTAGATGTAAAATATTTGGTATTTTTAGAAATGATTAAGTGTAGAAGTTTAAAAAAAAAAAAGCTTGTGGGTTTGAATGTTTTCCTGCATGTGTCTGTGCACAATGGCAGTCTGCTTCTTGTTAAGTGGGTTTTGCTTTCTTTAGTTATGTGTGTTTGTGAATTCCTGTTTATTTCCCTTTTTTAAAACGACAAATCCCAGCATGTGTTTAGATTGATATATCACTTTACTTGCATTTTGAGTTCATATCCATCATTAGATATTTATGATCTACTATATCCGGTTACTATATTAATTGCCATGATGAAATAACTGAAGTTATTGGATGCACAGTGGATAATAAGCACCAGTCCAGCCAGACATTTTTTCTTGAATTCAATTTGTTGGCCATCTGAGCTCCGCTTCGTTGCGGCGCATGTTTTCCACTAGAGGGCAGGGCACCGTGGCTGTGGCCTGCAGGGGCAGACGGGCTCCGGCTGGTTGGCCTCATCAGGGGCGGATGTTTTCCCAATGCAACTTCCCAATCCACCCCCACCGACCCCACCTCTAAACCTGGCCGAACCCTGGCACAGCAGCCCGGCCTCATTTCTCCGCCGTATCCTCCTGTCACCTCTGTCTGTGAAAAAAAACAAACAAAAAACCCGCACAAACTGGAAACTGCGCAGAGGAAGAACTGAAGCGCAACCAAAAAGACGAGACCCGCCGTCATGTCTCTTATTTCTGTTTCTATTTTTAGTCCTGCGGGGCGATTAGTTTGAACCACCTGAAGCTGCGAATAAAACATTAAGCGGACGACTGGCCCTGCGGGTCCTGCGCTGGAGTGAAACATTGGCCCCTGTGACTGCGGCAGCTTTAAACCCCGCGGCCCCGCCCCTCAGCACTATCACATGAATCTGGGCTCAACAGTGGATGTGAAAAAAGTTTGGAGGTCTCGCTGAAATCACTTTTCTCCAACTGCTTCCACACATATATATCATTTTTCCCACCCCGGGAGGCTTTTAGTTCACAGTGTGCGTCGGGACTCTGTGTTCGCCTGCGTATTTTCCCGGCTGCGATTTCTCCAGCTCAGTTTTTTTTTTTTTTTTTTTTTTTTTCCCTGCAGGAATTACAGAGAGACACAGAGGGGGAAAACGGTCTGGCTGCTTGAAGGTATGTGGGAGGCATGTAACGTGTTGCACACTTGCTGGGGCTGGTTTTAGTCAACGTTGCCTGCTCTAATCTGCTGCCCCTCGACTCCTCGAGCCACTGACTGTTTTTCTCTCCACAGCTGATTAACTTCCGATATGTTACAGCTTGAAATAGACAACGACACAGCGGCTCAAACGGGGTGGGTGGGTGGCGGAGGAGGAGGAGGAGGAGGGTGGTGGTGGAGGGGAGGGGGGTATTGGAGGGCAAAGAGTGTAAACAAATCCGATCATAACTCCCGCACTCACACGCATCGAGTCGGTAACGGGCCCTGTTTCTTCTCTCTCTCTCCCTCTCCCCCTCTGTGTGTGTGTTTGTTGGTTTGTGTGGTTGAACTTTTCGATAGATTTGTTTCGACACCGAACTTTTGGCGACATGGACGCGCACCGCGGCGCGCCTCCGGCCGGGCAGCAGGTCGTGCACGTCCGCGGGGACTCGCAGACGGAGCTGGAGGCCCTCTTCAGCGCCGTGATGAACCCCAGCAAGGCGACCAGACAGCCGGCCTCTCTGCCCATGAGGATGAGGAAACTGCCGGACTCCTTCTTCAGGCAGCCGGATCCCAGAGGCCACTCCAGACAAGTACTAACCAACCAGTAACTGCACCACATTCAGGGCAAACTGCACTAACTGCCCGGTGTTGTTGCCCTGCAGTGTCCACCAATTGATCTGAATAACGCAATTCAAACTATCAGCCCAAAACTCCTTGTTAGTAGTTAGAAATATGTGTTTTTCCCTAATGTCCTGTCCACAAATCTCACACACATGAAAGAGACCAAATACTAGAAACACCCAGTCTAATAAAACAATTAGTAAACTGATCAACAGGTCTGATCAGGGCTGAAACAAATGATTGTTTCCATTACTGATAAATTTTGTCTATTATTTTCTCAAATGACAGATTATGTGTTTGGTTTATAAAATGTCATAAGGAGGGACAAAAGAGTGCCCATTTCCTCGTTTCCCACAATCCAAGGTTATGCCTTTCCTTGTCTGTTTTTTATTCAGTCAACACTGAAAAAACCTAAAGACACTTAATTTACCATCATGTGTGACCGTGATGAGCAGATCCTCACATTTAAGAAGCTGGAGCCAGAAAATTCTGCTTGAAAAAAGCTAAACAATAACATGATTATCAAAATAGCTGTCACTAACTTAACTACATACTTGCAGCTCTAGTTGTGATAGTTGAATCATTTGTCAGATAATGCCAAACATTGCATTGTGAGAATTTGCTGCTTTCCTCTGTTTTACATGGTTGTGAATTGAAGATCTTTGGGTGTTGGGGTGCTGGTCAGGCAAGACTAGACATTTCAATCGCACACTGGGCTTTATTACTGCATTTTATATTGGTATTTTAGGGTGTTTTTGATATTTTGTCCAATACCACTTTCTATAATCTTAATGTAATTATGGTTTAGGATAACATTTGATATTATGTATGAGATGCTCACACCACAGTGAGACATATATCTTGGGCAGATTTAACTCAAACTGGCATTACTTCAGTTTCATGTTCAGGACTGTTTATTTTGTATGACCTGAAAACACACCATGAAACTGTCTCACAGATTTGTAGATGTGGCTCATATAATGAAATTATCTAAACAACTATGAAAGTAAAGGAAAGCAACCGGCCATTCACCAGTTCTTCCTCCACTTTTTCTCACTCCATCTTTTCTTCCTGCTGTTTCCGAACTGTCATTTGTTGAGCCACAAATGTGGTAGTTGTCAACCTGCTTTTTTTCTTGTCAGGCCAGTTCGGATGGAGGTGTGTGCGGCTCTCTCACTCCTCATCATGTCCGCGCCCATTCCTCCCCTGCCTCCCTCCCAGTCAACTCCCTCTCCACTCAAGCAACAGATGTAGCAGCCCCACCGATCATACCCGATGATGTGCCACTCCCCCATGGTTGGGAAATGGCCAAAACGCCTGCTGGCCAACGATACTTTCTCAAGTAAGAAGTCTAAGTTCACTTTTTCATTGTGTTCAGTGTGCTACTTCACACTTGAAGGGTCTCTGTTTCTACAATTCTGCATTACCTGTTATACCCTATAAGATGTTAAAAAAGAAAAAAAAAAAAAAACAAGCCCCCCTTGCAATTTCCAAAACGCCCAATGAGCCTTGTTTTGTTTGAATTTCAGTATATGATAATATAATGTAAAACAGAGAACAGCTGCAAAATCACACATTTGAGAAGCTGGTAGAAGCTAAAAATTATTCCATTGTTGTTGATTCATTTTCTGTAGAATATTGAAGTGCAAGGGACAAAGAATATAAAAGGAAGCAGTGGGGAGAGAAGCTACAACTGTGCACGTATAACCAGGACTTAAAGTCAATCAGTTGCATGCAAACAGAAAATGCTCCGACAAGTTTTGCAACCAGTGTGGTTTCAGCCAGTTCCATTCATGAGAGCACATGGCTCGACAGCTTACACTGCTGTCAAAGGCCACGCAGCAACGTTTACCTGTGCGAGTGTTGATGTACGCACGCACATCTGGTAGTACAGGTAAAGCAGGTCTGAGGCAAGACGTACCTCATGCTTCTCATCCATCAGGTTACAGTGGTTTAACAGATACAGATACGTTTAGACCTGTTGTGTGTTTGCAGTCACCTGGATAAGACAACCACTTGGCACGACCCTCGTCTCTCGCAGCTTCAGTCGGCTGCAGCTCAGCATCCTCTCCCTGGCGCTCCGGCCCACGCCCACTCCCTCAGCAACCCAGCACCCACAACGCAACCACCAAACATCAATCCAGAGACAGGTATCAATCTGCCCCCCCCCAGACTCCAGTTTCTCCTTAAAGCACAGACCTGCCTTTCATAGTTCAGCTCCACCTCCAGCAGCCAGGTCTTTGCTGGGTGTGATTTCTTCGGGATTCCCTTTTGGTTTCTCCATCCATGGGATTCTGTGACTTTGTTGGGAATAATCACATTCATAGATTAAAGCCCAGGGTGAACTTTAATGATGGCATCCAAATGGACACTCAGGTTTTGTTAGAGGGAACATTCTCAGAAAAACAGCGTTAAAAGTCGAACTCAAGCAGTTTATACATATAGGTGGTTGGATATCTTGTTAGATCATGGTTGTCTTTGAATATATTTCTCTGGTGTCCAATTTTTATAGGGTCAGTTCACCCAAATTACAAAAAACTAAAAAGAGGAAACACAAGTCTCTGGCCAGACTTGAACATAAAAGTGTTTTTTGCTGAAATCGATGGGAAAGATATCCAGTTTTTATTCTGTGTGTTTAAAAAAAAAATGTATTCAGATGTTTATCTGATGCTGATGTGAGGCTTTAGCCCTTCAAATTAGACAAATGAAGTGGACATGTTCTGAAGTTAAAGTTGTTTTTAGTACTTCTTTTTGTTACTATTACTGTTTTAAATACTGACCAATTCAGACCTTAAGCTGAAACATTAACTTCAGATAAATGTTTGAAAGCATTTTTGCATAAGATAAGTAATGTGAATTTTGTTTCCCATGTCTTAATAAACACATTGGAAAGGAATCTCTTGATGTCCAGTATGAACAGGAAGAATTATTAAAGCAAGCCAAAAGTGTTCATCTGGGCATCTGAGTATCATCTGAGTATAGTTTGAATTGTGAATACATCCTTTAAACCCCTGCACCAGAAAGTTGTTTCTGTTTGCATAATTTTTGAGATATTTTTCTTGGGATGAGACAATTCAATATCATTAAAGCAGCTATAATATTTTTTTTTAACAAAGCATGATATGACTACCTTTGTGTAGTAAAATATCATCCAACTCTGCAGTTCCCATCAAGCTCTACAGACCAGTGAAGCTTCTTTCACCTCATTGTTTTGGTTTTCAAGGGCACAACTTTACTGTTTTGGTTCATTCTCAAAGCTCTTATCAGCCTTGTCTTTGGCTGCTGTAGGCAGCTCTAATAATTTGTTGAACACCACCACCAGCGACAGCTGAGAAACATACTTACAGAGTATCTTGTGAACATAGCCAAGCATTTAGCAGCTAAAGAGCCGCATAGTTCCCTCAGCAGTGACCAAAAACAGAGCTTAAACAGACACAATATTCATGGCCACAAACTCTGCTCTAAATGAATGACAATGTTAATCCATATCCTCTGAAAGAGTAAATGGGCAACAGGTTCACTATAACAACTTGGTATGTTAGTGTTGTGTTTACAGCTTATTTTCTACTACCCCCAAGTGGTTAAAATATCAATTAATGCAGGTTTAAATAAAGAGAAGCAAAACATTTTCCAAAATATCTAAAGCAATCAGGGATATGTTTCTGGAAAGACGAGCTGCTATTAAATTTTTATGTTTTATTCATATTTATATGGCTGAACAGACCCTTTAAAAATAGAGCACTAATTCCCTCCTCTTTTTGACAATGGGCACCTGGAGTATTGATTAAATATTGCATACATTTTTTTTTAAACAAAATCTCCCATGCACTGCATTCATGCCAGGTTTTAGACCATTTTCCTCTACAAAACATACTATAGCTGTTTTCCCACTAACCTTCACCTCTACTCTAAAATCTCTACAAACTAGAAGTTACACAGACATTAAAGGACGTGGGCCAAATTCTACTTTTTACTCAACACTCCATGCACTCCATCCACCATTTGCCTTCTCACTGTGTACTTTCACTGCTGTTCAGGTCCACTGCCTGAAGGCTGGGAGCAGGCTGTGACTGCAGATGGAGAGGTGTACTACATCGATCACATAAATAAGACCACCACATGGGTCGACCCGCGTCTAGGTAGCACACTATCAAATTTGTGTCTCCTGAATTGACAATTCTTGTTTGTCAATGAGAAACATTTTGTTCCAATGTCCACCATCACAAGTTGCTGTTAAGCAACAGAAATAAGAAAGATCGCAAAGTTTTAACAAGTTTTCCTCATATGTCATTACTGAAATGTTTTACCTTGTGGAAGTAGTTACTCAATTGTCAGAAAGTTCTTTCCCTATGAATTTTATGTTTCCAGCACAGAAGATGAACCCGAGCATCCTTGGCTTGGCAATGCAGCAAAGACAGGAAAAAGAGAGGCTCAGATGCAAACAAGGCCTCCCTCAGCAAATCGCACCACAGGTCAGAGGTCAAATAAAACTGTAGCCCCCCCCCAAAAAAAAAAAAAAAAAAAACTCTATCCTTTTATGTTAAATCACACTAAAAAGCTGTTGTACAGTTAAGTTCCTCCCTGTGTTATCTGGTTGTGTTACTCTGTATTTTCAGTACAGATCCAAACCTAATTAAAACATTTTATTTAAACACAGATTGAGCTTTAGATGACATTATACAAGTAGGTGTTTGTGTGTGTTGTAGGAGGCAGGAGGAAGAACCCAGATGGCCGGTGGGATGGACCATGACAGGAACACACAGACGCTCGTCCCCTCTCTGGACGTCAGGATCAGATCCTCAAACCACGAACCTACACTTAATGGGTGAGTTTATGTTTAATATTGTTGCCATGTAATTACTGCTACTGTAGTGTTTTGGGGGGGGGTTGTTTTGTTTTTTTTGGGAAGGAGTTGTTGTCATTAAGTAAATCATTTATTTAAGTACAAGAATCAAAGTGTTGATATAATTCACTTTCACAACATCTGCTGTTATCACCATACATTAGTGTAATATAACTCACACAGCTCAAAACATTGAAAAATGACATGTCAAAAACTCAACAGAAGCGTGTCTTTCCAGGAACAGTGTCCCAGTTACCCTGTATAATCTATTAATCTCACTGACAGTTTCAATGAAAACAGTTTTATAGTTCCAGGAAAAATGAATGTGTAATTTCTTGATGAAACTGTGATGAAGAGCAAAAATAAAGTAATATAAATGTGTGTGTTCTTGTGTAGCGCTCACTCTCGCAACGAGAGCACTGACAGTGGTCTGAGTGTCAGCAGCTTACCCCGCACATCGGACCACATGTTGAGCTCTGTGGATCACATGGACACTGGTAATGCACGCACGCAAGCAGCCAAAAACAAGTCATGAAATAAAGACCTGCTGTTCCTGAAGTGGAAAAGCAGGCTTTGATTTATTTATTTTTTTCAAAAATCATCCCTCCAAACTAAATATTATGTGTATTTTTGTTGAAACCAAAGTAATGAAGAATACAGTGTTTCGATTTGGCATCTATTGATCTAAGTCAACACTGCAACCAACTCTGACTTTTGCTCTGACCTACCATTAATTACTAATAAGACTTATAAGGAAACAATAATTCACATTATAGTAACGTTCCCAAAGAAAATTCAGTGATTGATGTTTTATTTATTATTAAATCCATATTGAAACAGTTTAAAAAGGTTTCCCAAAGGGATCAGTAGTAATACCTCAATAAAAAACAGAAAAAGAATGATGCCTTGAAAACTCTGTTTACTTCATTTATTTTTCTATATGTGTGTATATTTATCTAATTTGTTTCTAGTTTGTACATTCAGCAGCACTGTATTGATTTATTTTTGGATATTAAACAGAGGAGCGAGAGTGTTGGATTTATGTACATACACACTTATCAAAGAGTCACTCCCTGACCCCATAGAACGCCTTATTTTCCCGCAGCTCAGTTGATGTTTTGAATTCACAAAGCAGTTCAATCATTTTACCTCCTTTTCTACCTTGTGTAGGTGACTCTGGCGAGAATTCCTCGATGACCTTGCAGGAGACGATGCCTGTGCTCCCGATGTCTGAGGGCGAGGAGCTAATGCCCTGCATCCCTGAGGGTCTCAGTTCAGACCTTCTGATGGACATGGAGACTGTTCTCTCCGGGTCGCATATGGACAGGGACAGTCTGTTCACCTGGCTATAGACACACCCAACCACCGCCTAAATATGGTTTGACATCAGATCTTCATGATGGGACTGAGATTTTTGGAGGATTTTTTGCTTCAAACGTGGTACAGAATATTATCAATGAGAGAATACACTACTCTTGAGTGTTGGACACCTAACACTACTCACACTCCGAGGAATATAAAAACCTGACTCTCCCAGAAGGTGGTAAGCTGCTGGTATTCTCCTCCTTTTGAGCCTGGTCTTACAGAGATGCATGATGGAGCATTTTTATTTTTATGACACTCCGATTGTTTTTAGTCATCGACCTCAGATGATGGTCCCCACTTCTCTGGTAAAGTACGTCAGAGTTAATTTTAGAGTACAGATTGTTTTTATTATCCCCACTTGGGTCATACTGTTTGCAGCAATCTTTTTAAAAAACACAGTCAAGTCGTAACAGTCTACATGTAACTCGAAGAAGAATTGTCAAAAGAAACTGAAAGTTGCACAAATCTTACTTAACTGTAACAAACAATATCATATCCACATTTATATGTTCCTCCATGTAGCCTGTGGGACAAAGTATCAGTATCTACAGTAGTGCTACTACCTCTAAGCAGCTTGTCATTTTTCATTTTAACGCACATGCTCACAGTTGTCCAAAACAAGCTCTAAAGAAGCATTGGCACTGCGAGAAGGAGATGATTCAAAGAATTTGTCTCAGTCAACGCTACATTCGCTCCATTAGAATTGCCTAAAATAACACAGAAACATCAAGGAGAAGCGGAGACACCCCCTAATTTTGAGCAGATAATGAACATGAAGCAAACACCCATTTTCTCTCAAACTTAAGAAATGAAATGGTCAGTTAAAATGCTCACACGCCAAAAAGCAAACCAATAGAAACCTCATTCATATCAAATCCTGTCAAAAGCAATTAGTGAAATGAAGATAACACAACAGCTCTCCTGTGTAGAGGACCTGACAACAAAACAGTAATGTGTGTTTGTTGGACCACTATGACATTGAGGTTAGTGACAGTAAATGAACACATGGTCAGTATAATGCAATCCAACACAATACAGCTCTTCCCTCAGGACACTGTAATCCCAGTCTCATGATCAGTTCAGTCAGTAGATGACGGTTTAAACAGTAGTCACACTCATTAGATACATTCATGACCTTTTCTGTGTGAAATAGCACCTATTTTTACATTGAGCTTTCACTTTTATTTTATAGAAGCAGGTTGCCTTGCTATAAAATCACCTATTTTGAAATTACTAATATCCGGGGTTTGCCGATGCTGTGTTTTAGTGTTTGTTGTTGGATTGCATTTTATTGTGGTCCACTTTTGTCTCCAGCATTGAATATAAGCTTCACAAAGGTAGTATTTATTGGAGATTTGTTTTATTAGATGACATTATATTGTACAGCTGTATTAATAATGTGTTCACCTATGTGTTCACCTCTTGTTTAAGAAGTATTGCCATATAATTACTACCAGGGCCAGGATCATTTTCTCACACTGGCCTTTTGTTTCAGTCAGTGAAAAAAAAGTCAGCACAGCACCCCTCTAACTTTGAGATTGAGGTGTTTTATTCTGTTTCCATTAATGGTTTGATACATTCCTAATAATTTTCTTTTCACATTTTTATCCCTTTTTTTTCTGCATCAGTTTCAGACACATTTTTCAGTTTTAGCTAAAACTACACTATTACTGACAAATCATCACCACTTGCTGATTTTTGGATTCACACACTACTACCAGCCCCATTGTTTGCCAGATTAAATGACCAGACTCATGAAAAGTGCTTAAGTAATGTAATCACTTACTGTGACCACCAATTCTGCATTATTCCTTAAGTTGTGCATTATCGCGGTATAGTAACGCAATTCAGTGTAGATTGAACTTTAAAAGTCTCCACTGCATTAACCATCAATGATAGCGTAACATTGAAAAAAGCAAAACAGTGGTTCACTGTAATGAAGTTTTTTTTATTTTTAACCAATTTTCAGTCTTATTTGTCCATTAATTTAATTGATAAATCACAATCGGATACCAATCAGTGCCAAGTATGGAGAAAAAAAAAAAAAAAATTCTCATCAGCCTCTTTCTTAAAAGAAATCTGTCCTGGCTCAAGTTTTCCAGAGGAATAAGAAAAACACTGCTTTAAAAAATGTGTTTGAGTAATTTTGAGTCATAGCATCAAAAGCATCATACTAATTGCGACTGCTGTGTTCTTTATTGTATTTTGTTCTATCTATAAGTGCTATCTGGTGCTGCAATACAGAAGGCAATCATCAATATGGGGAGCTCCTTAATTCTCCTCCTTTAGTTACAATATGTAATAAGTATATATTCTGTTTTTATCCGCTGGGTTGCTTCTGCAGTGTGTTTATATTTTATCTGAATTTGAAGCTGTTTTATTTTTGGTGAGAGCATTTCTTCTAACTAGCTTCCTTTTTATATATACAGTTTATAGAGTATAAAGACTTATTCACAACAGCCCCAAATAAAGAGCCCAGTCACCTTTTTATAATCTTTTCTAAATAAAAGTACAATGGGCTCATACACATAACGCGACACACACTACCTAGCCTTTTATTTATCTTAGCATGCATGACATTCACTATGTATGTTACATATTATGATGTTTATCATCCTATTTACAGAGAGTTTGAAGGCAATAAGACTTGTTTTGTACCTTTTTATGCATGTGCTTTATATAAATATATTTCTTCTTACTCTCACTGTAATCATTTTAAAGGAGTTTCTGTTTAATAAACTTTTAAAAACGCCTGATAAGCAGTTATTTCTACATATGTGTTTAATGTGGATTGTCCAAGGTGAAATATTTCTTGGCAGTAGAATGACTCAAGCATCTTCAGGCTTTGCTCAGTGATGAGTGATGAAAGATATGAGACATAGGAGTCGCAGTATGATTTGCTAACCTCCTCAGCAGCTTTCCATCTAAGCTGTAATACCAGGAATAGCAATACCAGGTGGCTTCATTATCAACAGATAGCAATAATTTCTATTTTTTTTTTTTTTTTTTTTTTTTTTTTTGGCCAATTCATGCTTTTATCTGTTAGGACTATGTAGAGAAACAGGAAATGGGACAGTAAGGGGAATGACATGCAGGAAAAAGTCTGCCCAAACTAGGAGCTTGCAGCATTGTTGGCATTTCCTGCCTTACTCACTTCGGCAATAATAAATATAATTAAAATAATTGAAGATATCTGAAGGGTTAATGATGAAAGACCGATATGATTCAATTAAAGATGGAGTTGAGTTTGATTGGAAAGATTTCTTTAGGACAATGTACAATATGGTGGATGTGCACTCATCAATATACCTGATTGTCTAAATCTTCTCCAAGTCATATATGATCAGTCACATGAACACATAAGACTTTTACACTTGAAGTAAGTAGCTTGATAAATGTATTGGTATTTCAGAGCTTTCCTAATAACTTTTAATTATTAGACATTTGATAAAATTTAGGCCCTGCTCTTGAATGTGACATTTTAGGGTGTTTCCATGATATGTGGATCTCTACAAAAGGAGTATTAATAATTATAATAAACAGTTTCAAAAATATATGGATGGAAAGTAATACAAAACACCCTTAAAGAAAAAAAGTACAGGTACTTAACATGACATGAGTCAAAATAATTTTGTAAATTTTGTAAATTGATTAGGTGGAATTTAAAGGGGCAGTAGAAAAGCAAGATAACGTAGGAGTGGCAGTTTGAGGGGAGGTGGTCATTACATGGGGAACTAGTGGAAATTCCATAAACTCATCTGTTTAAATGGCAGTTCGTGTGACTAGTCTTCAACAAGGCTCAGTCTGTAAGTATCTACCTTTAGGAGAATACTCCATGTACCTTTATCTTATCTGTAAAAACCCTAGATAGCCTGACTTGTCTTGACTTATAACACATTTATGTTGTTTCTGTAGTTCTGACAGTTTCACATTTGGTTATAGTTAGATCTGACATAGTATGCATGAGTTTATGTACAATAATATTTGTGTATCAATGACATTATTAACAGTGTCGTTGTTTATCGTTTTATTTACTGTGTTTGTAGTTTAACACTAGTTTCTCACACAGACTATAGTCATTTAACGCTGACTCAGGTTTATGTAACCTCTTACATTTATGTAGCCTAAAGCATGCGGACATATGTGATTAGTATAATTGATTCCTTGACAGGAACAGACAGATCAGTGGGTTTTTTTTTTTTTGTTTTTGTTTTTTTTTTAAATCTTTGGGTCTTTTTGTCTCATTTCCTTCCCATGACGTAAGGACCGGAAGCAACCGGAGACGTTGACATCAGCGGTACTTTCCATAACCATTCGGCTATATTGCGAAAGGGTGAGTCTGACTGTAGCACCGCAAAGGAAATGATATGTCACTGGGCCGACTTGTGTTTTGTGCCTTAAATGTAATAGGTCTTGTTTCCCAGGCTGTGGGTGAGCTCCGTCACAGGTCGGCGTGAGCAAAGTTTGGCTGTTGGCGGTAGACGTTAGCTTGCTAGCGAGCAGCTAACTGATCTAGCTGAACTAGCTGCTGATCTTATCAAAACTGGTGTCTGCGCGGCGTTGCTAGCTGGCTGTATGTTTTAATTAATGCCTGAGCATTTAAACCACTTTAATAGCGATCTAATTCCCACATCCGCATTGAACCACATAGCTGTTGCTCGCTGTGAAGGCAGTATTGGGCCAAAACAACCAGCCAACCAATAACCAACATAGCTGAAGTGAGTAACCCTGCAGGAAAGTACCTAGATCTCATGTCGGTATTGAGACACTGGGCGCAGTCAGTATTTTAATGTCTAATTCACTAGCAGCAGATGTGTCTCAACGATTTGGTTGGTCGAGCTGCAAGAAATTGCTTGGAGGCTTTCATAAAGGGGACATTATACTAATTTTCCACAAAAAGCAAGGTAGGACTCCCAGGTTGGAGATGGGGCTTACTCCTTTTATCATTTCGGTCTACACAGTTGTTATTTCTTCTACACATGGCGGTTGTTCTGAATGTCCTCCACTTGTAGACTATTTTCTGGACAGTGGAAATTGCTGATTTCAAATTCTTTTGAGATCTTTTTCATACAATCTTCTTTCTGAAGGCCTCAGAGCTCTTTTGATCTCACCATGGTGTTCACTCTCACTTCAACAGTCAGGAGCACACAAAACTAAATGTCTGATGTTTAGAGGGAAACCTCCTTCAAAAAGCTGAGTAATGATGTTCTCATCATGTGCACCTGATGTGAGACACCTGTGTGATTTTAGCCATTTTAAGTGGGAATAAATGTGGGGGTGTTCTAATTAAGTGAGTCTTTTCTTCAGTTTTAATTGTTTAGGTATATTACTTGAATATCTCAGTATTGTTAAAATTAATATTACATACCCACATGTCCAAATATGTTAAAAAACACACAGGCTTTCATAGGGTGTCCTAATTTTTTCACATGACTGTATTTAGATTGTTTGTCGCAAAAAGTTGTCAAGTAATTAACACAGCAAACCGTGAATACGTTTTTACAGGCTGCAACCAACAATTTACATTATAAATACATTAATAATTTCTTTAATAATTGATTGATTGTTCAGCTGAAAAATGGAAAAGGGTCCATTATTAAACATGTTATAATGCCTTATTTTTGACCAGTGGTTTAAAACCATTTTCAATCAATAATCACTTAAATGATTGTTTTCTTCCTTTCTTTTTTTTTTTTTGGCACAATGTTGAAGCTATATTGAGTTTTTGGTAGCAATTTATAATAGTTATTTTTAGATATGAGCTCTGATGATTGTAATGTAATGAAACTGCCAAAGGTCTATGTATTTGTAACAGGAAGAATTTCTACATGAACATGATTCAACCATTTATTTTCTCTTTTGTCTGTTTTTTTTTTTTTTTTTTTTTTTTTTACAGGCACGCTCACACAAAACTAAAGAGGGAAGCCCATTATCCCTATCAAAGGAGGATACAATTTTCTTATTTGGTTTTTACTACTCAACGATGGAGGCTTAGACACCTACAAAAGCGATGTCCAAAATGGGGGAGGGGTTTGAGATCACATAACCCTTGGTGTGTGTGTGTGTGTGTGTGTGTGTGTGTGTGTGTGTGTGTGTGTGAGAGAGAGAGGCATTTATTTAATTTACAATGTAGATGCAGAACATATACCATATGTTTAGATAATGTATTAAACATGTCTGCAGTAAACACAGTCATGTGAAAAAAATTAGGACACCCTATAAATGCCTGTTCTTTTCTTTTTTTTTTTTAAACATAGTTTGACACATGGATATTAAATATTAAACATTTCTTTCAAATGTAATTTTAAAAAATGCAATTTCTGCTGAGGAATAAATTAGGACACACCCACATTTATTCCCACTTAAAATGGCTAAAATCACACATAGGTGTATCACATCAGGTGCACATGATGAGAACATCATTACTCATTTAAATCTAAAAAGATCTGCCAACGTGCCCCGGTATGGCCGTCCAAGCAAGTTCACCCCGAGAGCAGACCACAAGATGCTAAAAGAAGTCTCCAAAAACCCTAAATGTCATCACGGGACTTACAGCAGGCTCTTGCTACTATTGATGTGAAAGTGCATGCCTCTACAATCAGAAAGAGACTACACAAGTGTGCAGGGAGGAAACCTTTGCTCTCTCAGAGAAACATGAAGGCCAGACTGAAGTTTGCCAGAGAGAACGTAGACAAAGACCAGGACTTCTGGAATAATGTTCTTTGGACAGATGAGTCTAAAATTGAATTGTTTGGACACCAGAACAGAGGACATGTCTGCCGTAAACCAAATACAGCATTCCAGGAAAAGCACCTCATTCCAAATGTGAAGCATGGAGTTGGAAGTGTCATGGTTTGCAGCAGGGCCTGACCAGCTCACCATCATAGAAGCCACTATGAATTCTACCGTGTATCAGAGGGTGCTTGAGGAACATGTGAGACACTGTAAAAAAAAAAATTAATGCTGAAGCAGAACTGGACCCTGCAACATAACAATGACCCAAAACATACCAGTAAATCCACCAAGGACTGGCTGAAAACTAAAATGGAGAGTAGGGGGTAAAGGGAGTAACACTAGCTATTAGGGGGTAGGGTGTCCTAACTTTTTCCTCAGTTGGAATATACATTTTTGTTTATTTTTTTGTTTAATGAGTAAAACAATGTTCATTTTTGTTATTTACCTGCAATTAAATCACTTTCTTTTCCAGAGATAAAAACAAGATTAGACATCGATGTGTGAACATTTCTTAAGAAAGAAGTGAATGTTTAATGGGGTGTCCTAATTTTTTTTCACATGACTATAGATGATAATAGAGTGTACAATGATCCTGGGTGATCTGAAGACAAGTGTGATATAGTTACTACTTTACAGATACATTTTATTTACACTATTTCAAATAGTCCATCCTTTTTTGCCCTTTTTTTTTTGCACAGGATGTGTTAGGTGGTCAGAGGTGGTACTCACTACTGGGTACATGTAGTAGATCCTGGTGTAAAGTCCATGCAGGGATTAGGATGTTTGAAGAAGATAATTGAGTTGTGGATATATTGCTGTGTTGTAATGTTGGTTGCTGGAGCTCTTAAGTTTCACATTGAGGCAAGCTTCACTTTCTGCAATGTCTTGGTCTGAGTTGACCTTCCTGCTTCTTCTTCCCCTTTATCTACTTAACAATATTTATCTTCAGTGTGTCTGAGTGTTTCTGTGTAAGAGGGTAAGACCTTGGGTATTCTCAAACCTCTCTCCCTTTGAAGGACATCGCTTTTCCCTTATATCACTCTACTTAAATCCCACAATGGAAACTCTCGTTCAACTCAAAAATAACCAATTTTTAATGGGGCTGTGTCGTAACGGGCCTCCACCTGACCTACAATATGATAACTCCTCAGGTACCGATCTCTTTCATTCTCTGCCTTTATCACACATTTATGATTTATTTGCAATTTTTTTTTGTCTCTTTCTAATGTCAAGTAAATGCGTCAATATGTCTATTAATCGGCAGAGCTCTTTCGAATCTCCACCTTTGCTCGTTTCCCGGCTTCGGGAGTCACGGAGCGAAGTTTGGCGAGGGCAGGTTGGTTCTACACGGGCGTGGGTGACCGCGTGCAATGTTTCAGGTGCAACGTGACGGCAGACGGCTGGCAGGCCGGAGACTGTCCAACAGAGAGACACAGACAGCTTTCACCTTCCTGCTCCTTCATCCAGAGCCTCCCATCTACAGCCAACCTGCTCTCCTCCTCTCACTCTGCCTTTTCCCCGCTCCGCATTGCCCCAGCCATGCCGGTAAGAAAAAAGGCAGGTGGAGTGGTGTGGGGGCATATTACTGTGTTACTGAATTACTGATATTGTACATTAATACAGGGATGCCCATTGGGTTTTGTTTTTTTTTTGGTTAATAATATCGTTTTGTTTTTGATGACAGAACCTGTTTTTGAAAATGAATGTACAATGAATACTGTTGTTGTTTTTACTTGTAGCATTTAGCTACATGCATATATTCTTAGTATTTTTGTAAATTTTGTTAATTTTTTTTACCCGTTTATTTTCCTCCAGCTTTCAGGACCAGGCCCAGCAGTTCCTAACCCAACAGTAAGCCAAGGTGAAGAGCCAGTCGGCTACCTAAATATGGGTTTCTCTGCTCCGCCGCCCTCCAGCCCACTGAGCTCTCGTGGCATTGAGGACATGTCCCACCAGAGACCAACATGCCACAATCCCAGCATGCGCAGGGAGCAAGACCGCCTGGACTCCTTTCACTCCTGGACGCTCTCCATCATCACCCCTGCAGAGCTCGCCATGGCAGGCTTCTACTATTTAAGCCAGGGCGACCGAGTGGCCTGTTTCAGTTGTGGAGGACAGGTGTGTGTCTTCACCAGGACACAGACACAGATGCTCTCAGAAAGAAAATTGCTGACTTGTTTAACTGAGCGTTTATATGTATCAGCACACAGTAGTCATTCCTACATTGTTCTTGTCACTTTAACTGGATGGATTTGCTTCCTTTTGTAGTCTTGGTCTTGGAAGTTGTGTTACTATATTGTACCACTAGTATTACTTGAATTATTCATACAGCCCCTTGTTTTCGTTCACATTTGACTTATTCTGCTTTGAGTTAACAGAAGTGGGCAGTATGTTGCAGTACATCCATTGTACCGGCAAAACCAGTGCCATACATGTGTCAAGTTTTTGAACAGCAGACATGATACGTTTTTGTTTGTACTTGCAGTTGAGTAACTGGGAGCCAGGTGACAGAGCTGTAAACGAACACCAGAGACATTATCCAAACTGTCGGTTTGTCCGGGGGGACAGAGCTGACAATGTGTCGCTGGCTGGACTGGCAGGAGCTGCATCTGGAGCGGTGTCTTCCCAACTATCTGGAGGAGGCCCAGCTCTCAGTAATGTGTCCAACACTGCCATGCAGCAAAGTGAAGAGAGGCTGCTCACCTTTGTGAACTGGCCATCGCGTATACCTGTCCGCCCTGACCAGCTGGCTAAAGCTGGCTTCTACTATGTAGGTAAGGACAATATCAAAGGGAAACATTTGTACAGTGATCTCTATAAAGAAGGGCAATATTGGACTTAAGTTCATCATGAGGTGATAAACATGAGTAAAAATCTGAATGGTTGCGTGGTACCACTTCAGAGAAATACTTGTCAATGTCACAGTTTGTCCAGTTCTGGAAACTCCTTGCAGGGGGTATTTTAGGGGTGTTGGGTATAACCATGATCTCATACTGTGAAAATAATTCTTGCTTGAATTATTTTAAAGAGGAAATGAAAGGGGGGGGGATATAGAGAAACAAAACTTTCAGTTTAGTTTTGAACAGTCACCTTTATAAAAAATCACATTGCTTTATTTTTCATGAAACGGATGTATGCTGCTCAGTAGAAATTACACAAGTTAACATGTCTAGGTCCTCACTGACATCTGGTGTTATCCTGCGTTTCCCTTGAGCTGTAACATCCTCAAGCTTTTACAGAAATTGGAATCATTAGTAAGTTATTTGGTTTGCACTATAGCTGTAACTCTACAACTAATAATTCATTTGCCACAACTGACAAATACTAAAGATCTGACAGACTGTGGTTGTAAAAGCAAGGAAAAGCTCTTTTACTCTGTATCCATGTGATGACAAGTCAAACACACCAACACTCAATCAGTTTAAGTTTAAACATTTAAAATATTTACTCTTTTACAAGTCTCTTCAGCCACAGTTTAGATGATGCCAATCTGTAAAGAAAGACATGAGTTAATAAGAGAAAGAAAGAAAGGTGAGTAACACTGCATGATCTGATCAGTGGTTCTTTGAAAGTCATGAAAGATGAGAAACAAAACTATTCAGTTCAGTCACCTTTATAAGAATCCCTGCTTTTTTCTCCTCCCTTGAAACCCCCTAAAACCATTTGGCACACTGAAAGGTCTTTGTTTGCACTCAAGGTCGAAACGATGATGTCAAGTGTTTCTGCTGTGACGGAGGCCTGCGATGCTGGGAATCTGGAGATGATCCATGGGTGGAGCATGCTAAATGGTTTCCTCGGTAAGTGCTGCTATTCCTATTCTTATGGTAATTGGTGAATTAAGTGTTGCCCTGTATATTTTAATCAATCAGATACATGTAAAGAGGAAGGTTTATATGAATTTTTGTATCTCTGTTTAATTGCAGGTGTGAGTATTTGCTCCAAGAGAAGGGGCAAGAGTTTGTTCACCAGATCCAGGCCCGTTTTCCTCGGCTGTTTGAGCAGGTTAGTAGAGAACAGCATAATATATATTCTCAGTTCAAACATTTGACATAGAATTACTCATTTTAAAAACATGTATTTTCTATTTTCTCCCCAAAAGCTTTTAACAAATGGAGATCGCAGCTCCAGAGAGTTTGTGGATCCACCTGGTGAGTGTGAGATTATGTAACATCAATCATTGTGCAATAACTGCAGATGATCATTTAGGAATAGACAGAACATCACAGCTGTGTATTTGAGCTATTGTCCATTTTTGTTTAGCATCATGAGAGAGTTTGGCCAAAATTGTAGCATTCATCTTTAAAACTGTAGTTGTGTCAAATCATACAATCAAAAAGGACAAAGAGTCCAGACTTGTGAAATGTTTGGTGTTAAAGTCCTATCACCCAGGCTGAAGCGTGCGCTCTCTCTTCCTCACAGTCGTGCACCTCGGTCCAGGAGAGGAGCGATCTGAGGATGCCATCATGATGAACACCCCTGTGATTAAGTCTGCCTTGGAGATGGGTTTTGAGAGGAGTCTAGTCAAACAAACGGTCCAAAGCAAGATCCTGACCAGTGGCGAGAACTACAGAACAGTCCAGGAGCTGGTTTCAGACCTGCTGAGTGCTGAAGACCAGAAGAGGGAAGAGGAGCGTGAGATGCTGGCAGAAGCAATGGCATCAGGTGAACTTGACTCTGTATTTACTGTCCAATGTAAATAAACAGCCATGAACTCTAGTGTTAGTTGAACTATCACTGAACCTTTGGAAAAACCAGGAACAATGAATTCTTTTAATAACACGCCCCCCCCCCCTCATTTCAGATGGTTTCACCTTTGTGAAGAGACATCAAGCAGCGTTGATTCAGCGTCTAAAGAGTGTCGAGCCAGTGTTGGACCATTTAAGAGAGCAAAATGTGTTATGTATGTTGATTTTTTTTTTTTTTTTTTTTTGTGTTTCAGTTTGAGATTAAGGGGACACAGAGTTTGCTACTTTGCTATCTCTGATCAAATCTTGAAACTCTAAATAAACAACATGCCCACTTTCACAGTAAGAATACGCATTGTTAGGTAGGCTTTAGTATCTGAGAGCACCTTAAAGAAAAACTACAAACTAGTTAAATTACTGTACCATCTCAATATAGAATAGTAGGCCTTATCATTTTATATATTATTATACAGCTATAGCAGGCAGAGTTGAGAAACCTCGGTTGGGAGTTGACTCTTTCCTGTTAACCTGCAGCTTCTGAGGAGTATAGTGGTCTTCAGGCCCAGACGTCAGCCCAGCAGCAAACTGCCAGGTTGATCGAGCTCATCCTCACAAAGGGTAACGCTGCCGCTGAGGTCTTCCGCAACTGGATCCAGAAAAACGATGTCCACCTGCTCAGAGATCTCATGGGTATGGAAAATATTTAATATTTTGACTGCTAATGTTTCAGCGTGTGGATCAGACAGAAATCATCAAACTAGTAGTAGGTCACTGAAATGAACACCATGAAAGTTGTTCTCAACTTAACTATCACTCAGAATTAAAAAATGAAATTTATCATAAGAAATGTAAACATTGGTTTGAATGTTTCCAATGTGATTAAAGCCTTAGCTAATTACATGTTGTCTTTCACATGTTCAGCCCAGTCAAATGAAGCTGCGTCACCAAGCCAAGATCTTTCAGGTATGAAGACACACCTGTGGCTAGGACAGAACTTCATGTCCTACCTGTTGAATGCCGTGTGCTTAATTGTTTGTCTTGTTGATCACTTTGTAATTTCTATTTTAAAAACTCATGTGAAATGTAAATGTTAAGTTACTCAAGTGATCTGAGCAGAGATTCACAGTGATGTTACACTTAGGGTCATTTGATATGACACACCATCTTCAATATGAGCAGCTGAGCAGAGAGCAAATGTGAAAAAGGATTTAACATATTGCTGAGGCTCGTTGCTGAATGTGTTGGATTTTATGATGAAAATGTGTCTTTTTCCCTGCAGACCTTCCCATGGAGGAGCAGCTGCGGCGCCTGCAGGAGGAGCGTACCTGTAAGGTGTGCATGGATAAAGAAGTCAACATCGTCTTCATCCCATGTGGACATCTGGTGGTTTGTAAAGAGTGTGCACCGTCTCTGCGCAAGTGCCCAATCTGCAGAGGTCTGGTTAAAGGTACAGTCCGAACCTTCCTCTCATAACCAGGAGGCTGTGAGCTGAGTTCACTCAGACCCACTGTGTCACAAGGATGTGACTGAATGTAAGCAATATGACATACATTTATATTTACTGGAAAGGTTTTCTAATCTAATACATTTAAGATGTTGCTCAGACATAATCTTATATAATCAGAATTTGAAAATGCAGGAAGTTGTAATGTAGTGTAAAAGGCTGATTTTTTTTTTTTTTTTTT
>CM076660.1:12779154-12802752 GCA_038496675.1 Rachycentron canadum | reverse complement strand
TATATATATTATATATATATTATATATATATATATATATTTATATATATATATATATATATATATATATATATGAGTCTTTAGCAGCTGCCCTGTGGTAATTATCAGTCTGATTAATACACATTAATATAAGTGTCAGAGACATCAGGGTTTGTCCTTATTCTTTTTGTAGTGTTCCTTGGTGAAGAAGCTGGTTTACTTTTCAAAATCACTTATAAAATAAGACATGTAGAGCTTATTTTTTTGTGTATCCTATGTCTTCCGTGTAACTACAACTGCTGAAGCTAAGTATCGTGCTGCTAAATTCATCATGGGGTCATAAACATGAGTGAAAATCTGGTGTGTGGTTTCACTGCAGACAGATACTTGTCAATGTCACTGTATGTCCAGTTTCTCATTGAAGCGGGAAACTCCTTGCAAGGGGTGCTAGGTAGGACTGTTCTCATGCTAGTACTAAACGTAATCTCCCCCCCCCCCCCCCCCTCAAAGAGGAAATGAAAGGTGAGCACTATAGTTTGATTTTGAACAATCATCTTTAAGAATCACATTACTTTTCCCTGATACGGATGTATGCTGCTCAGTAGAAATTACAAGTTAACATGTTTAGGTCCTTACAGACATCTGGTATTATCCTGCATCTCCCTTGAGCTGTAACATCCTCAAGCCTTTACAGCAGAAACATTGTCAAGTTATTTCGTTTGCACTTGCATTAAATCAGTGACACTGGATCAAGGCCAGTGTTTAAATGAAGCTGGTATTTACGTTCTAATGTGTGACTTGCTCAAAGAAGCGTCTGATGCTTTCAGATACTGTTAAAAGCCCTCGAGTAATGATACCTTATTAAAAAGTTCTTTGAGAAATTTTCAAACATTTTACTTCAAAGATGGGGAGTCTACAGTTTTTAAAAATACATAAATAAATATAACTATTGATTCATTTAACACAACTGCCAAAGATCCTGAAAGTTTCTAACAGGCTGTGGTTGTAAAAGCTCTTTTACTCTGTATCCATGTGAAGACAAGTCAAACACACCAACACAGAATCAGTTGGTTTATACAAATATTTATTCTTCCACAAGTCTCTTCAGCCACAGTTTAGATGATGCCAATCTGTGAAGAAAGAAACGAGTTACATATTGTTCATCAACAGTGATTAACACTGTTCCTGCATGATCTGGCATCAGTGGTTCCTTTGAATGCATCAAAAACATTCAGATCAAAAAAAGTTTACATCACCTGCACAGGACTGAAAGCAAATTGAACTGAACTAGCCTTAAAAATACAAACTCTTTCATCCCATTGAATGGCTCTCTCACCTTGTTTGCAACATCCAACGCATCATAATCTGGTGCAAGACGAACGTACGCCTTCTTCTCACCGTCAGGCCTAAATATGGGTCAGAGCAAAACAGACATTAAAGCAATGAAAGGCTGGCCCAGGAAAAATTTATGCCACCAAGTTTATATTTACAAGGCGAGACCAATGTGCTGTTCAGGGAACCATGCAAACCATTTTGAATCAAAACTCAGTCAAATTATTCTGATCAAACCGTCATGACAACAGATGTAATATCTGGAAAGATACATTAGTTAAGCAATTAACAACTGTAGCCACCACTCCTGAGTCCGATAAAACTACAAACATATCTGATGGTTTCTCAATATGCCAATGACCATTATTTCTGGTATGAACTAGGAATAATACGTTAAAAATGTAGTGCACAAAACAATGCCACCAGTCAAGTCAAATCAGTTTCCAACAGGACAAAATGAAACTTCAGTTGAACTCAGCCTGGGATGAATGTCTACCTGATGAGTGTGTTGACTTTGGCAACATCGATATCGTACAGCTTCTTGACAGCGTGTTTGATCTGGTGCTTATTTGCCTTGACGTCCACAATGAACACAAGTGTGTTGTTGTCTTCAATTTTCTTCATAGCAGACTCTGTTGTCAAGGGGAACTTGATGATGGCATAGTGATCCAACCTGAAAGAAAAATATATGATTAAGATTTATATTAAGTTCAAAGTCCTGACTTTTCTGTCTCCCAACATCTCAACAAAACAGACATTTGAAAACATATACCAAGTGACTAATATTCTCTACCAACATTATTTCAGATAGGTGCATCAGTAGTTTAAAAAGCTGGAATCATGCCTTTTCATACTTTGATCGCTATTACCATCATGTGCACCAAGTGTAGTCCCTGTCCATTTGTTAGTAGCTTGCAGTCATTGTTACTCACTTGTTCCTGCGAGGTGCACTCTTGCGAGGATACTTGGGCTGCCTGCGGAGACGGAGGGTTTTGGGGCGACGGAAGGTAGGAGAAGTCCTGACTTTCTTCTTCCTCTGGCTGTGTACTCCTTTAAGCACAGCCTTTTTGGCCTTCAGGGCCTTTGACTTGGCCTCAGTCTTGGCAGGGACAACTAAGTCAAAGAAACACCATGTGTTAGGTCATTGGTAATAAGACACAGAAAAGCACCATTACCTCCAAAGTATCTGACTCATTGCACACAAGTTCACTGCACTAGTCAGTCTTTCAATTGTGTTTAGAGCTGATCAGTGTCCTCTTCCCTTCACCAAGTGTCACCAGAAAAATCTACATTTACATTAACAAGCTGACACAAACACAAACTGCCCCTCTGCATATCTGGCTTAGTGGTGTAAAAGTACCATTTAAGCATATTTGGGGTTAATGGGTTTTACCCCTGACTCACACAAACATCAGTTGACAATCTCATTCATACATGAACACACTTCATACTTATATCTGCCATTGTGAAGCACCATATAAGACCTCTTGAAAACATCAAGAGCTACGTTACGCTTAACTTTCAAATTACATTCAAATTTGTCAACGAGACACTTGACCGGCATTGAATCGCTAAAACCTCTCTGTGGATTTTAAGGCACAGACCCACTGTTATACACAATTTCCACATGATGGATTTAGTTTTCTGCCAACAAAGTAAAGGGCTGAGTCTCTCACGTGTAACTAAAGCAACGTTTCAAACGCCGCTGGTGCTAACATTGCCGCAAAACTAACCCGCTACCGTGTTATAAATCTACAGCTACTAAGAAATAATAATGTAATCTAGTTACGACGAGTCAGAGAAAGAGTCGGATTAAATCGAAAGAGAGGCTTATTTTAAACAAGCACTGTTTTAGTCAGCATTATCAATGTTAACATGCTAATATTAGCTTAGCATCACGTTCCAGCCTTACATGCCGGAGACCGTGTCTACATTATCTTCATATATCAGCAGCTGACACACATATTCCTGGGTTATTAAAACCGCCGCCGCTTTAGTATTAAATTTCGGACACATCTACCGAACCTGAGAGACGTTATTTGTGGATTTTATTCAGTTTTTATACATTCAAAATGATACGTATGACAGACCTTCTTTCTTCACCTTCGGTGCCATGTTGAGAAAGGAAGAACGAACGGGGTTTCCTGCAGTATAATGCATGGGCGAGATCTCATGGCAAATGTATCGCGATAGTTAAGCGTGGCTCAATATGAAACTGAGCTTTTCAATGAGGTTGTTCAAGGGCCACATGCATTGAAAGGAGCCGGACATTTCCTTGACATATTGTATTTATATGTACAGTTCTTACACTATCATCGGTGCTTTTTATTATTTTGTATTAAAAAAATAAAAATACATTAAAAACTGAATTAACATTGTTATATTTTCTCAGATGTATTCAACCAACATTTTTAAAAAAAATCACTATTAGAGAATTTTGTAATGATGAATATGTGAAATTAATAACTTACTGTAATATACAATGATTTATGACGGGGCTTTTTCTTCTACTTCTTCTGTGGTAGTTTAACAGCAGCCCCCACATCAGTAAAACCTCCTCTTTCCCTGCTCAGAGTGACTGGAAACTGAATTTCTGAACATTGAGATGATGCTCTGTCCTATTCAGATTGAATTTAAGAACACACTCATAACAATCAGATGGTTAACTTTTCATCAATTCATCACAAGCTCCAGGCGGCTAGTGCACATTTTGTTTTGGTTCCCTGACAGTTAAATTGAAACACCGCGGGAATTTTTCTGGGACCTTATTTTGCAGAACCTTCAGGGACGTTTCAGGAAATGTTTCCTGAAGGTTTACCTACAGTTTTACTTCTTCTTTCTGTTCTTTCATCTCCTTATCAGCATAATCGTTTGTGACGCAATCATTCATTATATACAATTTATTAATTGTAAGTGTCTCAATTTGCAGATGAGTAAATGTAACACAGATGCAAATATATATATAAAACTTTTATTTTATACTCTGATAATACAAAGCTGAAATGCAGTATATTTTGCAGTAGCTCAGACTTCAAGATGTAAAAAAAAACAAAAACAAAAAAAACCCATCACATTTTCATTTCAGTCTGCTTGCACTGCTCTCGTCTACTCCTCTTGTGGCTTATTCTTTTTCCCCTTTTTCCTGGTGAAGAGAAGAAAAGAAGATTTGAATTATTTCTGACCAATATGCTCAAGCTCTATATCTTATCTAAACCAATTCCAGATGTATTAATTGAAGGTTTCTCATTTTTAAAAACAAACACTCAAATAAAAACTTTTAGATGAAAAATTAGGTTGACTGGTTTGCTGACTGTTTACAAGGAAGCACCGTCCGTACTTTTTTAACTTGGCTCCTGAGGAATGTGATCCCATCTTCTGTGATGTCTCCTTGTGTTTTTCTGTTCCCTCTTTTTTCTGTGTTTTATTTTTCTTCTTCAGTCCTTGTGCTTTTGTCTTCTTTGCTTCTTGTTGCTCTTCACTTACTGCCTGCTTCTGTCCTTGTGCTTTACCTTTTTTCTTCATTAAGAAGCGAGGAGTTGTGCAAATGGTGGTTCTCTTGGGTGGTTTCTTCTCAAGCCTGCGTTTCACTTTGCTGAACACAAACAAATACAGATGGCCTATTAGCACCAAATTATCAAAACCATCAAAAAACGGATCAGATAGCAACAAATAAAAGCAAAATTATTTGAAATGTTTTGAATCATTTAATTTACCTATGTATCTTCTTGAAGCCAGTCATGTACTCAGGGACAGGACAACCAGCTTGTTTTATGACATTAGCAATGCTGTTAGAAAGAGAAATATAAAAACATCTCACAAAAAAAAAACAAAAACAAATAGAATCTGAAAAATTAACCAAATGTCTAATCCAGAACATTTCACTGTAGTACATTCAGCGTACTGCAGATAGAAGTTTTCTTTTAATGACTTTTTTGGGGCTGTTTGCCTTCAACAGCAGAGACAGACATGAAACAAACAACACTCAAACTGGGGACACCGCAGGTATGTTTGCAAGCCTTACACCCTTCTCTGCAAGGAAAAAAAATCAGTTTGCAGTTTCTTGTTCGGTACCTGCGCAGGAGTGGTTTGTCATTTTCTGTGAAGAAGGTGACGGCCTTCCCCTGATGTCCAGCTCTGCCGGTACGACCTGAAGAACATCAAGCAGAATGAGCAGAGGAGAAAACACAGGATTAGAGCCACTACTGACAAACAGCAGCTAGACTTTCTGGTTCACCAGCTCTTGGGGGAAGGTGTATCTATGAGTGTTCCACTTAGCAATGAAAAGAGATGCAAAACTGGATGACTTGACCAAGTGGAAGCATATGGATTGAAAATAAAATTGGACCTTGCAATACAGGGTAGGTCATGTGAGTTGTAAAATATGAGTAATTAGTAATCAAGTCTTCCAATGAAGTAGGGCTAAAACAAACTGAGCAGTATTGTTGATGCTGTCAGAGGCTGCGCTCTCCCCTGTCTGCTGCTAAGAGAAAGGCATTGGTTACCTTTAGGTGGCAGTTTCTGTGCTGTGACGATCTAAATCCAGACTGAAACTTCCCAGAGACGTTATTATGGCACAGAGGCTAAAGCTGGGTCAATACCACTTATTATATAACTTTTTTAAGGGATGTAATCCCAATTTAATTTGTAATTTGTAATTTGGGATTACAAATTACAATGTGCTAAAATAAAATTAGAGAAGAAAGATGTTCTTATATCTTTAAGTGAATTCCCACATTACATTATAAAATAAATGTAAACATGTTTTTTCCCTTTTTTTCTCTCATCCTTGCTGGGTGCATTTTTTTAGTGAAAGATTAGGTGTTTTATTTTAGGGGGCCACAGAGTCCAGGACAGTCTGTGACAGAAATGGGATACCAGCTCCTCCGTGTTGAAATATAAATCAAAAGCAGTTAAAGAAGCAGCAGCAAAAACCTCATAGTTGAAAATGCCACAGCAAACAGGCGTATCATGATAAAAAGGTAGGTGGGATAAAGGCAATAAATAAACTAACCAATTCGGTGGATGTACTCCACAGCGCTGGTGGGGAAGTCGTAGTTCAGCACGAGGTTGACTCCTTTGAAGTCGATTCCTCTGGCGAGCAGCGCCGTGCAGATCAACACCCAAATCTTACCCGAGCGAAAACTACTCACCACGTTGTCTCTCTAAATCAGATGAGCCACAGATGAGGAGAAACACCAGGTTGCACTTCAGTGACACAGAGAGGAACAACACTGCAGTGTATTAGGTGTGAGCATGTACCTGCTGCTGTGTGCGGTCTGCGTGGATCACATCTACATTGATGCCTTCATACACCAGCTCATGGAAGAGCTCTCTTGCTCGTTCTATAGACTGAACAAACACCAGCATGGGAGGCAGAAAACCCTGAAATAAAGCAGGGAGAAAATAATTTAATTTCATCTTAGGCCATAAAGAAAAATAACCTGTTTTTATTATTTCTGAATTTAACATATGAATTAGCCAAGCTTTTGTTTTCAGGCTGAAAAAAAAGGTAATCCCCAAAACTCCTAACTGTGGGAAGATCTAGTTCACAAAATTATTAAATTAAATAAATTCTTTACAAGCTTGAACCTCTGTGTTGTGTGCTTACTTTTTTGATGATGTCCCTCATGGCCACCAATTTGCCATTCTCTGTACCGACAAAGAGCAGCTCCTGTTCCACCGTCTCAACAGCGGTATTTCTGAGAGGACAATAAGTTTTTCCAACCATGAGGAAATGCCCATACAAATCCACCACAATCAGGAGTGTTACAGGAAGTATTATTACCTGTGTCCAATGTTGACTGAAACCAGGTTGTCGAGGTTCAGACGGCACCACTGCTCTACATCCGGCGTGCAGGTGGCGCTGAAGAAAGCCCGGCGCACCTTTGAACCGGAGCAGGCCAGAAACACAGTGGCCAGCTGCTCCCTGAAGCCCGTCTTTCCATCTTCAAACAGCTTATCTGACTCATCGACCACCAGCCACTCCACACTGCACAAGAAAGGAATAACGTGTTTTTTTGCCAACGAGCTAAAACTCAGCAAAAATGTCAGAGTGGCAGATTAAATGTTACCTGCTGAGGTCCAGAGCTGGAGGATCCTGCTTGAGAAGGAAGATGAGTCTGTTTGGAGTACTCACCAGAATGTCTGTGCACAGAAAGGCTGTTAATAAAGAGGAAGGGCAGTAAGATTTAGCTCTTCTGTGAACACATTTGCCATTTCTCACCATATTTTTTGTTTGACTGTGGTCCATATTTCTTGGCTGCCAGAGAAGCTTTGTCTATGATGTGAACTCTGAAACCAACTCCCTCTGACAGGCGGAGCAGCTCTCTGTAGGTCTGAACACAATACAACAAAACTGATCGAAAGCTGTTCAAATGCAAGTCAACATAAACTACTTGACCCAACCTAAAATGTTTGGATTGAAACCTGTATTTGTTCATTCATGATAAGAACAAATGGACTGCCTGATAATAAAAAGTCAGACTGGAATTAATATTATATACATTTTTTTTCACAGACATCAATTTCAGAATTTATTTTTTGAGAAAAATGATTGTATAATTAAACTGTTGGTTTTTTTTGGCCACTTGGGGGCAGTGGACAAAAGAGCAACAACAGAGCGATATTGTGATTCATAGGGAGTTTCTCTCCACCTGATAAACGATCAGTCTAGTATTTTCTGTCTTTAGACTTTAGTCTTCACCGGAACCCAAGGGAGATTCCTGGCTTTTTAGCTGCTAAATGCTCCACTGTGTTTTGCAGCTGGTTTCTAGCTGCTGCTGTTTGTTGTGGAGCAGGTTACGTACAATGGGTTTTTAGAGCTTTTTCACTGGAACCAGCTGCCATCTGGAGCTGAAAACAACACTGTCAGAGAGCCATGAGTGAACCAAAACAGTGCATTTATAGACCAGACATCTAAACAATGAGCTGCTCCAAAGATTCCTGTTGTCATATTGTTTTCACATTTTTGTTTGATTTCAACTGACTCACTCTCAATATTAAAGCTGCACAAATCAATATCTTTATATAAACAATGAGTCAATGGTACATTGTGAAAGCTTGTAGCAATGAACCCACAGAGAATTATCAGCTGACTCTGCAGCTCCCCTCAACTCTAAACATTTTAGTCTTTTAGCTCATTGTTTTCCTTTCTGGTCTGCAACTTTATTATTTTCATTCACTCTCTGAGCTATTATCAAAATCATTTCCAGCTGCAGCAAACAGCTGTTTTCAGCAAAAAAAAAAACATATTTTCCTCAGGAGCTGGACTTGAACAGAGCTAGGAGGACAGTGAAGAGTAGATTTATCTTCATTAATGGACTAGAAAAAAAGTGATGCTGCTCCAAATAAGCTACATGTGTAAATAAACAACTATAAAACATTATAAGTTGAGAATATGTCGGTCCTGTGTTGTTGCTGCAAAATACATCTTAAATTAATACAGTTTAAAAAAAACATCCAACAACAAAACAAACAGGTGCGGTAAAGATAATGTGAATACATAGCCAAGCCCCAAACGTTATTAAAGTAACCTCATCCTACAATAGGAGATGGACCAGTGTGTGTGTGTGTGTGTTTGTGTACCTGACTGGCCAGTTCTCTGGTTGGGGAGATAACCACAGCCCTGAAGCCCCGGTTGGCCGGCTGTTGCAGGTGAGCGAGCAGCGGCAGGCAGAAAGCCAAAGTCTTTCCTGATCCTGTGGGAGCACACGCCAGGAGCTCCCGACCCTAAGAGAGAAACCAGTCACACAAAAATCCTGACAAACCCACCGTCTGTACGCCGCTTACAAACCTCTGAATGTGTGCGTCTGTACTTACGTGCATCATGAGCGGCATGGCCTGCATCTGTATGGGCGTCGGGGAGTTCAGCCCTGCGTCTTTCAGGTTCTGAAGGACACGCGGGTTGAGACGATACTCGGACTGCAGCTCCTCAAATGTGCACACAGGGTCAGGTATGTCGCAGCCGTGCACATTTATACGGTGTTGAGAGCGGATGCGATTGACCTAAAATCAATTAAAGAGAAAATTAGCTTTTCAGGGTATAAGGGGCTTTAATGAACATTTCAGTGGCAGTATTCATTTTCACATTTGTCTTAATCAAATAAAATCCCTCAGTTGTCTCTCTGTGAGGACCTTTTCCTGGTGAAGATGCTTTAGCCTCTTCAGAGAGTTTTTCTCTTTTCCCTCACTTGGCAGGTTTTGAATCTTCCTCTCCAATGAAGAGGTCCAGCTGATGCCGTTCCCCTCTGCGTCTTTCGGTCGTCCACCACCGCCTTCAATCAGACAGAGCACAGCAAACAGCAGTGAGTCTCTGAGACGAACAGCTACATCACATTCATTTTAAAAATCACATGGAGCTGCAAAAACGTGCAAAAATTGTCATTGCTGATTAAGTTTTTTTTTTCAAACATTAAATATTTTTATCTCCAAGTCTGTAAAAAAGCAGTAAATTATTCAGAGAATTTGGGGCATTTTTACTGAATAAGTGTCGTGCACCAGACTTTCATGGACACAAGTAACAAAAAGTCTTTACACTGACTGTATTCTTTAACTGTGTTGTACATGTATCAAACAAACATCTGGGACCTGCAAAACACCTGGTCAGCAGCCACATCCCTTACCTTCCACTTCCACCTGGTTTCTTTTTGTCTTTTTCTTCTTCGCGTCCCTCTCTTCACCCTTTCGCTTCCTCTTGCCTCCTGCGGCAGAATCTCCACTCTCACTTCCCTCCTCACACTCTTCTCCCCCTTCATCTTCATCCTCCTCTCCTTCCTTCAGCCCTGTGCTGCTGCTCTGGGCTCCATTGGCTGGGGCTGGGCCAAAGTAATCGATCGCCGATAGAGGATCCGAAGACGCTTCTCCTCCGAGAGACCTGACAACCTACAAAAGGACGAGTAACAACACTGGGTGTGCAAATACAAAACTGCCAACCACTTATCTAATGAACTGCGATGTTAAGGCACCAATTTTAGGTACAATTTCCATCGAGAGCCGAAAAACAAACACCGAAGCTCATTTCCACGCTGGTACAAACCGGGGTTAAAAAGATGAGCCCATGGTTCAAGCTGCTGTTGTTAAACGCTATTTCCGGCCAGTATATCGTCTGACACGTATGTTACATGTACCTTAAACCGAGCTGCGTCTTGCCCAAATCTCTTCAGATCAAATTTTGCTCCAGCTCCGAGTTTCCGAAACAACTCGAAGGCGTCCATTGCTGCGGCAGCGTGGTCTGCCCTGAGCCAGGCATCACTAGTCAAACCAGATCCTCCACAGCTGCCCTCTGCTGCCCCCCCCCCGGCTGTGGCTCAATGTGGTAGTAGAATATCGTGCAGATGGAGGGGGTCCTTTTTCCCCTCATGTACAACAGGCACACGGCTCAAGAGTAAATGCAACACGAATGATTTGTTGATATATAATCATAGTTTATAAGCAATATCTTCATTTGTGCCAAAAAACAAACAAACAAAAAAGCAATTATTTCTATTGTTAAAAACTGACATTCCTGTGAAGACAAATCATGTTTTCATTCATCAGGTCTTCACCTCAGCCTCTGGTTTGAAAAACTGGTTGGATGTTTGGCCCACCTTTTCCTAGTTATTCGTCCCTTTTTCATTTTCACCCTCTGGTGGCTGTTTGAGTTTTTCAGGGGAATACGTTGCACTTGTTAGTCCTGTTACTGGTAACAGAGTATATAATATAATAGCCTATAATGGCCTGGTGAGAGTGGACAACATTACAACTGAAATATCAAAGCGATGTTTATATATTAGTGTACATCAGTCACTTACTTTCATGTCCAAATACTCGTTTAAATCTCAAATTAAATTAAATTAAATTAAATTCAAAATGAAAGAGCCAATAAGCGATTTATCTGACATTACCACCTACTGTACCTAAAGTCTTATGTTGATTCAGACTGTGGGAAATCATTGTTTTTATTGTTTTGAACATCTTATTTGCTGGATACATGTACAATCTGTCAGTCCGCTCAGTGTCATGTGTGTTCACATATTGTAGACAATGTAGTGTACTTCATCACCTGAATTATGGCTGGGCAACATTAAATCATATAATGGCATTAAGAATATTTGTCCAATATCAATATGGCAAATTAATATAAAATCAGAAACAAAACAATCAAACTGATGTTCAGTGTAACTAACCACGTTCCACTGTTATACATAAGACCAAACACATGTAAAACAACAGATTCATAATTTTGTTTACATTAATTAACCTGGACAACAAAATTTTGTTACATAACATGTTCATACTATTTGTTCCACTGAAGGTCGAGATAATAAATAATCACCCATCTTTAATCTTAATCTTCTCTTCACTCTACACTGTTTTGCGAGTTTGTGGTTGAGCACTTTTCCTTCTTTGGGTCAGCCTGCTCGGATCTGTCCCAACCTGAGAGAGAACCCTTTGTGACCTCAGATCTTAGCACAAAGATGTCTTTACTGCTCTTCACATGTCTTTAGCAAATCCTCAAGAAAACTGGCAACTACCTCCTTACCCTTCTCCTCCTCTCCCCCTCCTTCCTTCAACTCCTTCAGTCTGAGCAGAGTCTGCTGCAGACGTCCGATTCTCTGCTGCGGGTTGAAACTATCCCCCCCTGTGTCTTTCTCTCCTTCTGTCCCTTCTCCTCCTCCTTCCTCAGCTCTGAGATATCTGATCAAATGCTCTTTGATGCCCCTCCCCTCCTCGCCAGCCAGCGATGCCCCAAGGTCAGGCATGTCCTGAGCCCCGCTGACGCTGAGCAGGTGCAGGAGAGCTTGTGAGAGTGTGTGTCGCAGGCTGGCACTGTAGCGGTACTCCAAGAAGTCGTTTGTGTCTTCGCTGTTCTCGAGCGCTGTGGCCAGTGAATGCCACACGCAGCTGAACCTCTTTGTGTCCCCGTAGCAGCCGCGGTGCGCAGGAACTGCCAGGGCAGCGGCCGACTTGATCCGCACCTTGAAATTCTTACAGGAAGTAACAACGTGGCAGAGGGCAGAGAAGGCGTCGTGAGACCACAGAGCTGAGTCTGACAGGAAGAAAGAAAGAAATTAATTGAACAATAAAAATCTATAATTCAGATCAATCACTGTTGGATTCATTTAACAAACAAACACTGTAACACTGAGAATTGTCTCAACTCGCACTTTACCACCCAGATTAATTGACCAAGAACAGGACTAAGATTATTTCTTGAAGAGAGTTGGATGAGAAGATGCTGTATCCCAGTTTCTAGTCTTTGGAGTAAACTAAGGTAACTGGTTTATGTTTAATGGACAGACATGAGTGTGATGTCGTCACCTAAATCTCTGCAAGAAGATGAATAAGCACAGTTCCCCAAAATATTGAGCTATTCCTCGAGCCACATGTTGCACTTTTCTTGGCTGTATGCAAGTAAACATGTGCAGGTATCAGTCAGATGTTCACAGAACAAGATTGTGTTTTTCCTTTCACACTAAACTACCAACAGGAAGTTGGACAAACCTATTAGCTTGTTGAGAGAAAACACTGGCCCCTCCTACTGTTACTAGTAACACTTTTCTCTGCTCAGATGACCAGAGATGTCTGCGTGCGTCTCAGTAGCACTAAAATAATACACTTTATAGATTTGTTTTCTTTATTCAGACAACCTGTAACATGTCGATCCAACAGCTCCAGTGCACTACACTCATGTTCATGCATCTGACTACATCCAGCAACTACTTTAATACAAATAGCAATTCTGTTGTTACTTTGGAAACCTGTTTCCTTTCTTTACCATGAGTGAATAAAGACTCACCGAGTGGCAGGGCGGGGTTTTTGAAAGCATTTCCCAGGGCATAACAGGCGTTCCATCTGACCTTCATCGTGGCCTCTGATTGGACAGTTTTTACAAGCGCACGGACGGCATCTTCCAGCGGGCGTTGGAAAGCAGACCTGGTCAGCTGACTCTGGCGCAGGAAGTGAAGCAGATTGCCAAGGGCTCGCACTGCATTAGACTTAACCTGGGAGGGTTTAAGAGGACACACATTAAGAAAAACAATGATAGGAAAGGATGTCACCACAGGGCAGATATTTGAACTTGTAGGGTTTTTTTTTTTTTTTTTAAACATGTTTCAACAGGGAAGATGCTTTCCTTCAGGCATGTCATACACTCATTTTTGTTCAGTTGTGTTGACTGACAGTACAACAGATGTTTTTTTGAAATAACTTCATAGCAAAAATGTGTTTGAATTACCATCCTGCTTGCTCTTGTGTATGAAAGTGTGAATGTTCTCACCCTGTCTTTGTCAGCTGATGCTCGAGTAGCTGCCTGCAACATCTTAAGCAGCAACATGTCTGATAACTCTTCTTGGAAGTCCACACCTACACTCTCCCTGATATAGAGAGAGGAGATAAAGAAATTACATAAGTAAAATCTCTAAGAACAAATTATATACCTTGAATACTGTATCACATTTTCTTTCATCTAAATATTTTTTTCTGAAAAAAATTTAAACAATGAAAGAAAGCTTTTTATTTTGAAAGATACTTAAGTGATCCATACTTTAAATGTATTCAACATTAAATTATTGTAATGTTATAGAGAACAAATGCAGTGTGATTTCTAAGGCATTTACGCAGCACTCTGTATGCTTTCTTACATATTGACAATAAGTGTGTCTGTGAGATTGCCAAGCGACCAGGCAGCCTTGGCACGGACATTTGGAGATCGATCATCAAGGGCGGCAAGGACAGTGTTTGCTGTATCTGCCACGAACATCACATCCTGAAAAGATACCACAGCCTCAAAACAGATCCTCATGGGTCTGAGACATGTTCTCTATAGTGATTTTCTTTGTGAGGTTTTTCCAAACTTAAATCTTTTGACAGAATTTAAAAGATTTTGCTTGTCACCCTCCGTACCTCTCTCAGACAGGAGAACAGTATGTAGACTCCAAGAGCCCTGACAGCTGCAGTCTTCACCAGATAGTTCTCACTGTAGGTCAGCCCCAGGAGCACAGTGATGCACATCAGCTGGGTCTTGTCCTAAAAACAATGTTACATATAACACAAAATATCTTCCATGGAGCTCAGTATTATCTGTGTAGACAAACAACACAGTGAAACTCACTGGCAGCTGCGCAAAGGCCTGCGGCAGGATGGAGGAGAGTGTGTCGCAGGCGCTCGTCTGCAGCATGGGATGTTGTTCATTCTGCAACGCCGCGTTCAGTGGACCACTCAACACTTCTGACCAAAAGTGTACCACCTATATCGTGCACACGTGTATGAAATGAAAACAAAACAATCAGTTTACTGAACTTAAAACCTGGCAATTAGAATTTTCTAATCTGAATTTCTTTCTGATCTGAATTGTATTCATTTTTAAAACGTGTACATTAGCGTTTTCAAAATTTTTTAACATATTTGGATACATGAAAATAAAAATAAATAAGGGTCAAGAAAAACAACCTCTAGTGGGATACAATTTAAGTATCCCTGATCCCTTGAATCAGTGTCTTTAACATCATCTGAATGAGAGGGGAAAGAATCTAACACAATAAAAGGAAACAAACAGCAATAGAATTAAGTGTAACTAATTAAAACTAACATAGTATATATAGTATAAAGAAAATGTGTACATACTTGACTCATGGGGACCCTTGAACTCTCAGGCACGTTGTTCTCTGCTCTGTACTGCTGGATTATTCCTGTACCCAACTCCTCTAGTAACTAGACAAAAGTTGAAGACAGAGATTCTGGTTGTTACTAATGTCATTTCTAAATATTTGTTTAAGGTTGTCACTATTTATTTACACCATCACTGTTATTACAGTTTGAACTTACTGTAGGTGCAGAAAAAACACAAGCAAAAACAAAAAAATATGAGTAGTGCTGTGGACACTTACAGATGGAGTAAGAAGAACTAGGGCACTCTACCTTTGCTCCGTGCAGTTGTATGGAGGGGTCTGTCTCGCCGAGGCAGCGTGCGCTCACCTGCCCAATCTCACACAAACATGCTTGGGTTAGAGAGAAGTAGCCGCGTACGAGGTGGGACAGGACCTGAGACACAGTGAAACAGGAAACATTTTAGAAAGAAATATTTTAAACGTGTCTAACTGGGGATTTGTTTGAAGGTTTCTGTCTCAAACCATCTCTGACCTGTAGAGCTTCCAGTCGGACAGGGGAGGGCTCCAAAACAGCACCTCCTTCTGATCCTGCTCCCTCACTGTCCGACTGGTCTTCTCTGGGCTGAGTGACCAGCGACACACACAGCTGCAGCAGCCATGGGGGCAAGCTGTCCTCCTCCCCTGGTGTGCGAAGTACGTGGGGGGAGTGTGCGAGCGAGCTGCGCTGGGATGGTGTGACTGGTGTGCGGGAGGGCGAGGACACCCCGCCTCTTTGTCTCCAGCTGAGAGCTGAGTCCTGCGGGGTGAAAGAGCCCATGCTGCCGCAGCTGCTGTCTGGCTGTCGAAGGAGGAGCTGTACCTCAGGGAGAGGAGCTTGGGTCGTCACCAGAGCCCCATAAAGTGTCAGGACTGAAACACGCACATTGACGTCTAAAGACAGAGCACAGTTGTTATTAAAAAACGCATAATATAACTGACCAGTTACTTGAGAGTACTGAAGAAAACCAGACCTCTGTGGCGCACGTAAGGACGCATTTGCTTCCAGAGTGGGCTGAGCAGACCAGGTCTGAGACGGTGGTAGGGAGCATTGGCCACCAGATAGGCCAGACACTAACACACAGGAAAGGAGATATACTGCTCATGAGGCTTGTGACATCAGAGGCTCACAAGGCAGCAAACATGGCTGTTTAATCTTAGTTTGTTATTCATTTCATGAAAATCAAACACATTTATAAAATTTTTAAACATGTAGCTCTTATTACAAAATTGTAACTTGTACACGTTCATGACATTGTTGAATTGACAATGTAAAAAACAAACAAAAAAAAAAGTTGCCAGAGAACTAGACACTTTTTTCCTGTTGTCAGCACCTAATGCCTATTAGGTTAGTTCCCATGAACTTTCAGCAGTCAAAGGTGGAATTAAACATGACAGCTGTGTTTATCAAGTGTAAGTTATCATACCTTTATGACCTGTGTAAGTGTCTGAGGGGCGGTCTCAGCCAGCAGAGCCAGACTCAGAGCACGGTGCAGTTCTCTGACAGCAGTAGCCAGCGAGAAGGAGAAAGGGGTGTACGATGTACGAGGAGATGCCGTATCCTCAGCCACAGCTAGGAACTGACGTGAGCCATCCAGCATGGCCGACAATACCTGAAGTGCACATGCACGTACCTGAGAGAGAAGAAAGAGAGTGAGGAGAAATAGATGTTATAGCCATACATGTGGAGGAGTATTATGATGCAAGTGAGGTTATGTTGTACCTTTGGTGATGGATCCTTCAGTATAATTGAGAGTAGAGTGAGAGGCGGTGGTCCCCCAACAGGAGAGTCAGGGATGAAGGATGACCAGTACCCGTACAGGGTCCGCTTCTCTACACCTTTCACCACCGCTAGCAAACAGTGCAGAGCTCCCTGACGCACACGACCGTGGTAATGTCTGAAAGAGAAAAATACAGCAGCTTTTTAGGATTTCTCATCTATTCAGGAAATGTTGGAGTGTAACAAAGTGCTTTCACTGTTAACATGAACTGACATCAGGAAAAAGAACTTTAATGGCAGACTTGAAACATGTAAATCTTTTAGAAGTTAGAGTTAAGTTTTTCATCAAACATAACATGAATCATTTTGAAGACAGCTAATGCTGTAGTAAAGCATGCATAGAAAATATCTGCATTCATGCTTGTTTGGGCACATAGATGAATATAAGCAGTTTCTTTCTGTACCTCAATTTGCTCTGTGCGTTGCCCTCTGAGTCAGAAAACTCTGAGTCAGAACTGTTTCGTTTCCAGGACGGGTAGAGAGATGTGGCAGAGGATTTAGACAAGGAATCTCCCTCACCTCTGCCTCCCTCTCTTCCCCCTTTTTTCTGAAGAGAGGCAGACATTGCCTCTCTATCATCCTCTTCTCCATCATCCCCTCTGCTCTCCTCAGCACTCGTCTTCTTCCCCTTTCCTCTGGATTTCCTCTTTTTATTCTTTGGAGAAATAAAGCTGACTTTAATGTCGTCCTTACTATAAGTGAGACCAACAAAAATAAAGGCTAAACTTACCCCTGAGGCTTTGCATGGCACACCGGCATCCTTTGCTGGGTCAGAGGGTTTTGGAGGTTCAGCAGGTTTTGGTGCAGAGAGACTCTCATACTGGGGAAGAGGTGCTGGATAGAGCACAGCTGGCCACTCAACGCTCACACCTGGGGTTCCCTGGAACATGAGCCTCTGCAGAATACATGACCAAATCTTCAGTTTACAACCAAAATGAAGAAAAAGGACAGAAATGATAAAGCAGCAGAAAAATCTGCGAATGTGCTATAGTTGTGCACCTTAAGTGTGGCCAGTACAGATCCAAGCTCCTCCCCTCCACTAAATTTCCACTTCCCACCTGAGAGACAACACTGAAGTCCCTTCAGAGCTGCCTGGATCACCTGCACAGAGGAGACAGGGGCTGGAATGGGTCAACTATGACTCAAGGATTTCTTCTCCATTGAAATGTTACAACCCACAAATGATCCATACCATGCAGTAGAAGAGCTCATCAGTGTTGGGAGATTTGGGTGACTGCAGTGTTTTCAGGAAGACTCTGAAGCACACACTTCTGTATTGATCATCAAGAGGTTGCTGACCAGGAATCCTGGGGGGAGCAATCCAGCCAATCACAGAACAATTACAACCAAGAAATTTAGTACCAAGGACATCTAGCCAGAAAACATTACAATACAAAAAACAATCAGTGACACAGAATGAAAATAAATATCCTTAGTGAATGGATTTTTGGACATAAATACTAGTAATGCTGGGGCCATTGCTGTGGTGAAAATACAAGTATTTGAGACTTTTTATCATATTTGAGTGATCAGAGAAGTACCAGTTCATATTGCAGTAGCAGTTTGGAGAGGTTTCCGTAGAGGTTTTTCACTTTGTTTTTGATGGAGCGCAATATAGATATAGAAATACAAGTATGACGTCCATTTTTTTTAATGCAGTCAACAAATATGTCTAATTTAAAAAGGAAACTAAAGCCTACCTGAAACAGATATTGGCCATACAGGTAAGAGCAACACGGCGTAATTCCATATTTGGCTGAGATGGAGCACTATACAGCAGGAGCACTCCATCTTCACCCAGTAAGTCACTGAGGTGCTGTGAATGACAGAAACAATGTCAAATTTCATTAGTTATCTTTAATTACGACACACCCACCTTTGTACAAATACCTACTTGGTGGCACTGTAGTCCGTTCCCATACACTACAGTGGAGAGTGCCAGGAGGACATCTGAGTGTGTCCACGTGCTGCACATTTTCAATGCTCTGGCGGTGTAGTTCACCAATACATCCAATGTCTGCTCGTCCATTATTACCTTGAAAAAAATAATATTCAAATTAGTGATAAAAGATTAAGCAAAAACTGGAGGTGTAGGCTACTGTTAGTAAAGGATAGTTGTTGTTACCTTGAGCTGATTGAGAAGATGATGTATTAGCTGGCAGAGTTTGATAACTAAATGTTCTTGACTCAGCGGCACAAGACAGCTGGCATGTTTCAGCAGAGTACACACATCCTGAAATGGAAATTAAGAGGCTCACAGCACAATCAGGAATGTCTTTCTCAGCAGCGAAAACAGAACTAGAGACCATCTTGATAGGATCACACCAGCCAAGACGCCCGTCAACATGTTTAAATTGCGACCCATGGGTAATCAATACCCATATCAATATTACTACATTGTCACATGAGTATTCAGTATTAATGGGTCAGACACACATCTGCCAGAAGCAGGCCTTCATTTTGATCTCAATTACACACTTTTAAAGTTTTGTGACTGATCATACATAGCTGTGATACCATCATGGTGACCATATTTTCCCATGATGACACACACACTCACAAGGCGAAAATTATACCAGTTCCAAAGTCACAGCTGGTGACAAAGCATCATCCTGAATATCATACATGTTGATTTTGTTGATTGAGTGAAGCTTGATGCAAAGATACAAATAGAAAAAACACACTCAAACCAACATTATGAGAGACAATATTGTAAGAGATATTGAGAATTGGTACAAAGTAATGGGAGGAAGAGTGATGGGCTCTGACTAATAGAATATAGACATTGGAGAAGCTGGAACCACTTTTAAAAATGAATTTGAATCATCATAATTGCCAATGAACTTTCTGTCAATCAACTAACTGCATTACCAACCAGCCATTTCAGCTCTAATGTACTGGCAGATCTTTGGGTAAATACTGTTCTGTAGTGGGGGGTAATAAGGGCACAATTTTTTGACCTGGTTCCCCTGCGAGGTTTGGGGACACCAGTGAGTAAATGAACTCACATGAACACAGTGAGCACTTCATTAGGAACAACTGTTAACCTGCTTATTGGTGCAATTATCTAATCAGCCATTAGTCAAAGCGATGAAACACATGAAATCATACTGATACATGTCAGGAGCCGTGAGAATGGTTCGAGTATTTCTGAAACTACTAATGTGCAGAGATTACAGGATCATTAAAAAACAAAAACAAGCCGCTCTGTAGATGGAAACACTGTGTTGATGAGAGAGGTCAGAGGAGAAGCGTCAGACTGGTTGGAGCTGATGGTAACACAGATAAACATATCGAACCTGGAGGCTGATGGACTACAACAGCAGAGGACTTTGTCAGGTTCTTCTCCCACCAGGACAGAAATCTGTAGTGGACTCGGCTCACCAGTTGAAGACTGGAAAAATATTTCCTTGTCATACAGTGGACCCCTTAGGACCAGTCGATCATCATTCAAATGCAACAGCATGTGCATCCCTTCATTTACTTCTACTGTTTCCAGTCATCAGATCTGAACCCAGCTGAGCACAGTGAGTGTGGCACATCAGGGGAGGGAGGGATGGATGGATGGATGGATGAAGGATGGATGGGTGGATGGATGGATGTGCAGCTGACAAAACTGCAGAAACAGTGTGATGCCGTCTCATCTCAGCGGAAGGAAGGAAGAGGAAAAGGAAGAGGAAGAAGAAGAGGAAGAGGAAGGTCTCAAAAGCACGGGGGCGTTTTGGGAGCAAAGGGAGGAAACTGTCCAGTATTAGTATAGTATATTTCTAATGAAGTGCTCGGTGAGCCTGTGTCGACTTTAATGACTAGACTCTAGCTTTATGTGTCTAGTTTCAGCTGCTGTTTCTGAGTCTTCCTGCCAGTGTCTCGGTGACACCGTGTAAAGCTGGACTCACTTTACTGGCTCACTTTAAGAGGTGTTTATGAAAGTTTCCCGGTGTCCTCGGAGAGTATCTGTTACCTCGGTACGGATGTTGATGTTGGGGTAGAAGGTTTTGTTGTAGTTTTCGGACAGCAGCTGGTCAAACAGCAGGTTGAGCTCCTCTCTCAGTTGGCCGGAGTCTGGCCTCAGACCTCGGAGCTTCGCGGCGCAGCGGGAAAACTGTCTCTCTGCGTCCGACGACGAGCCGAGCTGCCAACCGTCCGCCGCCACGGGAGACAGCGGAGCGGCCTGACACGGAGCCACCGGCGGGAAGGAAGGGACGAAGCCACGGCCGAGAGCCGGCGCTGACAGCCCGGTTTGAGCCGCCATGTTTGTGCCCTCGGAAGTATTCCGCTCGTTTGGTGTATTTTTTTCTTTTTTTGCGCTTCCTTTGGAGCTTAACAGCCCAGTGTCGGTGTCAGGCTCATGACTGCCCCCTGCGGCGTAGACAGGAAACAGCTCCTGACAAACAGGCGGCAAACTTTAACATGTCACAATGTTAAAATTCACCATCACAAGAAAAGGTCACATCATTTATTTTAATGATCGTATATGTTTTTGTATGTATTTTGTATGAAGGTTGGGTATTTTAAGATACACATGGTGTTGGTTTGATAATAAATCGATGAGTTAACGTAAGTGGGAATTTAATCTTGCAGCTGGTGAGGGGCACACATTAATATTGTTATTAATATTGTGCATTAAATACCATAATCTGATGACTTCATGGCATTCATCTAATTCTTAACTCTGGCTCCATGTAGGATATGACATAAAAATAAAATATATACTGTAGTAATGTTAATGTTATTACCTCCTGACGGGTCGCACCAGATGTTCCCTGACTGTTTCCCCAGTTGCTGGACAATACAGCTTTAAGACCTACAATCACCTCTGTGTATATTTAGATGTTTATTAGATGACGTGAAGTAAATTCAAGGGACACATACACGCTACACATTTTGAAACAATTTACTGTTTCAGTCATTTCAGACTCAACATGTTGAAATATCACAATACCAAAGTGCACACTAAATTGCATTTCAGACATACAGCAGTGACATTGTAGATATTCACATTCACAGCAGAAGTGAAAACAGGAATGTTTCAAGCATTTACAAAACCTTTAATCTGTTAGCATGTAATAGTCTTTATTAAGTGTGAGCAACAGTCCTGGCATTTTTTTTTTTTTTAAATTCAATCTCAGTGGACACTGAAAATTAAAGGCATTTCAACAAAAACTCTGTTGCTCATTTTAATTTCTTGAAAAATAAGTTATTATACAACATTCATGAAATAATGTACAAGGCCCGTGCATCAAGGCCCGTGCATCAACGCACAGCAAAAATAATATCCGGAAATTATGATTCATGGTGAATCTGTCAGAACTGACATGACAATTAGTGTTACATTGGCAATTTCTATGAACAGCACATCACCAGTCGAGGCATGACTAAAGCGCCATCCAACAATGGTAGTAATGTTGTAGGTGGAAAACATAGACCAAAGCAGGCAACCACGAGGTAGGCATGTCTGCAGAAAGGTGATAGCAAATGTACAGTGTGGCACAGAAGTATAAGGGCGGCATTAAAAGTAGTTTAGGAGGTCATGTTTCGATTTCAGCCTGACTTGAACAGTAGAATGGCCACTTGGCCCAGGTAGAAGTAGATGAAATGCTTAGTCTCGTGCGTCACATAGCTGCCAAAGTTCCTCCCAACAATGCAATGCCATGTTGGATTGTACTTCTTATCAAACTCCTGCGGGGGGAGACAATATTTGGAATAGCATTTTTTAAAAAGTGTCAAAAAAAAAAAGTTACACTTGTGCAAATCATTTAATTTTGATCTAATGTACCTTTTTGACATAGGCAGCGATATCCTTCTCTATGTTGTACTTTTCCATGGCCTGCATGGCACAGTCCACTGCATCCTGCTGCATTTCATCAGACATATCTGCATTCTTTATCACTGCCTTCTTGTCAGACATGTTGGCTTTTTATCTGCACAGGAGAAAAAACAAAAAGTAATATTGACACACACAAACACACACACACACCTTACTAGTTTTACCTTTTGCAACCAGTGAGAGTTTCCATGGCACCATTTGCTGACAGAAAGTCACCTGCTGTTGTTATGAGTCTGCTCATTTGCATCTTAATTTGATAATTTACATTATTTACAATTGAGAGCCAAGTGAGAATGTCCCCCATCATCTGATCCAGTTAACTGGAAATGAGGCCTCACGAAGCAGGGTTACCCAGTTATATGGATAAGATTGACTGTCTGTGTACCCAGACAGTTGTCCTGCATTTAATTCACTAATGTGGATGTGAGAGGGACAACACTGTCCTGTCTGAAAGTATCACAGTAAGCTGTGAAAGAAGGGTGGTGACATGCCATACATAATTCAGCAACAGTTTTAAAATGGATGCACCTGCAGTGTGCAATTGGCAGCATTGTGACTTTGGTTTTCTGCCGCTTAATCATTTCTGCACACATTTAACAAGTCGGCTTATCTCTGACAAAACTTTACTAACTGCTAATCGCAAGTTGAGAGGTTCGCCACAGCATTCACACAGCTCCCCAGGACATATGCAAGAGGCTCAGGCGAGATTAGCATGCGAGCATCAGATGCCTGGTTATTGACTCCCACCTGCTGCCAGTGCTCAGGTTGTATTGACAACACGCAGGGATTCACACTTGCAGACATGAGGCGAAGTCTTACCGTGTCTCTGTGAAGCTATAAGGTCCAGACGTGTGCGGTGCAGGTAGCTAAACAGTCTTTGGTTCATTTAAGCACGGGAAGTGTGCGCCTGCGCCCCGCCCCCCAGATCACGTCCACAATCTGATTGGCCGCAGTGAAGGCTCCGCCCAGCTGACGGGCTTTTCTACTTGCGGATGGTGCCTGCATCTTATTTCCACCCAGAATGCACCACTTTGCATGCACCCCCCCCCCCCCCCCCCC